>JAZKJV010007129.1:637500-1020208 GCA_037367405.1 Ottelia alismoides
TTGAGGGGTACCTGAGTGTGCTACTGTGACGGACAATGTAAGACAAAGGTGGAGGCGGGGTCTTGACCTCAATTGGGGTGCGAAAGACTTGGGAGACTAGTCGTGGAGGAGCTCCGGCCACAAGATGAGATGTGCCCTATGAGGCACCAACCCGAGCTCCTAAAGGCTATTCGAGGACCATGTTACTATCCCAGATATTCCAGTGGATGACAGGAGGTTCAAGGGACAAACTGAGCTACAATGGAGGGCGAAGAGAGGATTTATAGGTGCCCTAGGATGTCTAGAAAGATCAGAAGAAAGCACACAACCTTAGGAGGACCTGAACCTTCCTAGTGATCCGCGAGGATCATGGATCGGCAGTTAAGAATCAGGTCTACAATCCAAGGACAGAACTGGTCAGAACTGGGCAGAAAAATTGCGAGAAATTGGGCTCGGCGAAGAGATGCCCTTGTTGGGCTTGGAGGAGGATAGGTTGAACCAGGTCAACAGACTCGAGTTGACCAATGAGGAAATTCAAAATTGAAAAATCAAGGAATAATTAAAAAATGATTTAAAAATAAAAATTGAATAAAATAATATATTTGTTATTTTATAAACTTTTTTTCTGATTTTAATTATTTTTAGTAATAAATATATATAGTATGTACAATATATGGTATTATGCATAGCTATAATATACATATATATATTATATACATGTATTTTCACTTTATTTTTTTTATAAAAATACATTAATTTTATATTATATTTATTTACAAAATTTTTAAAGTGTCTAACAAAAATTTTTATTTGATTATTAAAAATTAGTTATAGGTATTAAACAAAAAGGTATGAAATAAATAGGTATTATGTATAATATATACATGTTTGGCACTTTGCACAATGAAAAGGGGATTTATTTCAATTTAATTTGTGCTTTATGAGTTTTTACTTCAATTTTTATATAATTATGAGAACTATATACAAGTTTCAAAAATGCAAAATATATACAAATCATTTATAAGAGAAATAAATAAATAAATAAATAAATATAGTATAGGTGTTGTATGTTTGTACACATTCTAGTTTTCATTTATTTTCGTTATTTTTATTTACAAATTTTATTAAGGAAATTGAAACATTTTGAGATTATTTTATTTAGAAATAAAAAGAGGTGAATGATATACACATGACGAGTAGTGATGAGTATATATACAATGGACAAAGACCCTATCTCTCCCTAATGTGTTCCTTATCGATCAGGCCAATATTTGGCCTTCTCTCGGGGTTCGGGTCAGTCTGCATCAATTATATACATACATCCTTATTTATTCTCTTTTTCTTTTCTTCTTCATTCTTTAATTTTGGTAAAAAAGAATGTTATTTACAAAATATTAACAAATATATGTACAATGTTAATTTATTGTATTTGACACATATTTACATATATTTTGCATAGGGAATTTGGCTAAAATAAAAGAATAAAGGATGTGAGTATGGATTCATCACGTTCCCCTTCAACTTGCAAGATACGACCCTATACCGAGTCAATCATTTGGGAAAGCTTGTGTCGACCTTGGGGGAACTTAAATTTGCATTCCTTCACAAGTTCTACCCTCTCAGTCAGCTCAACCATATGCGAGCCATGATTACCAACTTTTCTTAGCAAGCCCACGAGTCTACACATGAAGCATGGGAACGATTCACTGATCTGCAGGAAAAGTACCCCACCATGACCTACCGAGGACCAATTTGGTCCAACACTTCTTTGAGGGCCTGAATATAGAGAGCCAAATATTAGTTGACGTGGCCTATGGGGGATCTCACTTTAACAAAGATGAATATGTTGTATTGCAGGTCTTTGAAGAAATGGACAAGGGAGAGGCCACCCTCTGTTTATCACATGTTTATCAGAGATAGACTCAGGTCCTCCACAAGCCGGTTCACATGGCAGCATCCCATGATGTAGATAAAGATGAGACCTCCAACCTCAGTATCATTAGGGGCCATCTTTCTAAGGTTGACATTATCGAGAAGCGATCACATGATCTTGAAAAGTTCATTGTGATCGAACAAAGGTCGCAGTATTTGGATAAGCTAGACCAAATCACCAAGTGGTTATAGCCATTGGTGAGCACCACCAGTTTACGTCAGTCAGTGGCATTACATTAGAGATTCTTGCTGAGAAGAAGGATGACCATCACTACGACAACAACCTCTATCAAGTCAATAGCAGCTGACGATCTAGCAAGAGTACTACATGCAAACACCTGAGTAGGCCCTGCCGCAGCAACATATGGTGGTCTACCATCCAGATTTCCTACCATCTTCTGATCCATCATTCCTTCCACCACCAATGATACAGGAAGTTAATGGTGTCTAGAGCAATGATGTGCAGTTGGCCCATCCTACTGGACGACCTCAAGGCCATCCACGAGCCAACTAACCTTACCACCAACCTTAGGGTGATGGTTTTGTATTGTCCTTTCAGCCTCAAACTTTGTATCAACACCACCAGTCTACACAATACCATAATAATTGGAGACAGTCGCAACAATACCCACAACCATCGTATCATCATCAACAGTTGTACCCTCAGTACGCGGCTGGACATCATCAGTAATATCCTCCTCCTCCATACCAATAGTATCGACGTCCTCCTCCTCAGTATCAACATCAGCAGTCCTAGCCTTAGCCTACATCATAGTAGCCCTAGCATGGCCAGCACTCTGAATCTCCCTAGGATGTTCCCGTGAACCTGAACCTCGATTACTTGGACCAATTAGTAAAGGTTCTAGCAGAGATGAAAAGGAAGCTAGACAACCTAACAACCACCAGAACTCCTATCTCGGCCCAGGTCGAGGCTAATCCCAATTGTTTCAAGAGGAAAGAGCATGTAGAATGTGATGTGCCATATGTGCTTGTAGAGTCAGATGATTGCAATTTTGCTTTATCTAATGTTGTTACTCTTGGGAATCATAGGACCTTGCCTCCGTCTACCGCAATCAAAGGGAATATTAAATCTTCTATAGGTGAATCGTCATCTTCTACATCAACAATGCAATCTTCAGGTTCTGGTAAGGAAGAATAAGGAGGAGCCATGTCAGCTGCCAGCTACCACCACCTTTATATGCAAAAAGAACAAAAAATCAAAAAAAAAAATAAAAAGGACCAAAAAGATGATAGCAGTCAAAGTGAAGCCACACCAGCCATAAAGGAGCTAGTACCAAAAACCAATCCAACATCAACCGACAGAGCGAAGAGCGCACTTTTTACATGTCCACAAGCAACAATACGATCATCTCTAGAGTATACACCTTTTTGCAGACCGGATGTATAGAATAGTGTGGACAAGAATTCTATTGTAAATAAGAACACTACTTTAGATTTCAGTTTTTGGAATATTCCTTTTCTTGATATAATAGAAAAATATAAAAATTACAAAAAATAAAAAGTGCATTATATGATCCTTGTGTTGTGGATATTCTGAAAAATTTAACAATTGAATTACCATTAATGCAATCCATGGAATACATGCCCATTGTGAAGAAGGGCTTGAAAGAAGCGTGTCCAAAATAGCATCGATCAAACCGCAACAACAGACGCCAGCACATCCTTACCATGACCACAATTACAACCATCAATAATCTCCCTTAAAAAAATCAAGATAAATGAGCACCTTTAATCAAATGCAAGATCCTTGACCAAGTCTTCGAGCGATCCTTGATTGACAGTGGCTCTTCCATCAACCTCTTTCCCTCACCATTACTATAATAATTCAGGCTGGGTCCATTGAAGCAGACACACATGATCCTTCAGTTCTCTTATCGATCCATCAAATGACCCAGGGGTCTGTTGGAAGACGTTGTCATAAAGGTGTAGGACATGCAGTTTTTGGTTGATATTTTAGTCCTTGATATGAACTCTCATGCGCCATTACTCCAGACCCTAATTATCATTAGATGGTTATTCTTATGCATTGCAGATACCGTGGTTGACTATGGGTCTGGGAAGGTCACGTTCAGCTCGAGCAATCACAGAGTTACCCTAGACATGGTCAACGAACCAAAAGTCATATCGGATGAAAGTCATGCAGTATCGCCTAAAACAGACTGTGACTTCTAGCAGAAATTAGAGACACAGAACTTTCTTTGAATGATACATGAACCCTGTAACTCCTCTTTCCCGAGGAGGACAAAGAAAGCACAAGCGACACAAGCTCAGATAACACTTGGAGACAGAATCGAATTCGCTGATGCATCTCATTGAGTTAGAAGATCCATGCCAGTCTGAACATGATGAATTCGTTGTAGATCCGCTCAGCACAATGACAATAGAACAACAAGCCACTGAGGTGAGCAACACTTCAAAATTCATGGCAGATCATCCACCTACCAACACCGTTTTTGAAGTGACCGAGAAGCATGCCAGATCAGAACCAGAATTAAAGCCACGTCCAGCATGCCTTAAGTATGCCTTCCTTGTGGGTGCAAAGAAGATGTATCAGGTCATCATCAGTAGCAGGCTGATCCCATATCTAGTATATTGACTTCTCAAGGTTTTAGAGAAAAACCATGCACTTTGTTGGCACATCTCGGATCTCCATGAGATAAATCCTACCCTATGTTCACACATATCTATTTGGAAGAAGATGCCAAAATGTCCCTAGAGTTTCAAAGAAGACTCAACCCAAATTTGTGGGATGCTGTCATGAAGGAACTCACTAAATGGTATAACACATGCTTCATTAATCCTATCTCTGATTCTAAATCGGTGAGCCCTCTGCATGTAGTTCCGAAGAAATCCGAGCTCAATGTGGTTACAAATGATAGAGGAGAGGAGATTTCTATGCGGGTACTGACATCCTGGAAGGTATGTGTTGACTACCGCTGTCTCAATGCAATGACTAAGAAGGACCACTTCCCCTTGCCATTTATCGATCAAGTTCTGGAGAGATTAGTCAGCAAGTAGTTCTTTTTTTTCTGGGTGGGTACTTTGGGTACAACCAAGTGGCAATCACCCTAGAGGACCAAGATAAGACTACCTTCACTTGCTCGTTCGGCACCTACGCCTTCAGGAGGATGCCCTTTGGTCTCTACAATGCCCCTGCTACATTCCAAAGATGCATGCTTTCAGTCGTTACCGAGATGGTTGGATGTTTTCTTGAGGTTTTTATGGATGGCATCTCAGTCTATGATGACAATTTTGATGCCTTTCTTGAACACCTGGACAGAGTACTTCAGAAATTGCGTGAAGTCAATCTCGTGCTATCTTAGGAGAAGAGCCATTTCATAGTTATAGAAGGAATTGTGATGGGTCACGTCATTTCCAAATGTGTCATAGAAGTCGATATGACAAAGGTTATTGTTATCAGTAATCTCAATCCACCTCATAATGTAAGACATGTGAGGTAATTCCTGGAGCATGTGGGTTTTTACAAGAGATTCATCAAAAATTTCAATCGCATCGCCCGAACTCTTACATAATTGTTGTGCAAGGAGATCAAGTTTAATGTTGGTCAGCAGGTTCTCCTTTCATTTAATCAGTTGAAGGAGCTAATCACTCAAGCTCTCATCATACAACCACCCGATTGGCCTCTCCCTTTTGAGATCATGGCAGATGCATCAGACTTTGCAGTTGGGGTTGTTTTAGGACAAAGGAAAGACAAGGCGCCCTATGCCATTCACTATGCTAACAAAATGCTAGATGAAGCTCAAAGAAGTTACACTGTCACAACGATAGAATTGTTAGCTGTGGTATTTGACCTTGAGAAGTTCATATCCTTTCTTCTTAGATCTAAAGTCATAATCTACACTGACCACTCTACTATCTGATACTTACAGTTGAAGAAAGATGCCAAGCCTAGACTGATCAGATGGATCCTTCTCCTACAGAAGTTTGACATGGAAATCAAAGACATGCCTGGGGTTTAGAATGTGGTAGCAGATCACCTCTCCAGATTTGAACAACAAGAGCCTCCACTGAGCAACGCACCCATCACAGACACCTTTCCGACGAGTCAATTTTGGCCATGAATTCACTCCCTTGGTATGTCGATACTAGGAACAACCTCATCTCTGGTGTAGTCCCACATGATTAGATGACAATTAAGTACGAATTCTTGATCACCATCCATTTCTTCCAATGGTAAGACCCACTTCTATTCAAGGAAGGAGCAGATTGCTTTTGGAGATGGTGCATCCCTCAGGAGGAACATCATAGTGTCCTCAAGCATTATCATTCACTTAAATTTGGTGGACACCACTCTGGAGACAAAATGACATTGAAAGTCTTATAGTGTGGCCTCTGGTAGTCGACACTATTTAAGATCCTTCAGAATTTATGAAGCACTACACTGGCTGTCAGAGATTGGGAGGCATTCATACTGCTAAAGATTCCATGCCCTTGAAGTTCATTCAAATTTCAGTTATATTTAATGTTTGGGGCATCGATTTCATGGGGCCCTTTCCCAACAATCAGGGATACGAGCACATCCTTCTTGTTATTGACTATGTGAGTCATTGGGTTGAAGCTGTCCCCACCCGGGCTGTAGACAATTGTAACGTGTGTCAATTTTTGAGAGAGAACATCATATCGTGGTCGGGATTTTTAAGATACTGATATCAGATGGGGAGGGGGGTAGCCACTTTATTAACAGAGAGATCAAGAAGTTAACGAAGGAGTACAACATCGAGCACCAACTCACGTCTCCTTATCATCCCCAAACCAATGCCATGGTAGAATTATCAAACAGAGAAATCAAGACAATCCTGCAAAATCTTGTGAAGCCGGACAGAAAGAATTGATCCCAACTCTTGGACTCTGCCCTTTGGGCATACAGAACTTTTTATACGTCTCCTTTGGGCATGTCATCCTACCATCTTGTGTATGGAAATATGTGCCATCTACCCATGGAACCGATCCACAAACCATTATGGGAAATTAATATCTAGAACTTGGATTCATGAAAAGGTGGTCAGAAAAGAAAAGTGGATCTGAACAAGATCTTCGAATTCTGAGACTATGCATATGATAACACCTTGATGTACATGGAGAAGGTTAAATGCTGGTATGACTGGCACATCAGACGAAAGACCTTCGATATTGGATAAAAAGTGTGGCTATTTGATGCAAAGTGAAAGATATTACCGGGTAAATTAAAGAGTAAATGGACATGGCCATTCGGAGCATAAGAAGTGTGTGACTACGAAAGCATTGTGATATTAGATTTGTCACCTGACACACAACCATTCATTGTCAACGGTCAATTACCGATGTCATACCTTGAGCATGACACTTTCTTGGTTGTTGTCGATTTTATCCAAATGATATTCAATTAAGAACTACAACCTCAGCAACATCGGAAGATTCGGATAATGCTACTCAAAAACTTTTCCTTTAGTTTTATTCTTTTCTTCTTTTTATTGTATTTTCCATTCTCTGCTTTGTTTTCCTCATTCATTGCCTTTATACTTAGGATATGCTTCATCCTAAGTATCGGGGGATGGGTGAATTCACATGTTCATTCCTTGTCTCACATCTTGTCTTCTCTTTTGTTGATATTCCTGTCTATGCTTAGGGATATTTGACCATAAGTATAGGGGGAGATATGAAGAATCATTGAGTTATTCATTCCCACTCTCAACCCTTCCTTCATGTAGATATAGTCTTCTATACTTAGGACTACTTTATACTAAGTATATTGGGGGACAATCGACTTTGCATTCTTCTGATTTTTTCATTCATTATTATTTAGTCGTTGTAGTATAGGTTTTTCTATGCTCAGTACGAGTTATGTCTTCTCTTTTTCTCTCCGATCTATGAGGACATACAATAAATATGGCTAAAATACTATATATACATATACAATTCATTAAATCAACTACAATGTATATTATTACTCAAATTCTTTTTGTATACACTGATTAATAAATCAGGTAAAAATTCTTTGCAAAATATTTGAAAAATAGTTTGAAAATCTTTTTGAAAAATCTTATGAAAACTGTTTGGAAAATATTCTATAAAATGTTTTCAACCTTTGTAAAAATGTTTGGATTGTAAAAATTTCTTCTTTTTGTGTGAAATAAAATGTTTAAATCTATTTGCAAATGTTTAGAAATGGTTGGAAAAATATTTTTAAAAATCTATCTATACTATTTGAAAAATCATTGCAAAATGATTTTCAAATGTTTGTAAAAAATATTTTTGAAAATTATTTTGGATTGTCATTTTCAAAATTGTTTGTAAAATGATTTTCAAATATATTTGAGGAATATATACATCATACAAATTAATAAACATTTTTGCCAACTATATATATTTATGAAAATAGTAATATATCCTATGTGTAAATCCTTAAAAATCCTAATTCTTGTAAATAATTGATGCACACCCGTATAAATATTTGTCCCTATCTTTTATTCCAAAAATCTTTTGTTTTAAAAAAATCCTTAAAAATTTACAAATCCAAAATTTCAAAAACATTTGCAAAAATATTTTTAAAAAATTTCATAGAAATTTGCATTTTTTCAAAAAATCCATAGAAAGATTAAAATTATAAAACTATATCGCAAAAATATTTTTCTTACATTATACATATCATTTGCATTTTTCAGAATAACCTAGATAATTGAATAAGTATAAATACAATATGAAGATTGGAGATCTGGAATAGACCTTAATGCACTTAATTTCAGAGGAACCCATTGAGGACTAGAAGTGGAGATATTTCGGGTCACCTTGACTTAATTCTTTAGGTTCCATAAGACTACATTCATGAGTCAATTCAATGTGCTTAAATAAAACCCTTCATATCATCAGTATGACTCTTGAAATAATGACTTGACTAGAAACCTAACACCTAGCACTTAGCTCAACTCAGGTGAAAAATCTTGGGGTATAAGTCAAGACGATGCAAGGTCGCTTCATCAAGAATGGCTTCGGAAGCATTCTTGGGGATTGCTGACACCGGTACTATAACCCATTTCTTTTAGTACAATGATATCTAAAGACTGAAGATGGATTGGGATAATGCTTCAGATGAGGAATGATCTACTTAAACAACTTTTCCAAGACCCCAAAAATGTGGGTGGAACAAAAGATGCTATATCCACTGGGGCAGATACAAGAATGCATAAGCTATACCAAATCAAAGAAAATATCAAAAGAAGTCAATACAAAAAATTCCACAAAAATTCGAGCTTCAGAAAAAGTCTGCTTCTTGGTGAAGAATCAGTTACACGAACCAACTTCACAAGGGAATGAAGACTACATTGGTCCATTCCCACTTATTTTTTCATTCTTCTAAACTTCTCCCCCATTCAGTTGTAAAGAGCAGGAGCACCTGACCTTAAAAGTGAATATATGTCTCCACGAGGATGAGTTACTAGAAGAGCAGATGCCTTGATGGTTCAATGATTTTGTCTGGGAAGAGCTGAACAAATTCACATCTATCATTTCAAGGTATCAAGAGTATGCGACTAGGAGGATGGTTCTAACCTGACTGTGAATTGGATTAGATATTAGGAGTATGGAATCAAAGGGTTGTTATGTCACCCTTCCCGACTTCCATGTGTTTTGAACACCATTAATCCAAAGGCCATTTTTGAGCTCCAAACTTTGACTATATTAAAGACTAGTTTAAAAGTCGATGAATATTCCAAGTTATTTCTTTTTCTTTTCTTTGTTTTTATTTTATGCATTCATTGCATAAGTATTTGTTAGGGACTAGCAACGATAACTTTAGGGGGGCGATGAATCTCCATTTCGTCACCTTTATTCTTTTATTTTGTCCTTTAAACCCTAGCCAAATGCATGTAAATATCATTATTTTGTACAAGTTAGTATTCATTATTTATTGTATAATTATTGTAGAAATTACAATGTTTAAAGACAAAGTAAAAGATAAAGAAATAAAAGAAAAAGTCATAAAATACCAAAGGGACCTAAACCCTGAGACCAAGTCAACAATTGATTTGGTCGACAAGGAATAAAGTAGGGGGAGATAAGGGCCAAAGATACACTAAAAATTTCATTTATTCATTCATCAATAAATAATTTTTGGGACACATTTTATTCTCTATTATTTATACATCAAATTAATAAACTTTGTAAATAAAAGATGTAGATAAAAATGCAAATAAAAATACAAAATTGCAAAAATAATACTCAGTGTACATTTTATGATCAGAATAAAAACTCACATCTCCTTTTGGAAGCGCTGATAAAAAAATTAAAAAAAATAAAAAAAACTCACATCTCCTTAATAAAAACTCAAAATGTATAAAATCACCGTTAATTGTATATAACTTTCAATAAGCTATATAATGAAGGTAGTTTCATTTAATTTGGAGTTAAGGTGCGAAAATATGGTTTTAGACCCCAATAGTATAGTTTACCTATAAAAGCAATTATTTTATTTAGGATTTAATGGGGTTGCCCCCTGGGGGCAGCCAACATGGCTGCCCCACCCTCTATTTCAGTTTTTTTTTGAAAAATAAAACCATATATATTCATCCCTATATCACTCCTATATGCTATTCGAATTTCGTTATAAACATAGACTCCTACAGCCTCCATCGAGATAGTGTCGATTTAACAAATCTTGTTACCGTTAAAAAATGACTATTTGGATGGAGGCCACATGAGTCTCTGTTTCTGACAAAATTCAAATGGCATATAAGAGGGATATAGGGATGAATATACATGACAATATTTTTCCAAAAAATTCCAAAAATGGTGCGGGGGCAACCCCATTAACCTCTTTTATTTATTCTTTATTATTTCTATAATTTTATATTTTATAATTTTGTCTATACTATTTTATAGTATATATACATATTTAGATTAGAATAAAACCATAGATAAAACAAAAAAATAAAATACTATGTGAAAATACAGAGATGAATTATTATACTTATACCTATGTAATATACACCCATATTTATTTAAGTATACATATTATATATTAAAAATAAATAAAAATATAATTATGTTTAAAAATAAGTTATAAATATATAAATTATGAAAATAAAATAATAAAATCAAAAATACAAAATGAAAATAAAACATACAACACATAAATAAATATACTTATAAATAACACCCAAAAATTTGACATATAACAAATAAACTCTAAAAACAAATAAAAATCTTATTAAAAGACTACATAAAATAATACAAATTTTAAATTTATACCCAAAAACTAATAAAATAAATTACTATTTTTATTTTTGAGTAAAGCCTATCTCTTTGACCTGTAGTGTCTGAAGTGGACCAACCAGAACACTTCGATTGTTGACCCAAGTCAATTAGCATCTCCGACTTGTCAAAAGCATCGCGTCCTCTTATTTCCTCCATTTTTCTCGCATGATCCATCACCAGTTCTCTTCAATTCTTCATGCAAACCTCTACTTCAATAAATCCTGATCCTCGCCCAAATCCTGGATCTCTTGTACATAACCTTGATTCGCCCATAATCGCAGGTCAATAAGGACCCTTCTTATTTCTTATAAATAACTCCTCTTCCTTCCCCGTTTGATCCATCTTCGATCCCTGAATCCATCTTCCGTTAGTATGTGCATGTTACAGGTGACAGTAGGACCATCCCCATAGTTTTAGGTAGTGAAAGGAGTAGAGGAGGAGGTCCAGGCGGAGCTCTGACACTGTCCTGCTCCCTGTCCTCTCCGGCATTTTAGAGCAGTGTCTTTACATTTTCTAGATGGATTTAGTTCTTGTATTTTATTTTATGTGATTTATTTCATGATTTAGTTACTGCTTTGCCGTAGATTTGGTTAGAGACTTTGTCGGAGCTCTAGAGCTCCAACCACTGTTCCACGTTGTATTACACAGTTCCGACCTCGTTGTGCATTCCATCATCTAACTCCTTCATTTCTCCTAATTTTCCGACCCATCCAACCAACCTGATCATGCTTGATCAACGAACGACGCTCACCCTCCGCCCCTCGCCGGAGCATCTCCACTTCACCTCCACCTTCGATTATCTGCCTAATAATAGCTCGGGGACCTCCGCTCGAACTCACTATTTCTAACCATGCAAGTCCTTGATAGAATAAGGGCCATTCGATGCCCATTCGCCTCCAAGATCAGCTTCCAGGTGCCTTGGATTTTCTTGAGCTCACTGAACCTCTCCTTGAGGTCTTGAGGCATTTTTAAGGTGCATTCGACTATGAAAGACCCCCCAAGCCTATGGAGCAACACAACCATGAAGAAGAATCTCGAGGGAGGAAGGAATCTAAGATTGAAGCTCGAAGGCAGGGACATTCTTCCCTGTCCTTCGAGCGGATCATCAACCGTTGGATGAAGGAAGAGCCCAGATTCATCTTCAGCCATCAGATTTTGCAAGCCTCAGCTGCTCAATCTCGGCCCGAGATCTAATCTTGTATATCCATGGTCGAACCGTCATCTAGCTCTCCCGTGCATCCACACGTCAAGTGACCCATCCTCAGCTGCATGATGGAGCACTTAATGGTGGTAATTTGCACTTAACATCTTATGCTTTTTCTTATTTATTTTAGCACACAAATATTTATCTGGAGTGTAAAAAAGTGTAAAAATTGCATACACATCCTTATGCTTTCATGTATTTGCCCACATGTCCACACCAACTCAGCTCACATGACGAGCCATGTGAGCTGAGTATTTTGCAAGCATACCCTTCCACATATATATATATTTCATTACACAAAATTGTATATTTAGTTTTAAGTTTTTTGAAAAATTGTACATGGGCCCCTAGACCAATGTATATTTACAGTAAGACCCTTCTAGTGCATTTTTAATTTATTTATTTTGCAAAAAATGCGCGTATGCTCTAGAGTTTGTAATGTGGTTAGGAATGAGGGAAATCTTTCTTTTTATTATGATTAGGTCCCTACAAGAACATTAAATATTATTTCTTTTTATTTTTGCCAAAAATAGCCGCTTTTTGTATTTTGTTTTGAAAAAAAATGCATGTAAATGCCTGGGATGACATATTTTCATGTTTTGATTTTTAATTTGCATTTTAAGCATTTATTTCTTTACTAAAATTCAAATAGTGAGCATAAACTTCCTATTCAGCTTTTAAAATATCAAAAATATTAAAATCCCTTGAAAAATTACAAAAAATGATATGATGTTTATTATGACCTATCTTAACTTAGAGATCAAAAGCCTTAAAATAGAAAAAGAAAACACATAAAAATTAAATAGCTCCAAAATACTGTAAAAGAAATATATAAAATTCCCAAAATCTCAAAAAAATATTTATTTTTGCTTTTGAATTTTCTCTATACTAATAACTACCTGTAATAATTGATTTGAAGAATTTTGGGCTTTATTTGCTATTTTTATCCTTCAAATCAATTCAGACTTCTTATTTAATCCTTGTTTTTGGATGTTTTTAATTCTAAAAATACCTTAAACATGCAAAATTCCATAAAAATCACATAAATATGAGAAAAATGTAAAAACCAAATAACTTTCCCTCTCTTTTCGGACTATTTATAGATATATATATACTATCCACTATATGGATATGAATTTATGCATACATATAATAGTTATATACTTATATTATGTACACGTATATTATATATAATTATATTTTTATTTTGTTTTCAATAACCAAAAATAAAAAAATAGCGAAATCACATTTATATATACACTCTTGTTTCTATTTGTTTTTCTCTTTTCTTTCTTATATCCTCTACTATATGTAAATATACATAGATATGTTGGAGCATATTATTATTATTATAAAATTGCATATTTATGTTCACTATAATTTAATTTAAAAAATTCACAAAAAAAGACATGTATGTAAATAATACCATTGATTAGCAATAACCATAGGCTGCCTAATTTTGCTCTCCTTTGATTGATCTCTACAAGCTTACATGTTATACATTATGTTTATACAGTATAATAAATTGTATCTCACATATTTGCTTTTCATTACTCATTTTACATTGTGGGTACTTGTTGATTTGTCATGGTTTCTCTTTCTAGGTCACCTCAGCGACACTCTATCCTCACACTGAGTGAAGATCATTTTTTGCCTCGCATAACAGAAATCGTGCCATCAACCTTCTCCAAAAGGGAATGGAGGTTGACCCTTCCAAGGTGGACGTGATCAAGAAACTTGAATCACCAACCAACGTTAAGTCAGTGCGGTCATTCTTAGGGCATGTAGAATTTTATTGAAAATTTATTCATGATTTTTCAAAGATCACCCGTCCACTGACCGAGCTCTTCAGGAAAGACACCAGGTTAATTATCGATCACAACTGTCTAGAGGCCTTTGAGCTCTTGAAAAATAAAATATGTGAATCGTCGATTTTATAAGCTCGTGATTGGTCTCTTCCCTTCAAGATCATGACTGATGCATCCGAATTTTCTATCAGAGTCGTGTTAGGACAAAGAAGAGACAAGATTCAGTACACGATTCACTATGCAAGCAAAGTTTTGGATCATGCACATAGTAATTATACAATGACTGAAAATGAAATGCTTGCGATAGTTTGGGCCCTAGAGAAATTCAGATGATATATATTGGGCTCCAAGGTGACAATTTGTACTAATCACACATCAATTCGGTACCTAATGGAAAAGAAGGACGAGAAGGCATGCCTTTTGAGATGGATCTTATTAATCTAGGAATTTGATTTGGAAATTAAGGATAAATCTAGAATAAAGAATGTTGTGGCTGATCACCTTTCCCGAATTAAGTAGAATGATAATCCTGATATTGAACCAATTTGAGAGATTTTCACATACGAGTCAGTTTCTGCCACTGACTTACTCCTGTGGTACACCAATATGGTAAACCATCTTGTCTCCAAGCAAGTTCTCCAGGGTTGGCCGAAGATCAATATTGACTGATTAAAATCAGATTCAAGGAAATACCACTACGACAATGTGCTCCTTTTCTTTGATGGGCCATATTACATTTGGCGAAGGAGCATTCCTTAAGAGGAATGCCAGAGTGTCCTCATACAATGTTATACACTTGAGTATGGAGGACACAATTTGGGAAATAGAACCACACACAAAGGACTCCAATGTGATTTTACTGTCCGACCTTATTTAGAGATGTCCATGATTTTGTACGGTCGTGCCCTATTTGTTAGAGAATGGGAGGGATTGTTGGATAAAGAGATGAAATACCCATGCAACAGATGAATTTATGTGATGTTTTTTATGCACGAGGAATTTATTTTATGGGCCCCTTTCCCAATAGCAATGGACAAGAGTACATCTTGTTAGATGTTGATTATTTGTCAAGGTGGGTGGAGGCTATGCCAACCCGAACCATAGATAGCAAGATTGTTTGTAAGTTTATCAAGGATTATATTATTATAAGGTTCAGGGTTCCAAGGGTTTTGATTTCTGATGGGGGTAGTCATTTTGTGAATAGAGAAATAAGATCATTGGCTAAGGATTATAAATTTGAACATAGAGTAGCCTGTCCTAACTACCTACAATATAATGGCTTGGAAGACGTTTCTAGTAGAAAGGTGAAGAATATTCTTCAGAAGTTTGTTTGTCCCAATAGAGAGAACCGATCTCAACTTTTGGACGAAATTATGTGGGCCTATAGGACTTCCTACAAGACTCCCCTTGATATATCACCTTTTAGGATGATATATGGCAAGCCATGACATTTTCCTATGGAATTAATTCACAAATATGAGTGGTAGATCAAGAAGATTAATTGGAGTTGTCACCTTGGGAAGTTGTGCAGTGACTTGAATCAAGATGAGATAACAGAAATTCAAAATCGATCATATGAAAACAGTGTGATCTATAAGGAGAAGGTCAAGAGATGGCAAGATAGACACATTAGGCATAAGACCTTTGTCCCTGGTAGAAAGTGTGGTTGTTCAATGTCAAGTTGAAGATTTTTAACGGGAAACTCAAATCAAAATGGGTCGGTCTCTACATTTTCATAGATGTGCACAACGATTGGAGTGTTGCTATTGTTGAGCTCAAAGCCAGTGCACAACCTTTTCCAGTGAATGAGCAACTATTGAAGACGTATGTAGATTCTAAAGTTTAGTTAGACCAAGTCGAGGTCATCAACTTCATGTGGAGCGATCACATTAAAGACTCATCAGACTACCCTATGAAAAGTAGTAAGACACAAGCTATAGATCATCCATATTCTTTACACCTTTCAAATGTAGATTCTCCTTGTTGATTATCAAGATCTATCGGTCCGTCACTCTTCTTCTTCTATACTTAGGCTGACTAGAGCCTAAGTATAGGGGGACTCGATGCCCGATGTATATACCCTTCTCATCCACTTCTCCCCCTGTCTGCCTCATTTTTGCCCTTCTTCTATACTTAGACTATCCACAACCTAAGTATAGGGGGTGGGTAGGCTTTTGTTTTTCTTTTTCACTCTCTTACGCTTAGCCTGGGATATGTCTTCTCTGATCTTCTTGTGCTCTGAGGACATAGTACTCGATAAGTATAGAGGGTGTGTATATGCTCTATACATATTTTACCCATAACTCGTACTTTTGTGTAAGTCTATATTTTATTTACGAGGTGGGTAACTTACATTAAAAAAAGAGAAAAAAACATGAATTTTGAAACTAACATTGTCTATTTCCATTCAAAGTTTTGAAAATTGTCTTCTTATTCATTTTTTCATAAACAAACTTTTTGCACACTTGCATTTCATTCAGCATTTCATTCATCCATGCATTCTTTAGTTGGATGTATCCCTGACACTTACATACTCACACAAGACTTGAGAAATTCAAGGACACTTGGTTTATGAGATTCCAAGATTCAGAGTTGACCAACCTTAGACATTAGGGTATATGACTTAATTATTTACATTTCCCTATTTTGAAAGATGTGTATGCTATATTGCATATTTAGTATCTTCCTTAAAGAATATGATAAGTGTCTCACATGCATGATTGTAGTTATGATGAGATGAGTGGGGATTTCACTTGAGGAACTAGGATAAGGGATTTGAGTTTGGATCTAATTTTATGATGATCGAAGATGGGATAAAATCATTGATGGCTTCATGTAACCTGAGAGTCAGCACATTCAACCAGTATGAGAACAATATTCTTGTACTAATATCTTGATATAAAACCTATGTGCTAGGGTGTGATGAAACTTAATTAATTGTTGATCAGTGTGTGCTAACTTGGTAAAAGCAGTGAAGACAACCAACCATCAATGAAATAAATTTCAATAGAAGTTCTCTCGTTCAAATACAAAGAAAAGCCTTCTCATTACAAATACAAACTCAAAGAGCTTCCACCAAAGGCGAGCGCTCCCAATCATTTCAAAGTGTCCAATTGGACCAAAGCTATTAGGACCAGGAGTCGGGCTAGCACCCAAAAAGGGCTCTGTATCGTATAGTGATACAAGTCTAGTTGTCGACGGTACGATGGGTACTCAAAAGAGACATACTCTAGTGTACTCCCATGAAAACAAGTGTAGACGACTCTGAGCTCTCTTGACATATGCACTGACCAACAAACTAAAATACGTGTCTCGTGGTAATGAGGCACTCGAGTGGATCCTTGTTCCAATGAGAGGGAGAGAAGAAATTACACCATCCTATGCCCTCTATAAATTGGCATTCCATCTACACTTTTAAGACCGAGAACTAGAGAGACGATGGATTATATACAAGAACTGATTTATTCCCTATGTGTTGAGGATTGGGTCCTTAGGTGAGTCTCTTGGATTGGAACCTTGGGTGATGTTTTGACTCTACTCTTATGACTGTAGTCAACACTAAATGTCATTACATTACTATATATGTAAAAAAAAGGGAGTCTCAAAGCTAGAGAAGTTGGAAACCTTTTGACTAAAGCTTGGTTCAGCTTAGAATTTTGGGATCACTTGAACTGAGAGTTCTTCAATTGATCGAGTCTTGTACTCCACATGCACAATCAAGGACTAATATGACTAATTCGTTCATTCTCTAGATGCTCGGGGACAAGCATGATTTAAGTATAAGGGGTTGATGAATATGTGATTCATCCTTTTGAAGAGATTAATTAAGAACTATTCTCCTAAATTCATTATAATTTCATCATCTATATTGCATGATTAACATTCATACATGTAGAAATAATGATTGCATTTTACCATTCGTCATGGTGTTACATGAGAAGCCATAAATCCCATCCCAATCAACATGTAAAATAAGCTAACTTCCCTGATGTTTGATTAATTCATGACAACTCCAATAACCTAAAACCCTCCATTATGTACATATTACTAACAAGAATAAATGTAAAATACAAAAAATCACTAATAGAAATAATTGGCTCACAAATCAAAACCCTAATTTAAGACCTAGCAGACTAAAATGTAGACATCTCTCTCACATAGTGTTCGATTTAATCCTACTAATTGTTGAACTAATGTACACTCAATTACTTTCAAAACAAGACCAAGTTCAAGTGAATCAAAGCTCATACGCAAAAGTTATGTTTTGGGCCTTTTTGTACGTTGTGTATTTTATCCAATTTTGATCTATTAATTTATGTACATATTTAAATCTTCTATTTTATTTATTTTTCATTTATTTTCTTTGACAAAGGTTTTATAAAAAATGCGCAAAAATACAAATCAAAATTAAACCAAATCAAAGAAATTTATAGAGTCTTAGTCTTCATTGACAATCTGTACAATAGGTCCCCTTTATTCTATTCTTTTATTTCCTTAATTATTACAAATACAAAAAATAGATTAATGCATACATATTTATTAATTTATTTATTTTATATGATTTTATTTCAATATTTATCTCATTTTAAATGACAATAAATTTGTAAAACCCCAAAATCAAGCTACTATGTACATAGAGTGCCACCAAAAAATGACTTTATCCAAATGACCTATTTTGGTTTCGATCTCCTCATGAAATTTGTAGATCTCATTGAAAGAGCAACTTTATTGAAGATTTTTTTGATCCAAGGTCATTTGCTATTTCTTTTCTATTTATCTTTGTATTTTTATTTTTTAGTTTTTCCTAGCACTAACACATGGCAGCTTCTGGAGCCGCCATGTGTCACCCATTTTTATATTTTGTTTTTACTTAAAAATAATAAAAAGAAATGTCCATGTGTCACAATCGTGGCTATTCGATCTCTTCCTATAGGAGGGCCACTACTCCTCTCCTTCCTCTCCCCAATTTGATCGCCGCCTCCACCCAAATCCACTCCTCTTTTAGCTGATCTCCTTCATAATCTAGTCGTCGCCATCTTTAATCCCCTCAATCATATCCCCATCAGATCCCTTCTCTCAATTTACCGCTCATCAAATCCTCGACCTCAATCAAAGTTCCTCATGCCATCTCCGGCGTCACCCTCCTCTCTACAAATGCATGTGCCTCCACATTTCTTGTTCATCCGTCGAAACACTACTTCAGATCCAAAGGCTCCAGGGAACCCATCAAAGGTAGTGACACCCCTCCGTCTGCCACCCCCTGATCAGCATGAACCGAGGCTTACTTGTCCTTGTTGTAGACATCTCCTCCAGTTTGCTCTGCTTTGGCCACTATCGTCATTGAGACCATTTTCAGGTACCCCTTCCTCCCTTCATCTTCTCTCTCACACATCCTGCTCCATCTTCGCACCCATCACCTCTGCATGATCATCGTCAACATCCTCTACTCACTCTACTACTCCATCACCCTCGCTATTCACTCCGGTATCTGCTCCATCACGATCGAAACTTGCCCATCTAGCTTTGGGAACTCCATCGACATCATCTCCATTCGCCATCTTCATACTCGACTCCAGCCCGCTCTGCTCGTCACCACCTTGACATCATTGTAGGCTACTGCCTCGAGCTCGCCACCTGCACCCTCCACTGCAACCGTCAGAGAACCTCGTTGCAGCAACACTCCAATCATGAACTTGGTGCATCAACGTCATTCAATCTTGCCCAAAAGATAACCATCAAATTAGGTATTCATTGACGACCGTGATCACTTCCAAAACACACATCCGAACCAGCGGCTTCAGAAGCAGCCGAAGTGCCTCAGAGATGCCATGTGGAAGGCTAGCACTCGAGAATCTGACCCAGCCTCCTGCACCACGTACGGGTGAAACCATTGCAGAAGACCCCATGACATTCCGCATAATTCCACTGCAACCCCGCTATTTAGGGGTCACGTGAGGCACACGTGACCCACTGGGAATTTTTCTCAGGATCCCCTCAAGGTCTAGGCATTGACATTCGTGCCCCCATGCACAGTTTTAATTATATTTATTTTATTATAATTTGCAAATAGAACCCTAACTTTGATCTCATAGTTGAACATTTTATTGTATCATTTGTTATCCAGATTAGCACTTCTATCCTATAATTAGTTCTTTACATTATGACATGCTTGTTATATTTTTGTACCCTATGGTTAATTAATAATAATTACAGAAAGTTGAATATTTTCCCAATCTGTGCTCAAAAATTCATATTGAATTAACCATTTCTTAGAAAATTGACAAAAAACATAGATATTAGAATTGTTTGTATTTTATGTTGTTCTAAAAAAGAATTGCATTTTTATGCATCATTTGCTCTGTAAAAACCTCTTTGTGTATTGCATTAATCAATTTTAATATATGTAAAACTTCACATTATTGGGGCTTAGGATTTTGTAGGGATAAACCACATAGTGATATATCTCAGATAATTTTATTCCTTGAAAATAAGTAGGTTTATTATTTATTATAATTAGTTATTATGATTCACACTTTTTACACCATTTAATTCATTAAATATTCATTTTGCATCAGAAAATTCCAAAAATAATCATACTACATTCAATTCTCATATTTTACATTCCAGCCAAATTTCATAATTTTTAGACTATGTTTAATTAAAATCACATTTTAGTCCTCAAAATTGGCATTTGCATTTGCATTCAAAAATTGCATTAAAAATACCGAAAAAATCCACCTCGATAATCACATATTAAATTTGATAGACATTGATCTATGGTGTTCCTTTACCTCCTAGAGTTCGACCCTGGAGCTTGCCCATACTAAATAAACATATAACCACCTCACATTAATTGAATAATTGACTAAGTGGTTATTTCTTGATTGATCCCTATTGCCCGACTACAACATAAAAATGACAGATTAACGAGGGCGTTTAGCGATTCATCAATGGTGAACCATTTTGATTCATATATGTGGTAGGATCTCTCCTCGTTAGTGTTCAACATCGAATAGAGACGTGGAATCTTGCAACGGATAGACTATGGAGGAAGAAGGGAATGACCACATGAGGAGACATAGGAGGGAGAGTGAAAAACGCGAAAATTCCTTTTGTTAATTCATGAGAATTAATTCCATCATATTTAACCTCCTGTCAAATTTCCATAATTTTTGCATTTTATTTACAAATTATAGAAAAACTTTTGAAAAGTGCTCATTTTTCATGCATGCACATTAACTCGTAAAAATATCAAAATATGTTCTGGATTTGTCATTTCATAAATAATTAAGGAAAAATTACCTTCTAGATTTTGAGCTCATTTTATTTAGATTTTCCATCTTATGCTAATTTAACTTTAAAACTCTTATCCTGATTTTGCACTTCATCATCATTTGCATAAAAAAATCTAAAAACATTCTCCACAAAAACCTAGAACTTAAATAATATGAAAAATAATCCTAAGGAGATAGTGGTCTCCCTGAGTTTGACCTCGGGCTTACTCAAGTAAAATAAATATGATAGCTTATGCACTTCATTGAATATTTATTAAGTGGTCTTTATGATCAATCTGAATTTGTCCATCCGCAATGAACATCAATCCTACTATATTTTTTGAATTTTGGATGCGAAATAAATTTTCCGAGAATAAAACAAATAGACTATGCAATTTTTAGTAAATTAATTTTAAAAATTAGTAGACCTAATTGGTTTTCAGAATTAAAACCTAGATATGTCTAGTTATGATCTATCTAGGAAAAATTATAACTCCTCAAATATTTTACAAAGAATTAAAAATCAATTACACCAATCACAATGTTATTTCAACATAAATTTGTGTGCAAATGAAGTAATTTTTGGTACATTTCAGACCATAATTATCTATACATAATGTGAATTTGAAGAATTTCGGAACAAGTTGTGATTTACCATGAATTTCCAATCACGAACAATGCAAAATATAAGAAATTTCACCACAATAGATATTATAAATCAACCAGTGTTCATAAAAAGCACATTAAACATTCACAAGATAGAGAATTAAATGTTCAACAATATACAATTTTTGGAATTAAAATATGATGACAAAATGACACTCAAAATAAGTCTTAGATGCATGGTTCTATGTGCAATACAAGGAATAAAATAAATTAATAAGTAACTAAAAAAATGACTTAAATAGAATTACCAAGACTTGTAGGGGGTTTCTATGCAAATTTCCACGTACACGTGCTGTGCACCTGTGAACTGGTTGATGGAATCTTCATCGTGATTCTATTGAAATGTTGGGGCTTGAGCATTAAATGCCCCACACCCACATCGGGGCGCGTGTGGTGGGTTGCCTGGGACTAGGGCTGAGGCATGGTTTGATTTGGACCATACTTTGGTGATTGTTTAGGGTTAATTGTTATTGAAATTCGTTGATTTTTCTTAAGCAAGAGAGATAACAATAGTATTTCATGATGATAAATCTTGGATTTATCACCCCCTCTGCTTAAGCAAAGCTCGTCCTCGAGTTAATAAATAAAGAATTGGTTAGACAATTAGTTTTTAGTGAATTCTTCTGACATTTGCATGTGCAAGAACAAGGCTTGAATAAACCGGAACACCTGATTTGTAGAGATTCTAAGAATCTAATCTAAACTTGCATGTTCAACCGAAAAATCCAAGAGAGAGGATCATACGCTCCACACAAGGTGGGAGCGAAGTCGCTGAAGTGATCCTCACCAGGAACAACTGACTAGAACAACAATCCACTCATACAATAAATAAGTCAAGCAATCAAGAATAATTGTGCGAATCAAAATTTATTACGCCCAAAAAATAAGTGCATATTAGACAAGCAAGTAGGGGTCGAACACAAGAAGCAGAATGTGGTAGCAAGGTATATTATTTATAAATAAATAATATGTATGTATGTATATGTATGGACAATATCAATCAAGGTGTGTATTAGTTTTAACTAAATGAGGTAAATTCTTTATTTTTATATTTTTATTTTTTTTTAATTTTTCAATTTTCAATTTATTTTTATAATACATATATATATGTATAACAAGTATATATAAGGATATATATATAAGGATAATAGAAGTATATCTATATAATGGACAATATAAATATTATATGGATAATAAACATAAAATCTGGAAATATACTCTAGTACATAATTTTTTATTTTTATTCATGTATTAAAAATATATTTAAGTATTTAAATAATAGTAAATATAAAGAGATAAATGTGGCTGCCCCCTTGGAGTAGCCAACATGGCTGCCCCCACGCTATTTTCGACGCTTTTTTTAATTTTTTTGAAAAATATGGCCATGTATATTCATCCCTATATCCCTCCTATATGTCATTCGAATTTCGTCAGAAACAGAGACTCCTACGACCTCCATTCAGACAATCATTTTTTAACGGTAACATGATTTTTTAGATCAATACCATCTAGATGGAGGCCGTCGGAGTCTCTGTTTCTGACGAAATTCGAACGGAATATAGGAGAGATATATGGATGAATATACATGGCAATATTTCTCAAAAATAAAATAAAAAAAGCATCGAAAATGGCGCGGAGGCAGCCCCATTAATTTCATATATAAAAGATATATGGATATGATATATAGGGTAATATATATACCAATAGGGACAAAAATACTCAAAAAGCAGGAAATAAGATCTTTTTGGGGTTTCAACTATTTTTCTATTTTAAAGAATTTTCTGAATATTTTTGCTAAATTGTTGGATTTTTAAAATCTGAAAAGTAAAAAACAGTGACTTTTTAAATATGCCAAATTGATTTGAGGGTTAAAAATACCAAAAGGATCGAAATTTCTCAAAATCAATTTAATACTTCTTAATATGTAAAAATAAAAATATGAAACACAACATAATATTTTTGGGATTTTGATGTTTTTTTTATAATTTTTATAAAGGATTTGGAGATTTTCAATTTTCATTGATTTTCTTTGTCTATTTTTGGGAGTTTTGGTCAGAGGCTATAAAATACAATGATAAACAAAAAACTATTTTTTTGGAATTTTTAAATAAGATCTTATGTATTTTTTTGGATTTTTAAAGACAAATAGGGAATAAACCAGAATATTTTTATTTTTAATAAATGTGAAAAATGAAAATGCAAAACTAATTATATGATGTGAAAGATTATGCAAGCAAACACATCATCCTAATTTTTCAGAATTTTTGGAGCACGTTTAATACTTTAGAAAATAGAAAACAGATAAAAAATTAATTGAACTGGCATGGTTTATTTCCAATTAAAATAAAAGGCAAGAGGGCGCAAAGCAAAATAACTGATAGTTTATACTAATATTTGAATTTTATAAATTAAAAAATAGTTACAAAATGTGTATGGGTCCTATGGAAAATGCCCAACTCACGTAGGGGCCACGTGAGTTGAGATGGCAAGGTCCTAAGTGTAATATGCCAAACTTTAAGGATCTACTTGCGATATTTACACAAAAAGCGTACCTGAGCATGTGCCTGGTGATGAATCCACGATTTATCGTCTTTATTCTTTTATTTTAGCTTCATTTGCGTAGTCAAACACCTGTAAATACCCACTAATTCCATGAAATTACCATTCTGCATGCATTTGTTAAATATGTATTTTTAACACTTTTTCTAATAAAATAAAAGATAAAGAAGAAAAGAAAAAGAAAAGAAAAATGAAGGATGTATTTATGGAATAAATGCAGACTAACCTGAACCTCGAGAGAAGGTCAAGACTTGACCTGATAGACCATGAATAAAGTAGAGGGAGATAATGTCTTTAATCCAAAAATAAAAAAAATAATTTGTAAATTTTCCCCTATATATTTGTATAAAATTTGTACTATTTTATTTGTACATAAATTGACATAAAATTAATTATTTTTGTAAATAAAAGTTGTAAATAAAAATGTGTTGCAATTAATAAAAATATTTGCAAAATAAAATAATGTACAAATTACAAGTAATCACACTCAGAAAAAGCCGTAAAACAATAATTGAAATACCAATTCTGGCTCCATATGAACTCAAATTGAATTAAACTCATTCCATTGTACTTTAAATTACATTATCTTTCAATTGGTTGTGGTTTCTTAATTTTTGGAGTTAAGGTTGAAAAGTCAGTTTTTTGGGGTATTTTGTGCAGTTTTACCACTTACCTATTGTACATATTGAAGGATATTGAGAATCCTTAAGCGCATCACGGAAGCGTGTCGATCGCATCATATGCAATCGGAGCAACTAGTCGCACTAGATGCTAGATGCAACGGAAATTAAAATTTTTAAAACTAAAGATGAAACCACATGATCATGAGAACACTTCTCGGATCGTTTCATCTAACCACAAGTATAAGGAATACCTCTTGAAGCGTGGTTGTGATCGTGAGATCCCAAAGTAGAGATCCTCCTGTCTCAAGTCCGATCCACGAAGAACGCACTTGCGGGCACGATGATGAGTCGCGTTCCTCCCTGCAATCCTCGATGAAGATCCAAGCATGGCTCCCCCGATTTCGTCAAACGAAATCTGTCGTATTCCTTTAGAGTAAGAAACTCCAGAGAAGAAGGAGATCGTTGAGTCGTCGAAGAAGAAACCGATAGTCTCTCCTTTCTCAACACAAGATGGACGGCCATCTTTTGGAGGAGAGAAAGAGAGAGGACGAGAATATGAGAGAGAGAGAGTTGCAACCATTTACAACTCTTGATTATTTTGTACCTTGGAAGGCTACCCTAGCCCTCCTTTTATATTAGTTTAGGATCCAATGGATCTCAATCCATGGGACACATGGATCCAACGGCCGGGCCAGGTCCATGTAAAATCAATGGCTATGATTGTTGTTGGTTAAAACCAACAACATTAATTTAAATTAAAATATGTTGCAACATTATCAACATAATTTAATTTAACTAATTAAGAGATAATGTGACAACAAAATGGGAGTCAACTAACCTCCCTAAATCATAGGGGGTTATTTTGTCTCCTTTTATTTATCTTATTATTTCTTAATTAAATTGCAATAACTATTATTGCAATAATATCCACCAAATTAATTCCAAATTAATTTGTGAATATTTCAATCATGCCATCGAAGATATGTGAATCACATTCACATCCCAAACTAATTTGTAAATTACATTTCCAATTAATTAATTAATGTGAATCCAATCCACACTATTAATTAACAAATGCTATTTACATAAATTTCTCTCTTCAATATATATGTAATATAAATCATATTTATAATACACATATATCATGGATAGTATTATCCATATTCTCTAATCCATGATAATTAAATCCCATTTAATTATCTTGGATAATCATTCTCACAATATGAATCATATTCATATTAAGCTTGATAATTAAATCTCATTTAATCATCAAGTTCTTCTTGCTTGGATATGGAATTCATCAAATGAATTATTCTTGAACTCCTTCAAGAATAATGTGCTTTCTCCGCAGATACTTGGAGATAAGGATGGGGCGATTGTATTATTCCAATTATAGTGACTTGGATATTGAGATATTATCTCAAATCCAGATCGAACGAACCTCCCATAGATGCTTGATTAAATCAAGACCGCAAATCCAATCTTCTCATTGAACCTGAATCCCATTCAGACCAATGTCCAACACTTGGACTAAGATCGGATTGCTTCTCTACTGAAAGGAGTCACTAAAATCCAGACCTGTTTCATCACTCCCTCGGAATGGAAGCATCATGGATATACAATCGTTTATGATCACATCACCCTTCATGTATTCCCAATACCTGTACATCCTGCATATTGGAAGACCCATGGTCAACCCGAAGATCAAGATCTATTTTACACTGTCTTCTTCAGGGTTTGATCACTAAGTTTCTCATTTGATCATTGGGATTTGGTATCGTTCATATACTTTCCAAAAGCATATATCATATATAGGTCTTGATCATATACTTTCCAAAAGTATATATCAAACCCACAAATTCATTCAAGCTTCCAAAGCGAGACGACCGTGCACGGAATTTGATTCCTCCCAATATCTCATGAGTGAGCTCATGTCTTTCGGTTCAGTAGTGAACCTGTATGATCCCTTTGAGAGATCGTATTACTCATATGCCCTTATATGCACACCAACGCGCTGGTGTATAGACCTTGGTTAGGTCATCAACCTATTGGTCTGTCAAATGTACATACTCAGACATATAGCAATACATCTGTCTCCGGTCAGAGGATGCATGCCTATGCTGTGACAACATTCAACATAGGACTTAGGTTATCTCGATCTCGTTAAGTCAACTCTTTGACCTAACTAATCTGACACCTCCGAATCTCTATTCCTATGCAGAGGACCTGCATCAAGAGGTCGGTCAGATATCAGCCTATGTGAGAAAGGATTGCCATCTCCTACTCAGGCTGGAGATCACATCTTAACAATCATTTGACGGTGCTTGATGAGTCCTCAATCTAACTCTTTAGATATTCATCCAAGCACCAGCCTCTATGATTCAATAATTGAATCAACAGCTGTATGATCATTAAGACAGCCATGGTACATAACCCTAATTGTACAGAGGGACCCATTATGCAAATTATTTATTCTTCATTTCAGATCAGGGAATGATATTCGCAATAACATTTATTGCATAATGGCTCGCCGTGGGCTCACATGTCCAACAATCTCCCACTAGCCCAAAGAGCCATTAATGGGCTAATCATTTAAACTCACACTCATGTGACAATCATAGGCTATTTAGAAATAGCTAGGTAAGCTGATCAGTCACTCTGTTCCCAAAAGACTATGCCAAGTCCTTTTACGGCACTTGCATATCCCTAGGTAACAGTGCTCACATCCAATGCGAATGTTGCATCTAATGCAACCAATACTCAATCTAGTCAAAGCAGTTATAGTGTCCTTGACACTAATGCTCAATTATTATAACCAGTATTTCCATAATCCTTATCAGAATACCTTTGTTCCTGGAGATCACTATCTCTCAAGGTATCCACAGTTAAGACCTTTTAGATCTCTATCTAAAAGTCTTATTTTCTAAAATATAAAACTCACAGATCACCATCTCTAAAGCCTTGTCATCTTTGAAGATATCGTTATTTCTGCAATCAAGTGTTCTTTCTCCATAGTAGGATTAGTAACAGTTTACTACTCCCACTGCATGGCAGATATCTGGCTTTTGTACACATCTAGCATACACTAAGCTTCTCGTAACTGATGCACAAGTGCAAGCAGTTCTAGCATTCACTTCCTCAACTCTTTGAGGTGCTATTCCTTTAGATAGGTCAGTACCAAATCTCAAGGAAGGAAGACTTTCTTGGAATTTCCAGGAATGGAATATGTCCAAGGTGTACTACAAATGTGACAGTCCCAATACCCTCTTTTCTTTGCTTCTGAACACCTTCAGAATTAAGATCTAAAAGGTATTCTTGAGATCGTATCTCAAGGTGTGGAATAGCCAGTCTATAAAACACTTATTATCATCCTTATATCATTCCAAATGATTAGGATATTATCTACATTTAGCACGATGAACACAATGGCACTCCCACTAAGCTTCTCATGGTACATCAAGATTTTATTTGAAATCATAACATTTATAATTTCATCAAATCTTATGTTCCAACTACAAGAAGCTTATTTGAGTCATAGATGGAGTTTCTTTAGCTTTCACACCTTACTTTCCACAAACATGAAGCCTTGGGGCTACTTCATGTGAATATCCTCAGAGAGGTATTCTTTAGAGGAATGCAATCTTGACTTACATCTCGAAGATGCAATAGTCAAGTTGTGTAGCTAAGGTTAGCAATATGATGATTTTAAGCATGGTTACCGAAGAGCAAGTCTTATTGCAAGCAATGTCTTCTCTTTCGATGTGTAGCTTATGGCTACGAACCGAGCTTTGAAGGTCTCTACCTTCTCATCAGGTTCCCTCTTCTCTTGAAGATCCATTTACACCTTTATGGATCTTACCCATATGGGTGGATCCTCGAGGGTCCATATACAACACTTGTATATGAAGTCTACTTTAGACTTTATTGCTAATATCCATCTTTCCATGTCATGATCCTCAGGAGCTTCATCACATGAAGTCTGACACATGGAATGCATCCTCAAACTTATTTGAAGAGGTATTAAAGTTTCATCTTTAATTATCCTTTTAGTTCCCGATTTCAGGAGCCTCATTGTCATCTCAAGATTAAATGAGTTCCT
Source organism: Ottelia alismoides (assembly GCA_037367405.1). Classification (NCBI taxonomy): domain Eukaryota; kingdom Viridiplantae; phylum Streptophyta; class Magnoliopsida; order Alismatales; family Hydrocharitaceae; genus Ottelia; species Ottelia alismoides. Next base: position 666,915 of record JAZKJV010007129.1, read on the forward strand.
TCACTTCATTTTCATCTTGATTCTCAAGAGTCTCAATCCTCCAAGAATCACATTCTCAGAGATGAGATCTTTTAAGAATCTCAAGGTCATAAAGTAGGTATCCAATACCATACTTTATTTTCCTAATGAAGTAGCACTCTCAAGTGCTAGATTCCAGCTTACATCCATGGAACCTTATTAAGGATATATATTGTAGTCTCTACTACACATATATACCAGGAAACTAAGAGGATAATTATGCTAAAATTCATCATTGATCAAATCATGTCACACATGATCCAATTGTATCTCCCTACAACTCTATTGAGTTCAGGTTTATCAGGAGGAGTGAGATAGAAATGATATTCATATCTCCATAAGGTATTCTTTGAATTTTATCTAATAGGTACAAGCTACCTAGGTTAGATCAAATTCATTTCATCTTTCTTCAAATTTTGATTCTAAACCAAAATTGTGAAATCTTTAAACATTTCAAAGATTTCTCAGGTGAAGAGAAGAAATCTCATATCATACGTAATCATCAATAGATATCACATATCCATAATGTTTACTATGATATAGGTGATCTACATACATCAATATGTATGAGATCTTGAATACCTCGACATCTAACACCATTCCCAGAGAAGGGTGTATTGGACATTTTACTTTGAATACAATATTCACAAGTATGTAAGATTTGAAATTTTAGACATTCTAACGTTTCATATCTTACTAGTCTATTGATCACATCAGCAGACATATGTTCAAGACTTGATGCCAGATCATTGTCAAATGATCTTCATCCTCCTATTGATCTTATAAGGTTTGATTTTCAGTATTAGAAATCTTAATGAACCATTCATTAATTTTCTAATTTTGTGGAGTCCACTAGATGTTAGAATACTATCTGAAATATTTCCATCATAACTCTTTATGATAGTTCTATCTCAGAATTCAAGTTTATTTCCAACATTTAGAAATAAATAATGATGGTATTCTAATATCTAGGTCATAGAGACATTCTCTAAGACTAAGGGCTCTCCCACTGAGAATATGAAGTCTATCTATCCAATAGAGATTGCTGCAACAATTACAGTAATATCCATGTAGATGACTACTAAACCTTAAGATCAAATTTATAATCTTCTAATAAATATATGCAACCAATTGCAAATGTCATTAGAAGATTGGGATACAATTGTCAGACTTAATCTTATGAAATAAGAACGTCAGAGTCAATGATTATATGTAGACTATTCTGATGCTCTATCTGAGTCCTTCACTAAGGATTTTAGACAGATTTGATAGTCATACTATCAACACATCAACTTATTGCAGTATTGGCATTCATCCAACTCTTTGGATGTGATATGGAAGTCACAGAAGTACGATCAACTTCTTTGACTTTCCTTCTCACATGGGTCCAACCCATGCTTCCATTGTGCTCTCTTCATCTATAAACAACCATTGTTCAAGACAAAAAATCTCTTATGTTGAATTCAAAGGATTTCAATACAAGAGCATTTCAACATTTATACATGCTTCATTAAATTCATTCAAAATGATTATTATGAAGCTTCATGAATGACTAGAGTATAGACAGTAGAATGATGGCACTCATCATATCTACATACATCTTAACTCTTAGAGACTTAGGTTCAGGTAGGTATTCAAGCATTTTGAATACATCATCTCTTTCGAGCTACCATTCTGCATAATGCAGAGAACCATGTCATTCATGATTAATGTCTAGAGCACATATGTATGCCAAAATATCTTCTTTTATTTTATAAGGATTATTCGACAATTACGATCACCATCGACATGTCACTTCCAAAGTACACTCGATGAAAGATCAAGACTATAGAGACGTACAAACCCTAAGGCGAGGTCTTATTGTCTTATATAATTGTCATTCCTCATTATGTTGAGGAAACTTGCACACTGCAACCACATACATTATGTGTCCAATTGCAAGTACAATATCTGGATCATGAGTCCAATCCAAGATATTTCACTGGTTATTATTGAGTATAACATTGAGTGGGTTTAATGAAGGATTATCTGAAATAAGAAATTTGCATAAGTGTATATATATTATATATACATGTTTTACTTTGATTTAGGAATTTTTATATCAAAGTTGTCTTGCCTTGTCAACACTGAAAGTTCATTCCCTTAATCACTTTCAATGTAAGAGATATTCTTACCATTATAGCTCTAGCAAGATCTGGGATCTCCTTTCCTATCTTTGTTGCATCCCAATAATATGAGAACCTACAACTCGGATAAAAAGAAGCGGGAACACATTCCGCCTTGCAAGTCCAACTTGCATCTCCCAATTCGGTCTTTAACACCCGGGCCCACCACCCCTAAGGCAATGTTGACCCGTCATTAATTGAACCAACCGTCGACAGGCTTAATACTCGCTATACGCAATCCAATATCGCCCCAATAATATGAGGACCCGATATTGGGGTCACTACGTATACGGCCTTACTCTTTCAAGAAGCAAAGAACCTGATCCAATTAAATCATATACAAGATCTGTCACTTCAGACAGGCGTCTCCTATATACAACAACTGGCGACGGAATCCTTTGCCTTGACGGGAGACCATGGATGTCACTTATGTGATCCTCCATCTTCTTATTCAAATTTTATAATTAATTATCGTGAATCACATTCACATAATTAATTCTTCCAAGGGAAATACACATCTATTCATGATAGAGTGTTTATTGGATATAATTAATTTAATCACATTAAATTAATCATCAATCCAAACATCAATCAACAAACATGTCTTTTACTTGAATAATAGGTATATACTCAAAGTACGTATTATTCGAATTTTAATAATTAGAAAAATACACATTGTCTGTCTCCGGTATTATACAGTCCCTACCCGCTGTCATGGCCAGTACCGACGAGAGTGGGACAGACCACATACGTTGCAACCCGCTACCCCAATGCTCTCCGACTAGGCACCACATCCGCCTCGGGAAAGGATAATACCAAATAGACCATCATGTACTTTGAGATGTTCATCGGTTTTTCAACCGAAATTATACCATATAATATAAATCAAAACATTTTTGATTATAAGGAGATTTGCTAGACAAATCCCCGATCCTATTCAAGCAAAAGGGTTTTTCATGTAAAAGTTGTCCTACAACTATTGTAGGATAAACTATAGTTTTCATGAAAGCAATGTTTGTTGATGAACCAATGATCAAGATCTAATATCTCATCATTGTGATTTAGACAAAAAATATCATTCAATGAAATAATTATCTCTTTAAATATTTCACAAATATTTATCACTAATTATTCCAGAAAATTAACAATTAATTTTCATCATGATAATTGAATGACATATCACAAGGTTCAAGATCAAGAAATTGTTAACTTCCAGCAGTGACCCCCAATCACCAAAATTAACTTATCTTGATCAATTTAAATCCAAAAAATGCAAACTCAGTTTCCAAAGATTGCCTATTTGATTTATTAAAGAACCCAAGTGATAATTCACACATTTCAAGGCGGATTAAAACCGTAATCATCTCATTAATTACGTTCAAATCCGCAGATCCCGCAACAGTGAATATAGTCATATTCAAAAAGCCATATCTTGAGCAAATAAAGTCCAAATTTAGTAAACTCAAGTCCTATGGTTTCCTTGTTTAATGGGGAACAAAATCCAATTGAAAATTTCGTGTTTAAACATTTTAAACAGTGTCGAAAAAATCAATTAGACAGATGTGCGAAAATTGAAATGCTGTAAAATTTTCGCAACCCTTTCAAGAACCAAATCTTCTAAGGTCTATGGATCATATCCAAACCTTATTCAACCTGGTTCTGATACCACTTGAAGGATATTGAGAATCCTTAAGCGCATCACGGAAGCGTGTCGATCGCATCATATGCAATCGGAGCAACTAGTCGCACTAGATGCTAGATGCAGCGGAAATTAAAATTTTTAAAACTAAAGATGAAACCACATGATCACGAGAACACTTCTCGGATCGTTTCATCTAACCACAAGTATAAGGAATACCTCTTGAAGCGTGGTTGTGATCGTGAGATCCCAAAGTAGAGATCCTCCTGTCTCAAGTCCGATCCACGAAGAACGCACTTGCGGGCACGATGATGAGTCGCATTCCTCCCTGCAATCCTCGATGAAGATCCAAGCATGGCTCCCCCGATTTCGTCAAACGAAATCTGTCGTATTCCTTTAGAGTAAGAAACTCCAGAGAAGAAGGAGATCGTTGAGTCGTCAAAGAAGAAACCGATAGTCTCTCCTTTCTCAACACAAGATGGACGACCATCTTTTGGAGGAGAGAAAGAGAGAGGACGAGAATATGAGAGAGAGAGAGAGAGAGTTGCAACCATTTACAACTCTTGATTATTTTGTACCTTGGAAGGCTACCCTAGCCCTCCTTTTATATTAGTTTAGGATCCAATGGATCTCAATCCATGGGACACATGGATCCAACGGCCGGGCCAGGTCCATGTAAAATCAATGGCTATGATTGTTGTTGGTTAAAACCAACAACATTAATTTAAATTAAAATATGTTGCAACATTATCAACATAATTTAATTTAACTAATTAAGAGATAATGTGACAACAAAATGGGAGTCAACTAACCTCCCTAAATCATAGGGGGTTATTTTGTCTCCTTTTATTTATCTTATTATTTCTTAATTAAATTGCAATAACTATTATTGCAATAATATCCACCAAATTAATTCCAAATTAATTTGTGAATATTTCAATCATGCCATCGAAGATATGTGAATCACATTCACATCCCAAACTAATTTGTAAATTACATTTCCAATTAATTAATTAATGTGAATCCAATCCACACTATTAATTAACAAATGCTATTTACATAAATTTTCTCTCTTCAATATATATGTAATATAAATCATATTTATAATACACATATATCATGGATAGTATTATCCATATTCTCTAATCCATGATAATTAAATCCCATTTAATTATCTTGGATAATCATTCTCACAATATGAATCATATTCATATTAAGCTTGATAATTAAATCTCATTTAATCATCAAGTTCTTCTTGCTTGGATATGGAATTCATCAAATGAATTATTCTTGAACTCCTTCAAGAATAATGTGCTTTCTCCGCAGATACTTGGAGATAAGGACAGGGCGATTGTATTATTCCAATTATAGTGACTTGGATTTTGAGATATTATCTCAAATCCAGATCGAACGAACCTCCCATAGATGCTTGATTAAATCAAGACCGCAAATCCAATCTTCTCATTGAACCTGAATCCCATTCAGACCAATGTCCAACACTTGGACTAAGATCGGATTGCTTCTCTACTGAAAGGAGTCACTAAAATCCAGACCTGTTTCATCACTCCCTCGGAATGGAAGCGTCATGGATATACAATCGTTTATGATCACATCACCCTTCATGTATTCCCAATACCTGTACATCCTGCATACTGGAAGACCCATGGTCAACCCGAAGATCAAGATCTATTTTACACTGTCTTCTTCAGGGTTTGATCACTAAGTTTCTCATTTGATCATTGGGATTTGGTATCGTTCATATACTTTCCAAAAGCATATATCATACATAGGTCTTGATCATATACTTTCCAAAAGTATATATCAAACCCACAAATTCAGTCAAGCTTCCAAAGCGAGACGACCGTGCACGGAATTTGATTCCTCCCAATATCTCATGAGTGAGCTCATGTCTTCCGGTTCAGTAGTGAACCTGTATGATCCCTTTGAGAGATCGTATTACTCATATGCCCTTATATGCACACCTACGCGCCGGTGTATAGACCTTGGTTAGGTCATCAACCTATTGGTCTGTCAAATGTACATACTCAGACATATAGCAATACATCTGTCTCCGGTCAGAGGATGCATGCCTATGCTGTGACAACATTCAACATAGGACTTAGGTTATCTCGATCTCGTTAAGTCAACTCTTTGACCTAACTAATCTGACACCTCCGAATCTCTATTCCTATGCAGAGGACCTGCATCAAGAGGTCGGTCAGATATCAGCCTATGTGAGAAAGGATTGCCATCTCCTACTCAGGCTGGAGATCACATCTTAACAATCATTTGACGGTGCTTGATGAGTCCTCAATCTAACTCTTTAGATATTCATCCAAGCACCAGCCTCTATGATTCAATAATTGAATCAACAGCTGTATGATCATTAAGACAGCCATGGTACATAACCCTAATTGTACAGAGGGACCCATTATGCAAATTATTTATTCTTCATTTCAGATCAGGGAATGATATTCGCAATAACATTTATTGCATAATGGCTCGCCGTGGGCTCACATGTCCAACACATATTTATTCAATCACGAGGCCAACGACGTATCCAAATCCGAGGTGAGATCCATTTTCTTTTCCCTTCATTTTGCTAGATAAGTTTTAGATTTAATTTGTGTTTCAATTTGATTAAATTTTAGATATTAAAATCCAAAAATTTTTCCACCACAACTCGATTCGCATCCGATCTGATTGCCGCATTCATTTTAGTGTCCCTCCATTTTCATTTCTATTTCACACAATCATTCAACTCCGACCATGCACAATTGCCAGAGACACGGATCTATCTTCCGCTTTGCCATCATCCGAATTGTTCACATGTCCTCTTTTGTTTATAAATAAATAAAATAAAAATATACATAGTTGTTTTTATCTATAACATTTGTTTTGCAGGAAAATTTAAAAAAAATAAAAAATAAAAATATTTCGTCTGTGCTTCTGTTTAGTAGTTCCTGTTGAAAAAATATATATTTTTTTATACAGTCCTATTTACATAAAAAATTTAAAAAACAAAAAATCTAGCAACATCGTCCTGGCCATTCCTGGCGGCACCGCTCCGCCGCCCCACCCCTAGCGACGCCGCGATCTCCACCTTCATGTGGAGGCACAACCCGCACGCACCACGTCTGTAGGCTGTGCGCCACCGAAGCCCGTCGCCTATACCTGTCCAACCACCGGCCCACCAGACCATCATTATCTCCGTGTGAGGCATATCTTCTCCGCCGATGTTGCCTCGCGGCTCCTCACTCCGTGAAGCCCGACCTCAGCCCACCCTTCGCCGTCCACCTGTGTATGCCGTTGCACGGTGCCCAAGCCCCTCCGTCGAAGTCCGCCAGACCGAAGCCCTCCGCCAAAGCTCTCCCGATCCCGCAAGCAGCACGCCGCACCGCAGCGACGGTCCCTCTTGTCCTCTCCCCTACGGCCTCATCCCTCCGTTTGCCCTCCATCGCCAGGCGTCTAGATCAGCACCACGAGCTCGCCGCCCGATCGACTGCCCTCTTCATCAGAGGCGGCGGCTGCTCCTCCCCTTTTGAGAAAAAGAACGGGCCAAAGAATAAGAACTCTAGTGGTTTGGTTTTTGAATTAAAAAAATATTTTTGAAAAAATTACAAAGACACCCTCGGGAGTTTCAAAAATTACAAAAAATCCCCCTGCCGGCATACAACACATGCTTTGCGTGTGACTAACTAGGTAATTTGTATTTTCTCCTCAGCTTATTTATTGTTAATATTCAATGCAAAAACTTTAAATATTTGCACTTTAGTCCCTTTGTGTCCAGATTGTTTATTTGCATATTCTTCTTGATAAAATAAATTTTATTTTTGCTCTATAAATTTTACAAAAATTTATGTATGCTCCTTCTATGTGCTTAAACATTGTATAAAAAATCATTGCATTTTGTTGCCATTTGATATTTTTTAAAAAATAAAAGATAGTGTCTTTTTCTATGTCTAGAATTAGAAAATCATAAAAATTCGAAAATTTGTCTAAATATTCCAAAAAATTACCGTAGGTGTATTTTATTCTCCTTTAATTTCTGACCAATTTTTTGAATTTATCATTTATAAAAACCAAAAAATTGTGAAAAAAACTAAAAATCTTAAAAAATTGTAGCAAATTCTAAAAAATCTAAAAAGTCCGATTTCAGCCTCTATGTGTAGATAATTATTTATACTTTGGTATAAAAATAAGTTTCAAGAGTTTTGGGCACTTAAAGTATTTTTAAAGTGCAAAATACTCTTGGTTGTGCACTATTTTCCCTTATTTCCACTATTTAGTTTTTATAAAATCACAAAAATATCAGAAAAATTTGAAAAAATTATCAAAAACATTTTAAAATATATGAAACATAAAAACATTTTCTCTATAATTTTCTATTTATTTGTGGAATTTCTGAAAAATACAAAAAGAGTGTGGTGTGTATATTTGATCCCTTTGTGCTGTTGTTCCAAATTTGAAAATAAAAAATTGAAAAAGCAAAAACCACTAAAAATTTATCTTCAAAATTTGAATACTTAGTTTTTAAATCATGCTCCTTGTGTTTGACCCTGGTCACTATACCAGGTAAATTTAATAGCGAAGACTGCTTGCTTGTCATTGCTTGATTTTCTCTTAAGTGGATACAATAATTTTTCTTGTTGATAACGGTTGGCGATTCGGGTCACAACGACGCTTCATTATTTAGATACCTAACCCGAGTTGTCAGGTGTATCATCAGAATGGCGCTGTTGCAGGGGAGTACGGCTTTGTAGTCATTTTTTAGTTTTGTTCTATATGTCTCCACAATATTATAACTATTTTCTGACCATCGTCTACTTTGATTTTTGGTGCGAGGAACTGTTTGGAGTATGACTCGGATTCTTTTTGGAGTACTTGCGTAGGAGGAGCAGAAGAAGAGCAGGGGATAGTTGTTTTATTTTATAGAACATTGAGATTATTTTTTTAATAATTAGGATGTGAACTGTAGTTGGACTTGGACATTATTCGGGGTTTGATTTGTCAAGTGCCGGTGCACTTGGGGGACCTCACTGCTATTTTTCACATTTTTGATTTCACTGCCATAACTTTCTATTTGATTCTTGTGGATTTAGCCCCTAGATGTAGGATTTTTTATTGATTGTGACGTAATTAGCTAAGGCCCAACACCTAATTGCTTACCTGTACCTATAGAACGTAATTGAACCTTGCTAAAAATTAATTGAAAAAGTTAGCCTAATTGAATTTGAGACCACGTGCTGTGGGGATTCACATATATTGCTAGCAGGACCCGTTGTGGCAGGCACCGAGTGACTCCTAAGATTGGACTCCAGATTCGATTCGATTAGCTAGCTATTGTTCTTCACGATCAATAGAAGCTGCACATCTAAGGCCGATTTCCTCGTGCATCATATAGTTAGTTTAATTTCTGTATTTAGTTTATGGGCAGTTCATATTGCATGTAGAGTGCTGGAGCACGGTACACATTTCTATCCCTACATGCATCATTGTGTTTGACAGTGCATCTGCTTTTTCGACTTCCTCCCCCTGTTTTTGACCTCAAAATAATCAAAGGAAATCAAAAAACTCGTTAATTTGTTTTAAAAAAATCTAAAAAAGTGAAAGCAATAAAATTTGGGACTGCTAATGCAAACTTGACCCTAAAATCCACCTCATCTAAAATAAATCAGTTTTGGGGAGAGTCACCCTCCATTGTTTGGTTTGCTTGAGCGAGAGAGTGACCCGCACACTAGGATAGAGCCACAACTGAACTTCTGTTAGACTACTGGTCTTGGGGTTAGTCGTTCTCCAGTGAGGATCTCTCCAGTAACCGATAAAGCGGCTCGCGACATCGTTAACAGAGCGAGTTGATTGGGTAGTTGGTAAAAGATCCGCAACTTGTACTGGCTGGGAAAGATTTAGCTTTGGGATTGGGCCTGTCTCCTAGGAGCATCAGGTTCCTAACAACTTGCTTAATTTCTCTGCAAGATTGATCTATCACCTAAACTAAAATTGACAAGATAAACGACCCATCCTTTACGGTCATCAACTCGTGTTGAGTAGGTGAATTGGGGGTTTGACTTCTCATCTTGTTTGCTTACCATATCTCATCTACAATCATCCCTACATCACATTGATGGGTCGGAGGTCCCTTAGGTTTCCTTTGGTAGCATCGCTCTCTAGAACTCCGACTCATTTATCTGGGGAGGTTTCGGGGAGCTTAGACCCGCTCTTTGAAACTGAGTTCGATTCCACCCTGTTCTCCCTTGACTACCCTTCTTCCAGTCTTGAGGTGCCCAAGCAGAGACCTACACAACTATTTGTTCATTTGACGGCACCTGAGACGGGGTCTTTTGCCTTTGCAGAGACCAGAGTGATGGCCAAAAGTGACAGAGGAACCTATGAATAGCCTCAGAGTTCAACTTATGTTCTAGATCAAGGCACAATCAACAACACCTTACTAGCCTCCCTAGAGACGATGCAGCGACAGATTCAGGATCAGGAAGCATTCATGGCAGAGGTCCGTCAGGAATTAGCACAGATGCGAGCCGACAGAGGAGAGCCTCAGTTGAGACCAGCTGGTGGAGAGATACCTGTTGTCGGAGGAGGAGCAGGAGGACATCCATATGATCCGCATGATCCACCAAGACCAGGCATGCTGATGAGGGAGTTGCACAACCCTGGTGCAACCCTTACACACCGTTGGATCCAGCTTCCAGCTATTCTGGACGACTTCGAACTTCCGCCCCAGACCATTCAACATTTGCCCAAGTTCAATGGGCTAGCCACTGAGGAGCCGCATCTTCACTTGTAGGAGTTTGAGATGATCTGCAGTACTGTCCACGACCAATTCATGGATGAGGACACAATCATGATGATGGAATTCCCCTTCTCCTTGGTTGATAAAGCAGCCTACTGGCTGAAACATTTGGGGAGATACATTACTTCATGGGAGTAGCTCCAGGTCGGGTACTTGAACAAATACTTTCCACTCGGTCGGACTAACGTAACAAGAGCTTTGATCAACAACTTCTCCATGATCCCTAATGAGCAATTCCATGAGGCATGTGATCGATTCCGTAAGCTCATTGACCGGTGTCCACATCATGATATATCCAAGCCTAATCTTGTCTAGAGCTTCTTTTGTAAGCTGACACCAGAGCTGGAGAGGCTTGTCAATGCTTCTTGTGGTCGCTCTTATTTCTCCAAGGATGAATACCAGGTCTGGGCTATCTATGAGGAGATGGCTGAAAACTATATAGTGATGTCCCAGACCAGGCTCTACGCTCAGGGGAAGCCCCCACCCCAGGCCGTGTCCTATCAGAGGATAACACGGGTTGATGCGGGTCCACCCATTTCTTCATCAGCAACAACAACACATGCATAATTTTCAGCTGCTGACATGGGTATTATCAGTGAGAAGATGGACTGCATAGAGATAATACAAAAGAAGCAGTGCCAGGACATGACACAGATAGATGGGTTGGCATAGACTCTGAGTGACATGAAGACCCACATCTTGTGTCTCTAGGAGGCACAAGCGGCTTCTCAGCCTCGTCTCGTATCACGAGCTGATTCCAGCAGCAACAACTCTTCCAAACACTCTACCCAATACTGCCACATTCATCACATTTAGGTAGAGCCGGTTCAGCAGTTGCAGCAACACTACTCTCAACCACCACAATCTCAGGACACTCGAATGGTGGTGTATCAGTCAGATCAGCCACTGGCAGTTCTTCACCCGCCCCCTTACGAGAAGGAGCCGTTGATGGAAGTCAATGGGATTTGGTATGACCGGCAGCAACCCGAGATACTTCGAGATCACCAAGGATTCAGGTGGTCTACCGGAGACACCTCATCCCAGCAACAACCTCCAGCTCCGGGTGGACAAAGCAGCCAGCAACAACAGCCCCATTACTCCCAGCCGCAATAGTATTACCAGTCGGGTCCTCATCCCCACCATCAGGGATAGCAATGGAGGCAACAGTAGCCTCAACAGTATTCTCAACCTCCCCCTCATCAGTACCAGCAGAGCCAACCTCATTTCTAGGGAGGCCACACATTCGGTCCTCATGGACCATTCTATGAGAACCCCTCCCTTGATGGCTTAGCCCCCTACTCTCAGACCATCAGGCATCCTTCAGGCGGGATATGGATGTGTTTAAGCAAGAAATGAGGGAAATAATAAAGTGGAAAGCCGCCATACCCTTTCAGATTAAACCGAACCCGAACAATCTGAAGAAGAAGTAGTCTAAGCATGTATAGTTTACAAAGACTGCCACTCATCGTGATTCATTAGGTGATATTTCTTCCTACATATTTGATGTTGATTTTGTGACACTTAGTAGCGGTAGGATGCCAGCCAACAGCACCTCGTCTGAGCGACAACCCCATGATGATTCAAAAGCATCAGATGAGGAGGATATCGATGCTGATGTCACTGATGATGTGAATGACGATGGTGTTTACGCCACTAAGGATGATGATCCAGTCGACCATAATGAGGCCATCAATTCTCTGATGCAGTTGATGGTATTGATGCCACCATTCGATGTGATGCTGAGCCAGAGTGCGGTGTTGATGCTGCAAAGACAGATGCCGTGGGTGGTGCTGATGCCACCGTTTCTATTACAGTTGTGTTTCCTCCTATATATATATCTCAGGAAAATATCAAAAATACCAAAAAAATGAATAAAGGAAAGGTTTCTTCATCTAATCTGAGTCCATATGTGTTGCATGATCCTTGTATGGGCTCCATTCCTTCACAACTGCAGGAACCTCTTCTTGACCCTTTATATGAGGAGGGTCCAACCATCCCCTTCCCTCAAGCACTCCGCTTGGGGGTGGGGAAGGAAATAGAAAATCCAAAAAAATCACAGTAGTTAGAGTTCAGCCAGCAGATGATCGACAGGTGCCATATCCAGCTGACTCTACAGGAGGCACTAGAGCACATCCCTCTCTTCTAGAAGCACTTGAGAGAGAAGACCACTATACATAGGAATAAGAGGAATCGTACTGCAGAGATCCATGTGCTAACTTGTGCCACATATTTCACTATTTAAAATCAATTGCCAACCAATAGACCCGATGCAGGAGCTCCATATGTCAGATGCCACATCCATGAGCAACAGTTCGATCGAACCCTATTAGTAGAGATTCTTCGATTAACCTTCTCCCAGATGCCTTACTCGATCAATTCGAGTTTGACCCTCTTAAACAGAGCAGGACGATCCTTCGGTTTGCTGATGATCTGTTAAGAGTTTGAAGGGGTTACTAAAGGACGTTGTCTTCACAATTCAGGGCTTGAAATTCCCTGTAGACTTTGTTGTATTGGACATGGAGGTCCCTAAATCTGTGACAGATTCCCCAATCATCTTAGGACGATCATTCTTAGACACAGCCAGGGCGGTGTCTGACCATGATAGTGGGAAGGTATACTTTTGCATTGAGGGTGAAAGTGTACAAATAGAGACGATCGAGGAGATCAGAGCTAGAGATTCAAAGTGCTTAGATCAGATGACCGACTCAAAGCAGATGACAGAAGCTGAGCTAGACATCCACCAAGAGTGTGACTTTGTGATTACAAATGATGAAGCAGTTTGGGAAGATCTGGCATCACGAGATCTTGTCACATCTTCAAACAGTGTAGATTCACAAATCAAGGTAGATGAGAGTTCGGAGAGCACATTCATGGAACGAGATATAGTAGAGGTTGTTTATAATGGTCAGGATGCGAAATTGATTTCGTCTCATACTCATCAGATTCGGTTCCCTCAAACACAGACACCGACTTTGACTGACAGGAGTTTGATGAATATTTATTGTGTCTGGTGCCTACAGAGCTGACAACTAGGGCAGAGAGTGAGCTAGGTCCGTTGGCAGATATACCGGTAGGGCCATCTTTGTTAGATTTATCATTGCAGTGAGAGTTCTCACACAGATATCTGGTAGCATTCACTCAGACATTCCAAAAGCTAGATTCACTAGCTCCTACTTGTCCAGAACTGAAGACCTTACCACAAAGCATGAAGTATAGATTCCTTGCGGGAGAGCCAAATGTGTTCCCAATCATTATCTCAGCAGATTTGACTGAAGACTAAGAATCTCGTTTGATGGAGGTTCTTGAAAGAAACAACAAGGCAATAGTATGGAGTGTAGCTGATCTCTAGGGGATAAGTCCGACCCTATGCTCCCACCACATTTATCTCGAAGAAGATGCCAAGCCCTTGTGTGAGTTTCAGCGACAGTTGAATCTGAATCTTTGAGAGGTGGTCATGAAGGAAATATCGAAGTGATGGAGCGTTGATTTTATCTACCCCATCTACGAATCCAAGTGGGTTAGTCCATTTCATGTGGTACCCCAGGGGCATGGAGGTTGACCCGTCAAAGGTGGATATCATCAAGAAACACAATCCACCATCTAATTTACGACAGTTGCAGTCTTTTCTGTGGCATGTCGGTTTCTACCGACGATTCATACAAGACTTCAGCAGGATTGCCCGACTGCTTACTGATTTATTGTCAAAAGATACCGAGTTCCTTGTCGATGATAAGTGTCTTGCATCATTTGAGACTCTTAAGAATCTAGTTATTGAGGCACCTGTCCTTAAGCCGCCTAATTGGTCTCTCCCATTTGAGATCATGATGGATGCCTCTGATTTTGCCGTTGGGGCTGTGCTAGGACAGAGGAGGGATGGATTATCATATGCCATTCACTACGCTATCCGTACATTGGATGCCATTCAGCGGAATTTCACAGTCACAGAAAATGAGATGCTAGCTGTAGTCTTTGCCTTTGATAAGTTTCGATCTTACATTATCGTATCTAGAGTGACTAGTCATACTGATCACCGTACCATACGAGACTTAATGGCAAAGAAGGATGCCAAAGCCAAATTGACCAAATGGATCCTTCTACTCCAGGAATTTGACATAGAGATTAAGGATAAACCTAGAGTAAAAAATGTGGTGGCAGATCACCTCTCTCGTTAAGAGAACCTTAAGGATTCGGATCAAATCACACCTATTACAGAGACATTCCAAGATGATGTGATCCTTGCAATAACTTCACTTCCATGGTACACCGACATTGTGAACTATCTTGTCATGAAGAAAGTTCCTCAAGATTGGCCCAGATAGCAACTTGAGACCTTTCTTGCGAAGGACAAGTCATACCATTGGGAAAATTCCACTCTTTATCATGAAAGGGGGATAGCATCTGGAGACAATGTATTCCTTAAGAAGAGCAACATAGTGTCCTCATCTATTGCCATAAGCTTGAGGCAGGAGGGCATCATTCTGAGAGACGGACATCACAAAAGGTGCTTCAATCCAGCCTTTGGTGGCCTACCCTCTTCAAGGATTTAGGTGAATTCGTGAAGAGATGTACTGACTGTCAGAAAATGGGCACTTGTGGACAGAGAGATATGATGTAGATGCAGCTAATTCACTCTGTGAGGTCTTTAACACATGGGACATCGGTTTCATGGGATTATTTCCTAAGAGTCAGGGATTTGAGTAAATCCTGCATGTTGTAGATTATGTGAGTCACTATGTTGAGGATATTGATGATCGAAATTCTCACTATCGGGATAAGGTAATAAAAACCAGAGTCATTGTGATCCGAATAGCAAGGTTCGATCAATCAAGAAAATATAGGAACCACCAAATCAAAGGATCAAACAATAACAATCAAGTAGCGGTCCTCGCTAATTTATTAACCAGGTATAGCGACCAGGGTTGGACTCAAGGAGCACGAGATGGCCGAGACGGCCTATGAAGTAGTCGAAATCGAAAATAAAGAATGAAAATATTTTTTGGTGGATTTTAATTATTTTTAAAGTTTTTTGTGTTTTTAATTATATAAGAAAAGATATAAACAAGCAACAATCACAACAAAAATTCAAACAAAACTATTTTTGTGTTTTTTATGTTTTTAAGTGTTTTTGATAATTTTCTGGAGATTTTATATTTTTTATTTGATTTTCTAAAAATGGAGAAAGAAGAAAACATGAGATCAATGTGCAACCAAACTTGAAAGATCAATTAAAAATATATAATTGATCTATAAAAATTTGGAAACAATTTTTATGAAAAATAAATATAAAAACTAAACTACAGAAAAAGAGTTTGCATTTTTTTGAATTTTATAGATTTTTTAATAATTTTTATAAGATTGTTAGAGTTTTTTGATTTTTAGTGGTTTTATAAATCCAAATAAGCCAAAAATTTGACAGAACCTATAAAACATCAAAATTAACTATCACTAATTTTGTTAGAATTTTTAAAGAAGTTTTTATATTTTTCTTTGATTTTTCAATTCAGACAGTAACAAAAATACGTGTTTTTTAAATTTTTAAAAATAGTAAAAAGCCTCAAAAATGTTCCAAAAATTTAGGGAAACTTTTACACAATAGCAGGAGCCACGTTTCCAATTTCACCTAATTTGGATTTGATTTGATATTTTATTCAAGAAAAACAAGGCACACAACAAGCAAGGACCTAAATGCAAGAAAACATACTTCTAAGGGCTTAAACGTAATACGTGCTAAAGTCTTAGGGTGGAAAGTGTAAAAAGTCCAAACAACCAGCACATGCTCGAATTAACTCATGCATAGGGGTATAAATGCAAATATCAAAAACATAATTTCATTTCATAACACAAACAAACCCCAAGCCCATACATGCAAAATATCCCAAAATATCACGTGACGATGCACGTGTTCCACGTAGACAGGGACTGAAATGTAAATAAAATAAATACAAGGTCGATAGTGCAATTTATCCAAAATTAAAACAACTACACTAAATATTTACATGACTAAACTATAAACGCAATAAAAAGAGGGGCCTAAGTGAAATTACCCCTATTATTCATATTTGACGGATGAGGGGTCACCACGTGGAGATCCAACGACTGATGTGCGTGGATACCCCTTCGTCTATGAACGGTCCGGATCAAAGCCCTGATGGATTGGATGGTGGATGTCTCTCGAGGATGAACGGTCCGGATCAAAACTAGGGCGAACGGCTGATCAGATGATAGCTAGAGGTCCTGGAAGAACTCAACTCTGGCGAAGTTCGTCGGCTCAATCCGTGCGCGCTGGACCTCCTCATGGGTTGCTGAGATGTGTAGAAGGATGCCTGGACTCTTCCGCAGCTGATGGAGTGCTCAGATGGGGCCGAGAGCGTCGGAGACGCTCCGACGACGAGGAAGCTCGGAGCTTCGATGCCCGAACCAGTTGGACCCCCAGCTGGGGTTCTTTGACCTGTAAAATGGCACCAAACGAATCCTGAGTCGAGGGCAAAGTGCCTCGACCCGGTGATGGGTGGAATGGGTGATCGGAAGGGGGCGGAGCGTGGTCTCCGGCAAAGCGACGGTGGAGGAGACCTGAGGTCCTGCTCCGAGGCGAGACAAGATGATCGGAGATGCGTAGCAGATGGAGAGGAGTCTCGTGAAGGTGAATCGGGGGTCGGATCAATCAATCGATGAGCGGAGCGACGTGAATAAGCCGGCGAAGGCCGGCGGCGCGATTTGGGTGAGAATGGAAATTAACCTATCCTAAAGGGTATCGGAGGTACTTGGTGAGCGTGGTCGACTGTGGATGAGACGTTGGGTCTCTGGGGATCGTCACCTCGATGGAGCGTCACCTCCAGAGGCTCTGGCGCACCTTGCGGTGACGTACGCTGATGAAGCTCGCCGGACCTAAGCTTCAGACCTCGAATCCTCACTGCAACACCTCCCCTCGGTAGCTGTCACTCTAGGAAGGAAAGTGGAGGTCCCAGGAGATGAAGGCGATGGCCAAAGGTGGATTGAAATTACATCCAACGCTTGTCTAAATAGTGGTAGGGGTCCGGCTAAAATGAAGTCGGGCAGAGCTTGGCGAAGCACTCCCTAGAATCATCACCGATCGTGGATCAGGAATGAAAGATCTGTAAATTGAGCCCAGGGTTTTGGCGAATGGATGTTGGGTCGTGGCATGAAAAATCGACAAAGTCGGGTCGGCGCCAAGATCCGCGGACGAGGGGTCCATCGGGGGGAGTTGACCGGGGGTCAACAATCCCCCGTGGACCCATGGGAGGCCGCCATTTATTAAATATTTAAAAAATCATTTTAAATTAGTAACTGATTTAATTTCGAAAAAGTTTAAACCATGAAAAATGTTTATTATTTTTCAAATTATTTTTAGTGATTTTTATTTATTTTTTTGAAAAATAAATAATGTATTTACATTATATTATTATATATAGGTATATACATATATATGTATTTTTTATTTTTATTTTTAATTTATTATTTTTGTACAATTATTCCAATTTTATATTTTATTTATTCTCAACATAAAATTTGGAATAATAAGGCATTTTTATTCTATTTTTATGATTTATTTACATGAGTTAAATAAATAGGTTTATATACATGTGTACATGGTATATATACAAGGTGGTCAATGATTTTTATTATTTTTGTTTTTATTTTTCTGATTTTCATTTTATTTATTTACACCATAAAATATGGAGTATAGAAAAGTATTTTTATTGGATTTATTAAGTATCTACAAGGAGAAAATAAATAGGCCTTTTATTTTATATACATGATCTATGTACACTGATGAGAGAGATTTTTATTTATTTTTATTTTCTTTTATTTTCCCATTTTTATTTTAGTTTTATTTTTACAAATATGTACAAAATATGAGAAATAATTTTTAATTTTTATTTTGAGGAAAATAAATTTATTTATATGCATAGGGTTATGTACATACATGGTTGACCTTATCTCTCTCTACTTGGGTTCTTTTGCGGTCAGGCCCATGCTGAGCCCTCCCTTGGGATTAGGTCACTCAATATTTATTCTAAATATTTCCCTCTTTTTCTTGTGTTTCTTTATTCCTTTATTTTCACCCAAAAACATGCTAATTATGCATATTTACATGACGCATGTGTTTTGACAACTTATGATATTTACACATATTTACATGGTATTTGGCTAAGGTTTCTAGCTAAAATAAAGGAATAAAGAGTGATGAATGGGGATTCATCACCCCCCCCTATACTTTACTTTTGCTTGTCCCTTAGTAAACACTTATTTGAAAAAGAAGTGCAAAAGAGACAGAAAAAGAAAAAGAGAGGAAATCAAGGTTGATTATTAAACTTTCTTCATTAAATTGAAATATGGAGCTCGGTCAGACCTTTGGATTATTAATTTGTCGGAACCTTATTTGAACTTAAGCTTAAAACTTAACAACCTCTAAGTTCCACCAATCTATGGTCAAGACTCCTCAATAAACCAGATCAGAACAAGTCTACATACACAAACTCTAATGACTATGAATCTTTCCTTGTACGGTGTAAGTGATATGTAGCTCCCCACCTCAGATGTAATAAAGAAACAACCTCCCTCAACCTGGTAACTGTAATGCCTCGGTCTAGCAACGTTTCCTCGAGAAGCGGGGTATTCCTTTCTAAGTTCAAGTGCAACCGGCTCAAGAAGAGGGGGGAGAAGAGAATGGACCATGGCCAGTGTAGCCATGTATCCTTGGGAGCTCTAACCAGTGTAGATGAATCTCCCGCTGCAAGCTTCATGAGATCGTCATGTATAACATAAGCTTTTGCTTTATTTGACTATGTACACTCCGGTGGGATTATTAAATTTTCAATCTGACCCACCCCCTTTTTTGGAGTTCTTTTCTTTTTGCACACATTTTTTTGTGTGCATCTATACAACATATCTACATGGTGCAGCATATATACAAGGAGTTTTTCCTCTTGAGCCAGTAGACTATCCCTCTTTTGAAGCTTTATTGCAACCCACGGCTTCTGTCTTTAGACTTCATAACCACCAGACCAAGTTGAGACGCACTTCCTTCACTATAAGAAGAAGAGAGGTTCCGCCTAGAAGTACTGCCCTCATATGCTACCCAAGCCAAAGGAAACTGCCTCCTCACCACCTCATCCGTGGAGAGCTATGTGTAGAGTGCTGGTGCAAGTAAAGCCAATGTCTCTGAGAGTCATGTGTGTGTTGTTAAGTGCTCTACTTAGGCTCATCAAGATGACATATGCTCATAGCCTAGTGAACTCAAATAATTAAGTCCCAATGGACCTGAAAAGTCTCAATCCTAAGCCCTATAAGGTTCCTCTTATCATTAGGTGGATTAAGGTCTTAACCAAGCTCCATTTGTCAATTTAATTCTAGGCCAGTTTAAATGTCAACTATGATTTAGAAAAACTGTACAAGTATTTACAAAAATGCAATTTTACAAGCATTTATACATGTGCAAAATTTTTGAAAAATGTTTGAAAACATGGATGTATGCATGAATGCGAAGTTTTGCAAAATATTTACAAAAATTTACACAAGGTTTTTGCAAACTTTTTGTTTTTCAAACATTTTACAAAAAATTTGTACTATATACATAAATTTTGATATGAAAAATATTTACAAACTATTTACACAAAAAATATTTTTACAATCGTTTGTATAAAAATAATTTTTATAAATAAATAGGTATGTGCAAAATGATCTTTATATACAAGGGAAATTTTTTAAATTTTGATGGATTTTAGCCATTTTTATTTATTGACACATATACACAAAGTACGAGTTATGGCTAAAGTATATATGAAATATATATGACACCCCCTATACTTAGCTCGAACGATGTCCTCAGAGTGATCAAGAGCGATGAAGAAGACATAAATCGTGCTTAGTATAGGGAAGTGAAAAGGAATGGTATATACAAAGACGAATCAAAGAATAGAACGAAGAGGACTCGGTGTTTCCCCCTTTACTTAGGATCAAGTAATACTAAGTATAGTAAGTTGTACATGAAGGAAAATCCGAGTGGAAGGATGTACAGGGTCTACCCCCCCATACTTAGGGTGAAAATCCCTAAGTATAGTCCACAAAACAGAGGTAGAAAGAGACGAAGAAGACAAATATATACAAGATGGGAGGGCATCACTCCCCCTATACTTAAGGTGAAGAAACCTTAAGTATAGGCAACAATAGGAGCGATGAAAGAGGACGATATGAACAACTCGGTGTTTCCACCCCCTATACTTACGATGAGGTATATCCTAAGTATAACAAAGATAGTCCTATACGAGACCTGGGGTGAAAACAAATGCGGAAGAAAGAATGATCAAACAAGGACAAAATACGTATATACAAAAGGGTACAATGTTGAGGTGCCTCTCAAAAAGCGCTAGATTTTACGCCCCTAGCTGGGCGCAAAGGCTAGGATAACGCTTTGTCAAGGTTCAGGACGACATCTGTAAGGCGAATGCCGTAGTGTTGTCGTAGTCATGGTGGATGAACTACGACGAAAACAACAATGTAAGAAATGACACCCAGGTATGCAATCAGGCGCGTGTCTGCTACCGACCAAGGATATGGGACGATTTGATTGTGTTTCAGTAGCACAAAAGAAATTATCGGCTCAGGCTCAGACTGGAGTGGAAGTGTAAAGCTGAAGAAATCAAACGTGGAGAAGGATGGATCAGTCATGGAATCCTCCACGTCAATCAGTGTCTCAAAAAGGTGTAGAAAGTGAAGATCAGGAGACTCTCTAAGAAAACTGATACTCGATGCATAAAATGGAGACAAATCAGACATATCATCGAATATCTCAAGGATCGGCTCATCCTCACGAGGGTCGTTGAGGTGAGAAGACTCAGAAGTCGAAGAATCTGAAGACTCGATTTCATGGTCCGACAGATTGGATACACTCTCAGCAAATGAAACCGAGTACACATCGTGTATGGCATTCTCCCGTAGATAACCCTCGGGGAGAAATGCAAGATCATCAGTGAGGAGTAAAGGATTAGGATCTATAAGGGCATCTGCGCTACTGTCAAGTATCCACTCTGTGCACCAGGCTGCATCATCATCTGAAGTCTGGCTCGCGACAACCTGGAAGCAGGAGAAGGTACTGGTCATCATCACGGAGGCTGGTAAGGTGACTGCGGCTGATCCTCGCTCTGCGGTAATGCTGGCTGTCATCTGGTCCTCAGAAAATGTATCTCTCTCATCAAAGTGGAGGACAAAAGGCTCAAATACGAGACTCTTTATGTCTAGCCTCTCAAATTGGTGTCCCATATCAAGTTGTGGCTGCTGAGCTGAGTCAGGGTATCTGTCTGACTCCGAGAAGTGTCTCTGCAGAAAAGAAGCTGACTCATTCGGGGATGGACTCTGAACTGGCTGGATCACTGGCTGTAGTAGATGGGGTTCATCCATGTCTTGGAGTATCAGAAGATCTGATATCCAAGAATCTTCAACTGAAAACTCTGGGGTTGACTCAAACTCTAGCTGGAAAACCAACGGGAACTCGAGTAGACTCTAGGTCAGAACCTCCATTGTAGCAGTCATGTCCTCTGTACTCTGTGGTGCTGCAGAATCCAAGTCCTCGGGCTAGTGTGTAGAGAATGTATCCTCATATAGTGCGACACACCCTACTAGTATTGCGACATCCTCATGTGTTGACCCGACTACGGCATCTCGTGAAAATGTTCTCTGTGAAAGTAACATCGAGATGTCATCCAGTAAGTCAATATCGGAATTGCAGTATGAACCGCCACATGAGGTAATCACCAGTGCTAACTGCTCTGCGGTCATACCCCACATGGACATCTCAATAAGATCTGTCAGTGGAAGTCCATGCTCGGGAAATCTCCTCAAGAGGTCAAGTAACCTCGGCCATGCCTCATGCAGTGGCTCCTGAGGGTCTATTGAAAACTCTGTGATCAAGGATCGCATCATCTCTGCTCTACGCTGGGGAAAGTATCTCTGTAGAAACTCGAACCGTAAGTCTCCCCACGTAGCGAATCTCCTTCCCAATCGTCGGTGCCATCGCATGGCTCTATCCTGAAGTGTGAATGGGAAGGTCTTCAACATCAGCTCCTCTGTAGTGATGTCTGAATAGATCTGTGTCCTGCAAAACTCCTCGAACTCAGACAGGTGAAGATAGGGCTCCTCATGCACCTCTCCTGAGAATGTCGGCATTCTCTGAATAAACTCCAAATGTAGAATGAATGGACCTAATGTCGAAGCTGATTGAGCTCCCTGTCCTATCTGCTCATCCTCCATACTGGCATAGGAGACATCTGATACTCTCATCTGCTCTCTATGATCACGTGCAAAGTGCACTCTCAATCCAGCAATGGCATCGTTCGGGTCTCTCATCTGCTCAATCTGATCTCCACGGACGTGTAGCGCAGCATGCCCAGAAAAATGAAAGGGATGGGAGGGAGGGATCAGGAGGTTGGTCGGGGATCCGACCTCCGTCGAATGTGGACTGGACTAATGGTCAGAAGATGGAGAAGAAGCCGCAAGAGTTGGCAAGAAGTGAGGGAAATCCATCATCCAGGGGTAGACAGAGAAGATGAATAAAGGATAGGTGGGAGGGGAAGAGACAGATGATTGGAAAGAGAAGAAAGCGGATGGGACCTAGAAAACCAAACAAGATCGGTCAAGCAAAACCCCAAATTCACCTACGCACCCAGAGCTGATGACCTTGAAGGTTCGGTCTTTTATCTTGTCTATTTTATTAGGTGATCACACAGTCTTTCAGAGCGATTAAGCGAGCTGATAGGGATTCAATACTCCTAATAGACTATCCCGACTAAAAAGACGGTAGTCTGTCAAGAAATCGGATATGGCTCTAGCCTAGGATGCGGGTCACTCTCTCGCTCATCCAAACCAGATAATGAGGGGATTACTCTCCCAAGACAAATTATTAAATCAATGTCTTTTAAGATCAAGTTTGGTTAACAATCCCCATTTTATAGTTTTTGTTTTTAGATGTTTTTCAAGCAAACAACGCCTAACGAATTTTTCGGTTCTCCTGATTATTTTAAGTCTAAAAATAGAGGGAGAAGATGAAAAAGCCGATGCGCGAAAATCAATGATGCATGCATGAGATAGAAGGCATACCTGACTCCAACAGTCTACATGCAGAGTGATCCGCACATAAAAAAAGACAAAATATAAACTACCTATATGATGCACGCGAAAACCAGCCCTAAACAAAGCAGTTCTACTCGTGAAGAACAGTAGCCGGGTACTCAAGACTAAGTCCGGAGTCCTATCTTGGGAGCCACTCGGTGTCCGCCACAACGGATCTTGCACGTGCTGTATGTGACTCCTCAAGGCAAGTATACTAGAGCTCAAATAATCTGACTTTTTGTTTATGATTTAATTAACTAAGTCCAATTATCGATCTATAGGAATAGGCAGATAATTAGGGATTTGGCCTTAATTAATTACGTCACAATCAAAGAAAACTCCAAAGCTAGGGCTAAAACCGCGTAAATCAAATGAGCAGTAAATAAATAGTTAAAAATCCAAAACCGAAGAAAATCACGGTGAGGTCCCCCGAGCACACCGGTGCTCGGCGAAACATACCCCGATATCAACAAGGTCCAAGTCTGAGTCCTGTCTTATTACAATAAAATAATTCTGTTGAAAAATAAACTAAGCTAATTCTACGACTATTCTACGATTATTTTGCGGCTATTTCACGGCTCCCGTACTTCAATCCTCCTCCTCACGCTCTCCTGCGGCTTCCTAGAGAAGGAAGCCGCCTCCGACTCCCGAGGTTGCTTCAGCTTCCGAAAAAGCCGCCTCGGTCCTCGGACCCTCGCAAGAAGCAGATACAAAAGTGTGTTAGTCTAGAAAAATATATAGATAAAGCAGAGAAAATATATCTACAAATATCTACAAAAAGCTGCGGAAAAGAAAACCGTGAAAAGTCGAAAAAGACTACTAAGTCGTGCTCTCGCTCGCCCTCGGCCACGGCGGACCTCCCCCGAGCTCAAGGAAAGGTCGTCGATGAAGCGGGGAGCTCGGGGAAGGTGCTGGAGCTTCTGGATTCAGTCATCGGAGCTGGGGTGAGTGCTACAAGGTTGATGAAATTAGCTCCAGCGACGGTCCGACTATTACGAGCTTCGAGGACCTGCATCATTAGGATTATAGCCGAAGCTAAGGGAGACGTGTGCGTGAATGAAATGGGAGCTCTTGCGGGCGAGGGAGATGGGAGCTTAGAGCTCGATCTCTGGCGGTCGGAGATGAGGTGGGTCGGAGTTGGTCAGAGGTGAAGAAGAAGGGATAAGTTGATCGGAGGACATCGCGTGAATGGGGGAAGCGTGGCGGAGCTCGAAGAGTGGTTAATGGAGCGGGGGGGGGGGGTGCATGTAAACAACTAATACAATCAGTGAAATTAAAAAAATTACAAAGGGAGATCGGAGGCTTACCTGAGGTTGGGTGAAGCGATTGGCTTGTGCTCGAGGTCATCGGAGGACCTCGGGGTCTTCGCTGGACCTCCTCAGCTGGTGGAGGCAGCTCGAGCGGGCTGATCGTGCCGCGACACCGCCGTGATAGGTGGTGGGTCAACACCAGAGGAATTCGTCATCGTCGCTCGATCCTCCGCCTCCCCTGTCACAGGGAGATGGAGGAGGGCTGGGTGATCCCTTGCATAAAGGTGGATAGGGAATATGGAGGAGGGGGCGGCGTATTTGAAGGTTCGAAGTTGGCGGTTTCGGTGATGGAGGTCGTGGGTTTCGAGGGAAGTGTGGAGCGACTGGAGGAGGGTTGTGGATCGTGGAATCATGTGCGAGGACGACGGAAGGTGGAGGTTGACCGTGAGGCAGTTGGCGTTGAGAGAGGATGGCCGGAGATGCGGGGGAAAAAGAAAGGGCGAGGGGTGTAGCGAAGATGGAGAATGTGGGGAGAAAGGGCCTTCGGGAGGTTGACGACGACTGATGGCCGTTGGATCTGGAGATCCAACGGTTGACGATTAGGCGCTGAAGGACGGGTGCGATTAAATCCCAGGCGACGTGATCGGAGGGATGCGGAGCTGCCACGTGGCAGGCTATGCGCGAGGCGCTAGCGGACGACTTAGATGAGAAGCTAATAAGGTTGATCGAGCGGTTGAAGACGAAGTGGGAGTGAACAACGGTGATGGCAAGATGGAGACTCGATCGTACGACACAAGAGGCGACACGTGGCGCGATATTGTTGAAGTGCGAATGGGCGGATCAGATCAGAGGTGAGGGAAGATCAAACGGCTGGAAAAAATGAGCGAACGTGGAGAACTCGGGGCCGTTGGATCTCAGGAGGAGATCTAACGGCTGAGGACGCGAGCAGAAAAGACAAGGCGGGCGGGTCACGTGGCTCACCCAGAACGGGCCACGTGGCCCAATCAGGTTATTGCGAGAGAACCTTTGATTTTTTAGGGTTAATTTGGTCGAATTTGAGAAAACTCAAAACATGAAAGTTGTAGATCTCGATGAGATCTACAAGTTTCATGTTGACCAAAAGTGGAGAGGAGATCATCTGTAGACACCAAATATTTTTGAAGGTATTTTTAAGGTTAAAAATACCACAAATTTTAGTTTTATCATTTTTTTGTGATTTTTAATTTATTAAGGACTGATAATTACATGACATTATCTGGGTTTTATTGATAAATAACTTAAGCGAGGGGGTTAATAAATGGTAATTGTGATGATGAAATTGGGTTTCATCACCCCCCTATACTTAAACTATGCTCGTCCTCGAGCATCAAAGAAAAATGAATAAGCTGGATTAACCCCCTTGTGCATGTGAGTACAAGATCCAATTTGTTCAAGTCGAATCAACTTTAAAGGTCCAAAATTCTAGAGTTCAACCCAACCTTCACCAAGAGGTACCCAATTCCTCTAATTCTCCAGACTCTCTCTGATGTACATATAATCTAAAGGATATGAAATTTAGTGTTGACTGCGACTCCGAGAGTAGAGTCAAATCGTCACCCAAAGTCTTGGTCCGAGAAAATCTCCTAAGGACCCAATCCTCAACACTAGGAATAAATCAAATCTTGTATCCAGTCCACCGTCTCTTTAGTTGTCAGACTTAGAAAATGAAGATGGCAGGCCAGTAATGGAGGGAATGGGATTGTGTCATTTCTTCTCTCTCTCTCTCTCATTGGAACAAGGATTCTCTCTAGTGCCTTTTTATGCAACACATTTTTTTGGTGTTGATCAGTGCGTCCGTCAAGAGAAGTTGGAGCCGTCTGCACTTGTTTTCCTGGGAGTACACCAGGGTGTGTCTCTTTTGAGTACCTATCGTACCTTCGACACCCAGACTTGTAGCATTTACGATGCAGAGCCCTTTTTTGGTGCAAGCCCGACTCCTGGTCCTAATGGCGGTGGTCCAAGTGGAGACTTTGAAAAGTTTGGGAGCGCTCGCCTTTGGTGGAAGCTCTTTGATACGTAACTTAGTGGAATGAGAGCTTTTCTTTGAAATTTCATTGACTTGTATAATTTGTGGCTAGCTCCACTGCTTTTACCAAAAGTTGGCGCACACTGATCAACATTTTTTTATTTATTCACACCCTGGCACTTAGGTTAATATCAAGAGATTAGTATAAGAACCAAGTTCTCATACTGGCTAATATTTGCTGACACTCAGGTTTCATGAAGCCTTCAAAGATTTTATCCCATCCTCGAGCATCATTAGATCAAATCCAGACTCGAATCCCTCATCCCAATCCCTCAGGTGAAAAGTCAACTCATCTCATCAAAAACCGCAGTCGTGCATGTGATGTGCTGATCATATTCTTTATGTCTGAGACTAAGCATGGAATATATCATGCAAATCTAGAAACCTAGGGGAATGTGGATGATTAAGTCTATGACCCTGATGACTAAGGCTGGTTAACCTGAAATCTCAAAGACCTCATAAAACTAAGTCTCCTTGAACATTTCAGATCCTGGGTGGAATGTGAAAGTAGAGGATTAATCTAACTCCTTCATTCGAAAACATTTTTTTCAAGAGATATTAGGACTGCCTAATCTCAATTAAATAGTTGCCTCTGCATTCAGCCAGTATGGATGTAAGTACGGGCCAGAGCCCGTTGCTTGAGGACGGGGCCTTACGCGATGTCCTCTAAACCATCCAATCTGCTAAGGGCGAACCCTCACTGAACGCGGCTATTTAATTGGGCTTAGTAGTCACTAATGACTCCTAAAGGATTTTTGGATTTTTTCATTTTTATGATTTTAATTTAAAGGTTAAAACACATGTTAGACTCAAATTTCCTTGAAAAGAGATAGAAAATTTTTTCAAAACCATGTCACACAACTAAAAAGTTTTCAAAATATTTTCAAAAGATTTTTCAAAACAAGAAAATCTCATTTTAAAAATCATTTTCAAAAATATGTTTATCAAAATAATGTAACATAATATAGAAAAAGCCGTGAAAACATTTGAGTCCTCTTGGTTCAAAGGATTTTACTTTACCCAAAAAGTTTTAAATTTTTCCAATTTTTTAGATTATAGCTAAAGTAAGTATACGGTATATACGGTATACCCCCCTACACTTAAACTTTGCTATGTCCTCATAGCACTAGATGTTACAAGTCCATAGGTTCATTTTAATATAGAGAGATATACGGGAGCTAAGAGGGGCTCCCCCATACTTAGGTTAGAAATAACCTAAGTATAAAGGCAAGGAGAGTTGAGTAGAGAAATCACAAGGACTCGGGTCCCCCCTATAATTAGGCTGAGATTAGCCTAAGTATAAAGATGGAATTTGATGTTGGGAGGGACCCAAGGTGAACGAAGAAGATGGATGGATGTACAAGTGAGTGGATGAATCTACATAGATGAAAGGAGTGTTTACGGCTCTGGGGAGTGTATCGAAGCAAGCATGGCTCAATCAAGTAAGCAAGACCCTCAATTTCATCAACTCACACAAGAAACCAACCAAGGTTGGTTTATTATCTTGTCGGTTTTATTAGTGATAAAACATCAGATTTTACGTAGAGAAAAAATGTTAAGTGAAAATCAAGCGTAAACGAGGGTGTTGCTCTCCCAAAACCAAATTTTATTCCATTTTAAAAGCCGTGTATTCGATGAAAACCGCGATCTAGGCTAAGCGAGAAATCATGCAGTGATTTGGCGAAAACACGTGAAAATTGGAGATGTTTTAAAAACCAAAAACAATGTGTATGCAAGTCGATAAAAGACGCACCTATTATGCTTCTATTAGCGAGGAGAAATATCTTTTAAAATTGGCTAAGTGAAGCGAGGTTAGGTGCATCTTTGATTAATGTGTGTCCTACCTACGAGCAAGCACGTAAAAGATAAAGAATGAAATACACTCAAAGAGCCGCGTGCCTGGTCCTAAGTCGACACTCAAGTGGGGGCCATCCCCACACAACCACATATAATCGTTCATTTACAAACGCGAGTCTTCGATCGAAGATCGTTGTAAAGACGGTTATTACAAGTTTATGCATGGAAATAAAAATGCAAGACATTTTTTTGTTTCTTTTCTATTTGCTCCAAGCGTATGTTTATGTGGCTCCTCGCAGCGGGAAGCACCAGCTCCTCGCCTCCTTGAGTGATCAAGGGCCCTGCCACAAAAACGAAGTTTAGAGATCAAATAAACAAGACACATTTTATAATGAAACATAAATGAACAAGTTGACCTATAAAAATGGACACTAAATTAAATAAACAAAAATCCAAATAATATAAGAAATGAGCCATGTCTCCGGCAACGACGCCATTTGATGAACCGCCAAATCGGCCCTTTAATAGTGCTGAATTAGCACTTGAAGTTGTCATCGCAGTCGGGCCGAAATGGGATAATCAAAAGACCATCTGATTGATATGTCAGATAAGAATGAGATGGTCGCAATTATATTTTTTTTTACTTGGTAAGATACCAAGGTCGAACTCAGGGACACGAGCCTTTCTCGTATTAATAAGATTTTTATCTATTAAACTAAGTGTCTGAGTTGAAGATCAATAGGTCAAAGTAGATGCATGAAGACACAACAAGACAAAGCATTAAATCAAAACATGCATTTTTTATTTTATTTTTATCATACAAATAAATGCGATGAGATGCAATGAAAATATGCCCTAAATTATAATTACTTGAGCCATAAAAAAATACGAGTCAAACAAAATCAAATAATGAAGCACTTTTCATTTATAAAGCAATTAGGCATGAGAAACATAGAAATATGGACACTTAGTTAATCAAATAGTGCATTACAGATCATAGTGTCAAAACTAAAATCTAAGAATGCCATAAGAAAGATGACGAGAAGAGCTTCAAAATGAAACTGAAATCACCTGAAACGGAGTTACGGTGCTCAAGATATGCAAGAACAAAGACAAGGGCATAAATGAAAGAAAACATGAAAAGATAACTACAAACAAGTCCCTGGGAGGGACAAAAATGCAATAAAAATAAATACGAGGCCTTCACTGTAAATAAACCACACGCGCGGGGGTATATTTGCAATTATTAAAACCCGCGAGGGCCCAGGTGCAAATATCCCCAGGCGCGTGTCATTCTACACGTGACCTGGACTCGTCTGCAAATGGAGAAGATGGCGGGGCCTTTGCGCAATTTACCCAGATGGCACGTGCTATGCACGCACCATCCATGCTCGGAGGGAAACTCGGGCTCGGCAGAGGCTCGGTGTAGCTTCGGGTCGGCTCGTGTAGGCTCGATGCTGGTTGAATCTCCAGGAGGTTCGGCGTAGGCTCGGGAGCTCCAAGCCTAATGGCTCGGATGCTGAGGCTCGGAGGTGCTCTAAATCTGACACGTGGCTGGCTCGGCACCATTGGATCATGAGGATCCAATAACATCTGGAGATAGCACTTTGGGCGACGTGGCTGCATCCAAACCGTCAGATGGTCGCTGGGATAGGACCATCTAAAGGCTACTGTACTTCCTCCTTCATCGTTAGCTGGTGGTGGGAACTGAGCTCCGGTGAAGGAGCTCCAGCTCCGCCGCTCGCCCTCGGCCACGGTGGACCTCCCCTGAGCTCAAGGAAAGGTCGTCGATGAAGCGGGGAGCTCGGGGAAGGTGCTAGAGCTTCTGGCTTCAGTCATCGGAGCTGGGGTGAGTGCTACGAGGTTGATGAAATCAGCTCCGACGACGGTCCGACTATTACGAGCTTCGAGGACCTGCATCGTTAGGAGTATAGCCGAAGCCAAGGGAGACGTGTATGTGAATGAAATGGGAGCTCTTGCGGGCGAGGGAGATGGGAGCTTAGAGCTCGATCTCCAGCGGTCGGAGATGAGGTCGCTCGGAGTTGGTCAGAGGTGAAGAAGAAGGGATAAGTTGATCGGAGGACATCGCGTGAATGGGGGAAGCGTGACGGAGCTCGGAGATGGTTAATGGAGCAGGGGGGTGCAAGTAAACAGCTAATAAAATCAATGAAATTTAAAAAATTGCAAAGGGAGATCAGAGGCTTACCAGAGGTTGGGCGAAGCGATTGGCTTGTGCTCGAGGTCATCGGAGGACCTCGGGGTCTTCGCTGGACCTCCTTAGCCAGTGGAGGCAACTCGAGCGGGCTGATCGCGTTGCGACACCGCCGTGATAGGTGGTGGGTCGACACCGGAGGAATTCGTCATCGTCGCTTGATCCTCCGCCTCCCCCTGTTACAGGGAGACGGAGGAGGGCTGGGCGATCCCTCGCATAAAGGTGGACATGGAATATGGAGGAGGGGGCGGCGTATTTGAAGGTTCAAAGTTTGCAGTTTCGGTGATGGAGGTCGTGGGTTTCGAGGGATGTGTGGAGCGACTGGAGGAGGGTTGTGGATCATGGAATCATGCGCGAGGACGACGGAAGGTGGAGGTTGACTGTGAGGCAGTTGGCGATGAGAAAGGATGGCCAAAGATGCGGGGGAAAAAGAAAGGGCGAGGGGCATAGCGAAGATGGAGAACATGCGGAGAAAGGGCCTTCGGGAGGTTGACGATGACTGATGGCCGTTGGATCTAGAGATCCAACGGTTGACTATTAGGCGTTGAAGGACGGGTGCGATTAAATCCCAAGCGACGTGATCGGAGGTCTGCGGAGCTGCCACGTGGTAGGCTATGCACGAGGCGCTAGCAGACGACTTAGATGAGAAGCTAAGGTTGATCGAGCGGTTGAAGACGAAACGGGAATGAACAACGGTGATGGCGAGATGGAGACTCAAGCATACGGCGCAAGAGGCGACACATGGCGCGATATTGTTGAAGCGCGAATGGGCGGATAAGATCAGAGGCGAGGGAAGATCAAACGGTTGGAAAAAAATGAGCAGACGTGGAGAACTCGGGGCCGTTGGATCTCAGGAGGAGATCTGACGGCTGAGGAAGCGAGCGGAAAATACAAGGCGGGCGGGCCACGTGGCTCACCCAGAACGGGCCACGTGGCCCTTATCAGGTTATTCCGAGAGAACTTTTGATTTTTGAGGGTTAATTTGACCGAGTTTGAGAAAACTCAAAACATGAAAGTTGTAGATCTCGATGACATCTACAAGTTTCATGTTGACCAAAAATGAAGAGGAGATCATCTGTAGACACCAAATATTTTTGAAGGTATTTTTAAGTTTAAAAATACCACAAAGTTTAGTTTTATCATTTTTTGTGATTTTTAATTTATTAAGGACTCTGATAATTACATGACATTATTTGGGTTTTTTTGACAAATAGCTTAAGCAAGGGGGTTAATAAATGGAAATTGTCATGATGAAATTGGGTTTCATCACCTGGCAACGGCGCCATTCTGATGATCGAAATTCTCACTATCGGGATAAGGTAATAAAAACCAGAGTCGTTGTGACCCGAATAGCAAGGTTCGATCAATCAGGAAAATATAGGAACAACCAAATCAAAGGATCAAACAATAAAAATCAAGTAGCGGTCCTCACTAATTTATTAACCTTGTATAGCGACCAGGGTCGGACTCAAGGAGCACGGGATGACTATAAAAATCTGGAGGCAATTGTTATGAAAAATAAATATAAAAACTAAACTACAGAAAAAGAGTTTGTATTTTTTTGAATTTTATAGAATTTTTAATGATTTTTATAAGATTTTTAGGGTTTTTCGATTTTTAGTGGTTTTATAAATCCAAATAAGCCAAAAACTTGAGAGAAGCTAGAAAACACCAAAATTAACTATCACTAATTTTTTTAGAATTTTTAAAAAAGTTTTTATATTTTCTTTGATTTTTCAATTCAGACAGTAACAACAATACGTGTTTTTGAATTTTTAAAAATAGTAAAAGCCTCGAAAATGTCCCAAAAATTTAGGGAATTTTTTACACAGTGGCAGGAGCCACTTATCCAAATTTCACCTAATTTGGATTTGATTTGATATTTTATTCAATAAAAACAAGGCACACAGCAAGCAATGACCTAAATGCAAGAAAACATACTTCCAGGTGCTTAAACGTAACACGTGCTAAAACCTTAGGGTGGAAAGTGTAAAAAGTCCAAACAATCAGCACATGCTCGAATTAACTCACACACAGGGGTATAAATGCAAATATCAAAAACTTAATTTCATTTCATAACACAAAAAAACCCCACGCCCATACATGTAAAATATCCCAAAATATCACGTGACGATGCACGTGTTCCATGTAGACAGGGACTAAAATACAATTAAAATAAACACAAGGTCCGTATTGCAATTTATCCAAAATTAAAACAACTACACTAAATATTTACAGGACTACTATAAATGCAATAAAAAGAGGGGCCTAAGTGAAATTACCCCTATTATTCAAATCTGACGAACGAGTGGTCGCCACGTGGAGATCCAACGACTGATGTGCGTGGATACCCCTTCGTCGATGAATGGTCCGGATCAAAGCCCTGATGGATCGGACGGTGGATGTCTCTCGAGGATGAACGGTCTGAATCAAAATTGGGGTGAATGGTTGATCGGATGGTAGCTGGAGGTCCTGGAAGAACTCGACTCCGGCGAAGTTCGCCGGCTCAATATGTGCGCGCTGGACCTCATCCTGGGATGCTGAGATGTGTAGAAGGATGCTCGAACTCTTCCGCAACTGATAGAGTGCTCAGATGGGGCCAAGAGCGTCGGAGACGCTCCGGCGATGAGGAAGCTCAGAGCATAGATGCCCGAACCAGTTGGACCCCCTGCTGGGGTTCTTTGACCTGCAAAATGGCACCAAACAAATCCTGGGTCGAGGGCAAAGTGCCTCGACCCTGTTATGGGTGGAATGGGTGATCGGAAGGGGGAAGAGCGTGGTCTCCGGCGAAGCGACGGCGGAGGAGGCCTAAGGTCCTGCTCCGAGGCGAGACAGGATGATCGGAGATGCGTAGCAGATGGAGAGGAGTCTCGTGAAGGTGAATCGGGGGTCGGATCAATCAATGGATGAGCGGAGCGACGTGAATCAGCCGACGAAGGCTGACGACGCGATTTGGGCGAGAATGGAAATTAACCTATCCTAAAGGGTATCGTAGGTACCTGGTGAGCGTGGTCGACTGTGGATGAGACGCTGGGTCTCTGGGGATCGTCGCCTCGATGGAGCGTCGCCTCCAGAGGCTCTAGCGCACCTTGCGGCGGCGCATGGCGATGAAGCTCGTCGGACCTAAGCTTCAGACCTCGAATCCTCAGTGCAACACCTCCCCTCCGTAGCTGTCACTCTAGGAAGGAAAGTGGAGGTCCCAGGAGACAAAGGAGATGGCCAAAGGTGGATTGAAATTGCGGCCGACGCTTGGCTAAATAGTGGTAGGGGTCTGGCTAAAATGAAGTCGGGCAGAGCTTGGCGAAGCTCGGATCCCTAGAATCATCACCGGGCATGGATCAGGAATGAAAGATCTGTAAATGGAGCCCGAGGTTTTGATGAATGGATGTCGGGTCGTGGCACGAAAAATCGGCGAAGTCGGGTCGGTGCCAAGATCCGCGGACGAGTGGTCCGGGGGGGGGAGTTGACCCGGGGTCAACAATCCCCCGTGGACCAATGGGAGGCTGCCATTTATTAAATATTTGAAAAATCATTTTAAATTAGTAAATGATTTAATTTCGAAAAAGTTTAAACATGAAAAATGTTTATTATTTTCAAATTATTTTCTACTTATTTTTATTTATTTTTTTGAAAAATAAATAACGTATTTACATTATATTATTATTATTATATATAGGTATATACATATATGTATTTTTGATTTTTATTTTTAATTGTTTATTTTGTACAATTATTCCATTTTTATATTTTATTTATTCTCAGCATAAAATTTGGAATAATAAGGCATTTTTATTCTATTTTTATGATTTATTTACATGAGTTAAATAAATAGGTTTATATACATGTGTTCATGGTATATATACAAGGTGGTCAATGATTTTTATTATTTTTGTTATTATTTTTCTGATTTCATTTATTTATTTACATCATAACATATGGAGTATATAAAAATATTTTTATTGGATTTATTAGTTATTTACAAGGAGAAAATAAATAGGCCTTTTATTTTATATACATGGTCTATGTACACTGATGAGAGAGAATTTTATTTATTTTTATTTTTCTTTTATTTTTCCCATTTTTATTTTAGTTTTATCTTTACAAATATGTATAAAATATGAGAAACACTTTTTAATTTTTATTTTGAGGAAAATAATTTTATTTATATGCATAGGGCTATGTACATACATGGTTGACCTTATCTCTCTCTACTTGGGTTCTTTTGCGGTCAGGCCCATGCTGAGCCCTCCCTTGGGATTAGGTCACTCAATATTTATTCTAAATATTTTCCTCTTTTTCTTGTGTTTCTTTATTCCTTTATTTTCACCAAAAAACATGCTAATTATGCATATTTACATGATGCATGTGTTTTGACAACTTATGATATTTACACATATTTACATGGTATTTGGCTAAGGTTTCTAGCTAAAATAAAGGAAAAAAGAGTGATGAATGGGGATTCATCATATATCCCCGCCCGAACCGCAGATGCTAATACTGTTTGCAAATTCTTGAGTAAAA
This sequence comes from Ottelia alismoides, assembly GCA_037367405.1. Classification (NCBI taxonomy): domain Eukaryota; kingdom Viridiplantae; phylum Streptophyta; class Magnoliopsida; order Alismatales; family Hydrocharitaceae; genus Ottelia; species Ottelia alismoides. Next base: position 702,515 of record JAZKJV010007129.1, read on the forward strand.
ATATCATTTCACGGTTCAGAGTAACTAGAGTTTAGATATAATACGGGGGACGCATCTTATCAACGACAAGGTAAGGGCCCTTGCTAACGAGTTCAACATAGATCATAGAGTTGCTACTCCTTATCATCCACAAACGGATTTTCTTGCTGAGGTTTCTAATAGGGAGATTAAGACTATATTGCAGAAGGTAGTCCACCCAAGCCAAAAGGATTGGTCATAGCTTTTGGACTCAGTCTTGTGGGCATATCAAACATCCTTCAAGACTCCATTGGGTACATCTCCATTCTGACTCATTTATGGCAAGCCATGCCACTTACCAGTTGAGATGAAGCATAAGTCACTATGGGTTGTTACTGAGATATTTTTGGATCCAGAGAGTGTAGGAGATCAGAGAAAGGCAGAATTAGCAGCCCTAAAGGAACTTAGAGATACAACCTTTTCGAGTAGCCTACAGTATAGGAGCGAGTGAAGATATGGCATGATTCTCATATAAGCCATAAGCAGTTTGAGCTGAACAAAAAAGTATGGTTATTCGATGCTAGGCCAAAACTATTTCCAGGGATGTTGCAGAGCAAGTGGAAGGGACCATACTTGATCTGGAAGGTGCATGACAATGACATCATTGATATATATATATATATATATATATATATATATATATATATATATATATGAGATGTCATCTGAGTCCACCTTCCGAGTTAACGGTCAGCACCTGAAGCCACATCTAGATCATGATCCGCTGATCGTCAATGTTGCCCCCATTCATTTTGCATGAGATGTGGTTTTTGACTCACATCATTTGCATCTCATGCCTGATTATCACTTTCTCCCACAACTGCATAGATCTAGATGTCCATATAGAAAAGTCTTTTGTCTAACACCCCATTTCCATCTCATTATTATGCTATTGTACTTTACCCCAAGTATAGGGGGGCGTCAGACTGGTGCTTATTATTTTGCTTCCTTTTACCTTTGTTTTGCTGCCTATACAAAGGGATATTTTACCCTAAGTATAGGGGTGGTAAACCCAATACATTCTAACCCTCGATTTTCCCCATGTGTATAGTCTTCTATACTTAGGATTACTTGATCCTAAGTATAGGGGGATTACCGACTTCTATTGGTTATAGGGGGATTACCGACTTCTATTGGTTATATTCTTTTCTTTGTCGTTGTAATATAGTATTCTTTTCACTTTTTTATACTTAGCACAAGTTATGTCTTTCTTTGCAGCTTTTTGATCACTATGAGGACATAATTCGAGCTAAGTATAGGGGGTGTCATATATCTTGTATGTATACTTTAGCCATAACTAGTACTTTCGTATTTTTCATATGGCTAAAATACTATATAAATACTGGTAAAAAAAACTAAAAAGCTAATAAAAAGATGTAGATATTTCCTCGAAATTCTTTTTGTATATACTGATTATTAAGTCATTTTTAAAATATTATGAAAAATATTTTGAAAGTAGTTTGAAAATCTATTTGCAAAATCTTTTGAAAATTATTTGAAAAATGTTTGAAAAATAGTTTCAAACTTTCTAAAAAAATTTTGGCTCGTAAATTTTTTCCTTTTCTTTGTTTGAAATAAAATGATTTTGTAAAACTATTTGCAAATGTTTGAAAATGGTTGAAAATTATTTTGAAAATCTATATATACTGTTTGAAAAATGTTTGTAATTTTTTTTGAAATGTTTCTAAATGATTGTAAAATTGTTTGAAAAATTATTTTGGACTATAGTCTTCAAAATTATTTGTAAAATTACTTTCAATTAAATTTGAGGAATATATGCCTCACAAAAATAAAAATTCCAACTATATGTATATACGTGTATAAATTACTCAAGTTGTAAATCCTTTCACTTGATTCTTGTAAATAATTAACTCACTCCTTTGTAAATATGTGTATCTCATCCCTAACCATTATAAAAATTGTTGTATTACTTGTATATATTACTAATTATTTGCATAAAAACTCTTTTTGCATGAGCATCATTTTTCAAAAGTCCATAAAACGTTCAAAATTAGAAAATTCTTTCACAAAAAGTTTTTCTTTCTTTTCCGCATTATACATATTTCTTGCATCTGCATGTGCATTTTTCAGGATAGTATTGACATTTAAACAAAGTCTGGAATAAATTTGAAGAATGGAGCTTAGTTGGTGAAGGATATTGAGTATCCTTAAGCGCATCATGGAAGCGTGTTGATCGCATTGTATGCAATCGGGGCGACTAGTCGCACTAGTCGCTAGATGCAGCGGAAATTAAAATTTTTAACAAGTGATGAAACCAAATGATCACAAGAACATTTCTCGGATCATTTCATCGAACCACAAAGTATAAGGAATACATCTTGGAGCGTGGCTGTAATTATGAGATCCCAAACAAGAGATCCTCCTGTCTTAAGTCCGATCCACGAAGAATGCGCTTGCGGGCGCGATGATGAGACGCGATCCTCCCGCAATCCTCTATGAAGATCCAAGCAATCGAATCCCCTAATTTCGTCCAACGAAATCCGTCGTCTTCCTTTAGCGCAATCAACCCCAAAGAAGAAGGAGATCCTCGAGTCGTCGAAGGTGAAGATGAGAGTCTCCCTTTCTCAACATACAAGATGGACGACCACCTTGGAGAAGAGAGAGAGTAGGCGAGAATGAGAGAGAGAGAGAGAGAGTAGTAGGCTTCTACAACTCTTAGTCATGTACCTTGAAAGGCTAGGTTAGCCCACCTTTTTTATTAGTTTAGGATGCAATGGATCTCAATCCATGGGACACATAGATCCAACGACCATGGTGATCTATGTATTAATCAATGGTCAGGATTGTTGTTGGCTAAAAACCAACAACATTAATTTATATTTAAATTAAATATATGTTGCAACATTATCAACATAATTTAATTTAATATAAATTAATTATTAAGAGATAACAATATAATAAAGGGGAGATAACAAATTACCTCTAAAAATAAGGGGGCGTCACCTTTGACTATGTCATTGGTGACGCCACCTCATTTGGTGGTTAGTATGTACCTTTTATTTTATATTATTATTTCTTTATGAATTTATAATAATACAAAATTATTCACCAAATTAATTCCAAATTAATTTGTGAATATTTCTATCATGCCATTGATAAATATGTGAATCATATTCACAACACAAACTAATTTGTAAATTACATTTCCAATTAATTAATTAATGTGAATCCAAATCCACGTTAATAATTAATAAATGCTATTTAGAAAATTCTCTCTCTTTGATATGTATATTATAAATCATATTTATAATACACAAATATCATGGATAGTATTATCCACATTCTCTAATCCTTGATAATTAAATCCCAATTAATTATCTTGGATAATTATTCGTACAATATGAATCTTATTCATATTATGATTGATAATTAAATCTCATTTAATCATCAAGTCCTTCTTGCTTGGATATGTAATTCATCAAATGAATTATTCTTGAAACCCTTTAAGAATAATGTGCTTTCTCCGCAAATACTTGGAGATAAGGACATGGCGATTGTATTGTTCCATGTATAGCGACTTGGATGTTGAGATCTCATCTCAAATCCAGATCTTACGGACCTCCCATAGATGCTTGATTAAATCAAGACCGCAAATCTAATCTTCTCATTGAATCTGAATCTCATTCACACCAATGTCCAACACTTGGACTAAGATCAGATTGCTTCTTTACTGAGAGGAGTCACTAAAATCCAGACCTGTTTCATCACTCCCTCGGAATGGAAGCGTCATGGTTATACAATCGTTTATGATCACATCACCCTCAGGTATTCCCAATACATGTACATCCTGCATACTGGAAGACCCATGGTCAACCTGAAGATTAAGATCAATTTTACACTGTCTTCTTCAAGGTTTGGTCACTAAATTTCTCAATCTTGGTCATTGGGAGTCGGTATCGATCATATGGTTTCCAAAAGCTTATATCATACCTTCAAATTCATGTCATGCTTCCAAAGCACGACGACCATGCACGGAATTTGATCAGTCCCGATACCTCATGAGTGAGCTCATGTATTCCGGTTCATAAGTGAACCTGTATGATCCCTTTGAGAGATCGTATTGCTCATATGTCCTTATATGCACACCAGCTCGCCGATGTATAGACCTTGCTTACGCCATCAACCTATCGGTCTGCCAAATGTACATACTTAGACATATAGCAATACATCTGTCTCCGGTCAGAGGATGCGTGCCTATGATGTGACAGCATTCAACATAGGACTTAGGTTATCTCGATCTCGTTAAGTCAACCCATTGACCTTACTAATATGACACCTCCGAATCACTATTCCCATGCAGAGGACCTGCATCAAGAGGTCTGTCAGATATCAGCCTATGTGAGAAAGGATTGCCATCTCCTACTCAGGCTGGAGATCATCTCTTAACAATCATTTGACGGTGCTTGATGAGTCCTCTATCTAACTCCTTAGTTATTCATCCAAACACCAGCCTCTATGATTCATTTAATGAATCAACAGCTATATGATCATCAAGATGGCCATGGTACATAACCCTAGTTGTACAGAGGGACCTATTGTGCAAATTATTTGTTCTTCATTTTAGATCAGGGAATGATATGCGCATTAACATTTATTGCATAATGGCTCGTCGTGGGCTCGCATGTCCAACAATCTCCCACTAGCCCAAAGAGTCATTAATGGGCTAATCATTTAAACCCACACTCATGTTACAATCATAGGCTATTTAAAAAATAGCTAGGTAAGCTGATTAGTCATTCTGTTCCCGCAAGACTATGCCAGGTCATTTTACGGCACTTGCATATCCCCAGTAACAGTGCTCGCATCTAATGCGAATGTTGTATCTTATGCAACCAATACTCAGTCTTGATAAAGCAATTATAGTGTCCTTGAAACTATTGTTCAATCATAATTATTATAACTAGCATTTTATTAATCCTTATCATAATACCTTTACTCCTGGAGATCTCTATCTCCTAAGGTATCCACAGTTAAGACCTTTTAGATCTCTATCTATAAAGTCTTAAACTTTTGAAGATATGACTTTAAGATCACTATCTCAAAAATCTTGTCATCTATGAGAACTTTGTAATTACTGCAATCAAGTGTTTTCTCTCCATAGTAGGATTAGTAACAGTTTACTACTCCCACTGCATGGCAGATATCTGGCTTTTGTACACATCTAGCATACACTTAGCTTCTTGTAACTGATGCACAAGTGCAAGCAGTTCTAGCATTCACTTCCTCAACTCTTTGAGGTGCTATCCCTTTAGATAGGTCAGTACCAATCTTAAGGTAAGAAAGCCTTTCTTGGTATTTCCAGAAAATGGAACACGTCCAAGGTGTACTGCAAATGTGATAGTCCCAATACCCTCTTTCTCTTTGCTTATGAACACCTTCAGAACTAAGATCAAAGAGGCTTCATTTGAGATCGTATCTCAAGGTATGGAATAGCAAGATCATAAAACACGTATTATCGTCCTTATATCATTCTAAATGATTAGGATATTATCTACATTTAGCATGATGAATACAGTGGCACTCCCACTAAGCTTCACATGGTACATCAAGATTCTATCTGAAATCATAACATTTATAATTTCATCAAATATTATGTTCCAACAACAAGAAGCTTATTTTGAGTCTATAGATGGATTTCTTTAGCTTTCACACCTCACTTTCCCCAATCATGAAGCCCTGGGGCTACTTCATGTGAATATCCTCAGAGAGGTATTCTTAGAGGAATGTAATCTTGACTTACATCTTGAAGATGCAATAGTCAAGTTGTGTAGCTAAGGTTAGCAATATTCGTATGATTTTAAGCATGGTCACCGAAGAGCAAGTCTTATTGCAAGCAATGTCTTTTCTTCTGGTGTTATCTCATGGCTATGAACCGTGCTTTGAAGGTCTCTACCTTCTCATCAGGTTCCCTCCTCTCTTGAAGATCCATTTACACCTTAACGGGTCTTACCCTTATAGGTGGATCCTCGAGGGTCCATATACAACATTTGTATATGTAGTCTACTTTAGACTTAATTGCTAATATCCATCTTTCCATGTCATGATCCTCAGGAGCTTCATCACATGAAGTACGATCATTGTCAGACTTGACTGACACATGGAATGCATCCTCAAACTCATTTGAAGAGGTATTAGTGCTTCATCTCTAATTATCCTCTTAGTTTCCGACTTCAGGAGCCTCATTCTCTTCTCAAGATCAAATGAGTTCCCACACTTCATTTTTGTCTTGCTTCTCAAGAGAGTCATCCTCCAAGAATCACATTCTCAGAGATGAGATCTTTTAAGAATCTCATGGTTATAAAGTAGGTATCCAATACCATCCTTTTTTTTCCTAATGAAGTAGCACTCTTAAGTGCTAGATTCCAGCTTACATGCATGGAACCTTATTAAGGATATATATTGTAGTCCCTACTACACATATATACATGGAAACTAAGGGATAATTATGCTAAAATTCATCATTGGTCAAATCATGTCACACATGATCCAATCGTATCTCCCTACAACTCCAATGAGTTTAGGTGTGTTAGGAAGATTGAGATAGAAATGATATTCATATCTTCATAAGGTATTCTTTGAATTCATCTAATAGGTACTTGCTAAAATGGTTAGATCAAATTCATTTAATCTTCCTTCAAATTTTGGTTCTAAACCAAAATTGTGAAATCTTTGAACATTTCAAAGGTTTCTTAGGTGAAGAGAAGAAATCTTATATCATACATGATCATCAATAGATATCACATATCCATAATGTTCACTATGATATAGATGATCCACATACATCAATATGTATGAGATCCCGAATACCATGACATCTTACACCTTTCCTAAGAGAAGGGTGTATTGGAAATTCTTTTAATACAATATTCTCAAGTATGTAAGATTTGAAATTTTAGGCATTCTAAAGTTTCATCTCTTAATAGTCTATTGATCATATCAATAGACATATGTCCAAGACTTGATGCTAGATCATTGTCAAATGATCTTCATCCTCCTATTGATCTATCAAGGTTTAATTTTCTGTATAGAAGTCTTAATGAACCATTCATTAATTTTCTAATTTAGTAGAGTCCTCTAGATGCTACATTGCTATCTGAAATATATCCATCATAACTCTTTATGATAGTTCTATCTCATAATTCATGTTTATTTCCAACATTTAAAAACAACAATGAGTGTATTCTAATATCTAGGTCACAGAGACATTCTCTAAGACTAAGGGCTCTCCCACTGAGAATATGAAGTCCATCTATCCAACAGAGATTGCTGCAACAATTACATCAATATCCATGTAGATGACTATTAAACCTTAAGCTCAAATTTCTAATCTTCTAATATATATATGCAACCAATTGCAAATGTCATTAGAAGATTGGGATACAATTATCTGACTGTATCGAATGAAATAAATAAGTCAAAGTCAATGATTATATGTAGAATATTCTGATGCTCTATATGAGTCCTTCACTAAGGATTTTAGACAGACTTGATAGTACCACTATCAACACATCAACTTATTGTAGTATTGGCATTCATCCAACTCTTTGGATGTCATATGGAAGTCACAGAAGTACAATCAACTCTTTGATTTTCCTTCTCACATGGGTCCGACCCATGCTTCCATTGTGCTCTGTTTATTTATAAACAACCATTGTTCAATATAAAGAATCTCTTATGTTGAATTCAAAGGATTCCAATACAAGAGCACTTCAACATTTATTCATGCTTCATTAAATTCATGCAAAAATGATTATTATGAAGCTTCATGAATAACTTGAGTATAGATAGTAGAATGATGACACTCGTCATATCTACATACATCTTAACTTATGGGTTCAGGTAGGTATTCAAACACTTTGAATACATCATCTCTTTCGAGATACCATTCTACATAATGCAGAGAACCATGTCATTCATGATTAAATGTCTAGAGCACATATGTATGCCATAATATCTTCTTAGATTTTACAAGGATTAATTTGACAATTGCGATCATCATTGACATGTCACTTCCAAAGTACACTCGATGAAGGATCAAGACTATAGAGACATACAAAACCTAAGATGATGTCTTATTGTCTTATTTAATTGTCATCCCTCGTCATGCTGAGGAAACTTGCACATTGCAACCACATACATTATGTGTCCAACTGCAAGCACAATATCTGGATCATGAGTCCAATCCATGATATTTTACTGGTTATCATTGAGTATAACATTGAGTGGGTTTAATGAAAAATTATCTGAAATAAGAAATTTGAATAAGGGTACATATATTATATATACATGTTTTGCATTGATTTAGGAATTTTTTTATATCAAAGTTGTCTTGCCTTGTCAACAATGAAAGTTCATTCCCTTAATTACTTTCAATGTAAGAGATATTCTTACCATTATATCTCTAGCAATATCTGGGATCTCCTTTCCTATTTTTATCACATCCAAATAATATGAGAACTTGCGACTCAGATAAAAAGAAGCGGGAACTCATTCCACCTTGCAAGTCCAACTTGCATTTTCCAATTCGATCTTTAACACCCGGGCCCACGACCCTTAAGATGATGTTGACCCTTTGCTAATTGAACCAACCGTCAACAGGATTAGAACTCGCTATGCGCAATCCAATATCGCCCAAAAATATGAGGACTCGATATTGGAGTCACTACACATATGGCCTTACTCTTTCGATAAGCAAAGAGCCTGATCCAGATGCACTTGCATACAGGAGCTGTCACTTCGGACAGACGTCTCCTACATACAATCACTGGCGACAGAACCCTTCGCCTTGACGGGAGACCATGGATGTCACTTATGTGATCCTCCATCTCATATTCAAATTTTATAATTAATTATCGTGAATCATATTCACATAATTAATTCTTCCAAGGGAATTACACATCTATTCATAATAGAGTGTTTATTGGATATAATTAATTTAAACACATTAAATTAATCATTTATCCAATCATCAATCAAAAACTTGATTATTACTTGAATAGTAGGTATAATCTCAAAGTACGTATTATTCGAATTTTAATAATTAGAAAAATACACTTGGACTTCTCCGGCATTACCGAGTCCTTACCCGCAGTCATGGCCAGTACCGACGAGAGTGGGACGAATCACATACGTTGCAACCCGCAACCCCGATGCTCTCCGACTAGGCACCATATCCACCTCAGGAAAGGATAATGCCAGATAGATCATCATATACTTTGAGATGCTCATCGGTTTTTCAACTGAAATTATACCATATAATATACATCAAAATAATTTTGATAATATTATAAGGAGATTTGCTAAACAAATCCCAATTCTATTCAAGCAAGAGGGTTTTCATGTAAGAGTTGTCCTACAACTATTGTAGGATAAACTAAGGTTCTTCATGAAAAAAAAGTTTGTTGATGATTTCATATCAACCAATGATCAAGATCAATTATCTTATCATTATAGTTTAGGCAATTGTCATTCAATGAAATAATTCTATTTAAATATTTTTAAAAAATATTTATCACTAATTATTTCAGAAAATTAACAATTAATTTTCATCATCATATTTGAATGACTATCACATGGTTCATGATCAAAAATATCAATTTCCAGCAGTGACCCCTAATCACCAAAATTAACTTATCTTGATCAATTTAAATCCAAAAATTGCAAAATCAGTTTCTTAAGATTGCCAATTTGATTTATTAAAGAGCCCAGTAATAATTTACGCATTTCGAGGCGGATCAAAATAGTAATTAATTCATTAATCACGTTTAGATCCGCAGTTTCCGCAACAGTGAATACATGCATATTCAAAAGGCCATATCTTGAGCAAATGAAGTCCAAATTATATAAACTCAGACCCTATGGTTTCCTTACTTAATGGGGAACAAAATCCAATTGAAAATTTCGTATTTAAATAATTTAAACAGAGCCAAAAAATTCAATTAAACTGAGGTGCGAAAATTGAAATGCGACAAAACTTTCACGACCCTTTCAAACCGAAGTCGTCCTAGGTCTATGGATCATATCCAAAACCTTATTCAACATATGGCTCTGATACCACTTGAAGGATATTGAGTATCCTTAAGCGTATCACGGAAGCATGTTGATCGCATCGTATGCAATTGGGGCGACTAGTCGCACTAGTCGCTTGATGCAGCGGAAATTAAAATTTTTAACAAGTGATGAAACCACATGATCACGAGAACATTTCTCGGATCATTTCATCAAACCACAAAGTATAAGGAATACCTCTTGGAGCGTGGTTGTAATCGTGAGATCCCAAACAAGAGATCCTCCTGTCTTAAGTCCGATCCACGAAGAATACGCTTGCGGGCGCGATGATGAGACGCGATCCTCCCACAATCCTCGGTGAAGATCCAAGCAATCGAATCCCCTGATTTCGTCCAACGAAATCCATCATCTTCCTTTAGAGCAAGCAGCCCCAAAGAAGAAGGAGATACTCGAGTCGTCGAAGGCGAAGACGAGAGTCTACCTTTCTCAACATATAAGATGGACGACCACCTTGGAGAAGAGAGACAGAGAGTAGGCGAGAATGAGAGAGAGAGAGTAGTAGGCTTCTACAACTCTTAATCATGTACCTTGAAGGGCTAGGTTAGCCCTCCTTTTATATTAGTTTAGGATCCAATGGATCTCAATCCATGGGACACATAGATCCAACAGCCATGGTGATCTATGTATTAATCAATGGTCATAATTGTTGTTGGCTAAAAACCAACAACATTAATTTATATTTAAATTAAATATATGTTGCAACATTATCAACATAATTTAATTTAACATAAATTAATTATTAAGAGATAACAATATAATAAAAGGGAGATAACAAATTACCTCTAAAAATGAGGGGGCGTCACCTTTGACTATGTCATTGGTGACGCCACCTCATTTGGTGGTTACTATGTCCCTTTTATTTTATATTATTATTTCTTTATGAATTTATAATAATCATTATCACAAACAAGGTTCAGAAATGCGGTTCATGCGGCCGCATATGCGGCCGCATATGCGTATGCGGTGGCCTATCCGAAGCGCATACTCAATATGCGGTCATATGCGGTCCAGCCGCATATGCGGGCCGCCTAAACCGCATATGCGGTCGCTTATGCGGTTGATATGCAGTCTAATTTCGAATCTGGTTTAGGATCCAAATAAAAAAACCCGATATTATTCACTTCTCTCGTTCCAGCTCAGCCCTCCATCGTTTTCTCCCGCACCCTAACCTCCATCGCGCCTCCACGCCTCCACCCTCGCCGCCTCAGCCCTCGAAGCCTCGCCGCCTCCACCCTCGCCGCCTCAGCCCTCGAAGCCTCGCCGCCTTCACGCTCCAGCACCTCCGCCCTCGACGCCTCGCCGCCAACACGCTCCAGCGCCTCCACCTTTGCCGCCTTGCCGCCTCTAGCGCCTCCACCTTCGCCGCCCCTTCTCTCCCCCGAGCGCTCGAGCAGCAGCTTCCCGACCCTCTTCTCCACCGTTGTCCGACTCAACGCACGTCTGGTGGTGACAACACCAAAGAGTAGTCGAGATCCCTCCGGTATCAGCCATCGGAGCGAAGGTCAGCCGCTCGCAGCTCCATCACTGACCACAAGGGGGGAGGGTCAGAGTTGTTTGCTGATATTTCCGACTACCCCTTCCCATTTATTTTATGTTTGGTTAATTTCGTTTCTGGTTGTTTTTCAGCTTGGTCCATAGTTTCTTGATTGCAGTTCACACATGCAAGTTGGTGAAGCTTGCCATTCATTGTTCCACACGTAAGATATTTTGCAACTATTTCTAAAGGTATTTATTACTGTAAGCTGGCACTACCTCATACCTTATGCACTCATTATCATCAAATAAATCACTAAAAAGTTTATATACTGCCATAAAAATCCAAAGAAATAGTCGTTGTGTTCCTTTTATTTGTCTCCTCATTTGCATGACCCGTTAGTAAATAATTGAGCATGATTACATATTGCGGAAACATTCAAAATACCAAAAAGAATTGGTTTACCTTCTTGTATGGAGAAACCGCATAAAAATTAGGAAAATTTCAACAACTTGCAATGAACACATTATAAATTAGATTGTGCTTTTATAATTTGTTTTGTAAATTGATCGTGTAATTCAAGATGTCGTGTCCTTGTGGTTCGACACCTTTGGTTTAAAGTTTGGATACATCTTTACCATTAAAGCCCGTTTCTTTTTGGGTTGTTCCATTATCATAGTATTTTACCATATAAACGGCATTGAAACTGCACTGATCGTGGTATAAATGGCATCTTTACCATTAGATGTGTTTTATTATAGTTTGAAGAAGTTATATAAGTTATTAGTTATGTGTGGTCCAACTCTCTTTATAAATTATGTAGTTTCATTTTAATTTTTATATATGTATAATGTAATCATGTTACAATGACACGTCATTTTTTGGATAACCGATTTGCAATTTGCACTTCTTATTTTCAATGACACATCATTTTTGTACCATGTTTAGGTCGGTCATTATGGCTACCCCTTCCACGCCTACAACGGCAGAATCCACATTCTATGTTCCACCCGGTTCTACCGATCCAGGGTGGAAATATGCATACCTCATTGAGAGGACCGATTCAAACACGGTTGGGTGTCGCTTGTGCGGCAAGGTCATAAAAGGAGGCATCAATAGGATGAAGCAACATCTCGCACACATCAAGGGAAATACAAGGGCATGTCCAAAGGCTGATGGAGATGTGCAAAAGGAAATCAGAGATTATGTGGAGGATATTATGAAGAAGAAGAATGAAAAAGTTGTTAGCATGAGAGAACTGTGGCAGGAAGTAACAATCAAGGCATCTGATGGATCTTCTAACCATCCATCAGAAGGAGGTGCTAGTACAAAAAGACCTCGTGTATTTGAAGATGATGTGTCTTTGGGCACAACAATGCGGCAGACAGTGATAAAAGATGCTTTAGCCAAAGAGGAGCGTGCACGTGTCAACAAATTCGTGGCCAAATTCTTTTATGATGCTGACATTCCCTTCAATGTGGTCACTAAAAATTCCTTTATCCGAATGTGCGAGGCAATTGGACAATATGGAAGCGGATACAAGCCACCTTCATACTATGAAATTACAGAAACTTTGTTGAAGGAGGAAGTGGATGAAACAAAGGAATATTTAAAGAGTCATAATGAATCGTGGAAAAACAATGGTTGTTCAATAATGACCGATGCATGGACTGACATGAGGGGAAGGAGCATTATGAACTTGTGTGTTAATTGTGACTTGGGCACAACTTTCTTGAAGTCCGTTGATGCATCCACAGATTCTCACACGGCTGAATATATCTCTTCTCTCGTAGAGGATTGTATCAAGGATGTTGGAGAAGAAAATGTTATACAAGTTGTTACAGACAATGCTTCTGCAAATATGGCAGCCGGACGACTTCTTAAGACTAAATATCCAAGGATATTTTGGTCTTCATGTGCGGCCCATTGCATTGATCTTGTTCTTGAGGAGATTGGAAAGGAATCAAAGATAAAAAATTGCATCACTAAGGCTAGAACTCTCACTCTCTTTATCTACAGTCATGCAAAGACTTTGAGCTTGATGAGACAGTTCACCCAGAAGGGTGAAATTGTTCGGCCAGGGCAAACAAGATTTGCCACCACTTTCCTTACACTACAGAGCGTGATGGACAAGAAGGAAAAATTACGGTTGATGTTCTCTTCTGATGAGTGGAGAGAGTGCAAGTGGTCAAAGACCAGAAAAGGTGAGGTGGCTGCATCCATTGTCCTCAGTTCATCATTTTGGAGCCAAGTGTCTTTGACGTTGAAGATCTTCTCTCCACTAGTCTACCTCTTGCGTGTGTTTGATGGAGAAAGGAAGCCCTCAATGGGCTTTGTATATGGAGGATTGGAGGATGCAAAAAATGAAATAAAGGCTATTTTTAAAAATGTTGAACATTCATACAAGCCCTTTGTAGATGCCATTACCTTGAAGACGAAAGGAAGATTGGATAGCCCCCTCCATCTTGCAGCTTTCTATCTCAATCCCTATTATTTTTATAGGGATAGCGATGCAATTTCTAAAGATAGCTTCGTCGTTGATGGTTTGATGGAATGTGTAGAGATTTTTTATCCTGAGTTGGAGATTCAGGATGCCATCACGAAGAAAGAGATTCATATTTACCGAAGAGGAGAAGGAGCATTTGGAAAGCCAATGGCTGTCAGACAAAGATCCACCAATGATGATGATTTCAATCCTGGTAATATATCTTAAACTTATTATCGACGGTAAAGCTCTTAAGTTAGATTTATTATTTTACAAGTCATTAATTGTGCAATCTCTTGTAGCTCATTGGTGGATGCTATATGGTTCTCAAACGCCTTATTTGAAAGAAATGGCTTTGAGAATTCTGAAGTTGACATCCTCTTCTTCAGCCTGTGAGAGGAATTGGAGCTCATTTGCAGCGGTATAACTATCACTATTTGGATGTACAATTATATGTATTCAATGAATAATTGAGTCATTATAATTTATAATTCATCAATTTTATAAATTCTTAATGCAGATTCACACCAAAAAAAGGAACAAACTAGAAACCAAGAGATTGAATGATTTGGTTTTTGTGAAATTCAATTCAAAGCTGAAGGAGCGTCGATCACTAACTGGGAGAGATCCATTTGTTTCAAAGGATAGAACGCATGTTATGGATTGGATTGGTGCCAGTGAAGAAGAAGAAGAAGAAATCTTCCAAGGGTCGGGGCTCACGTGGAACTTGGTAGCAGAAGCAAGTGGGGCAGAAGAATTTGCTGAGAATAGGAGGAGCCAAAGGAATGCGGAAGCTTTGTCAACTTTGGGCGAAGAAGAAGAATTTATGAGTGATTCGGAAGGCGATGATGATATTCCAACAATCAATTTTGAAGATGATTTAGATTAGAATTTAGAAGCCGGTTTATAACTTTATATATTTGAACATTCTGCATTCAGAAACATTTTTTGCTATCTAAATGAACTATGTAGCTTTTTATTGTGGTGCTTTTTTATTTTTAAAAGTATGTTTTTGTAGGAATCTAAAAGGAAACATGTATTTTTTGTCTCTGACATCACAATTAAATGTTTATCTTTAATATTTTTTATTTAAATAATACAAACCGCATAATCCGCATATACTTCCGCATATACTTCCGCATATCCGCTTACTCGCTCGGGACCGCCTGACCGAACGAATACCGCATACCGACTTTCTGAACATTGATCACAAAATTATTCACCAAATTAATTCCAAATTAATTTGTGAATATTTCAATCATGCCATTGATAAATATGTGAATCATATTCACAACCCAAACTAATTTGTAAATTACATTTCCAATTAATTAATTAATGTGAATCCAATCCACATTAATAATTAATAAATGCTATTTACAAAATCTTCTCTCTCTTTGATATGTATATTATAAATCATATTTATAATAAACAAATATCATGGATATTATTATCTACATTCTCTAATCCTTGATAATTAAATCCCATTTAATTATCTTGAATTATTATTCTTACAATATGAATCTCTTTCATATTATGCTTGATCATTAAATCTCATTTAATCATCAAGTCCTTGTTGCTTGGATATGTAATTCATCAAATGAATTATTCTTCAACCCCTTCAAGAATAATGTGCTTTCTCTGCAAATACTTGGAGATAAGGACATGGCGATTGTATTGTTCCATGTATAGCGACTTGGATATTGAGATCTCATCTGAAATTCATATCTTACGGATCTTCCATAGATGCTTGATTAAATCAAGACCGCAAATCTAATCTTCTCATTGAATCTGAATCTTATTCGGACCAATGTCCAACACTTGGACTAAGATCTGATTGCTTCTCTACTGAGAGGAGTCACTAACTTGGACTAAGATCTGATTGCTTCTCTACTGAGAGGAGTCACTAACATCCAGACCTGTTTCATCACTTCCTCGGAATGGAAGCATCATGGTTATACAATCGTTTATGATCACATCACCCTCAGGTATTCCCAATACATGTACATCCTGGATACTAGAAGACCCATGGTCAACCTGAAGATTAAGATCAATTTTATAATGTCTTCATCAGGGTTTGATCACTATGTTTCTCAATCTTGGTCATTGGGAGTCGGTATAGATCATATGCTTTCCCAAAGCATATATTATACCTTCAAATTCATGTCATGCTTCCAAAGCACGACGACCATGCATGGAATTTGGTCAGTCCCAATACATCATGAGTGAGCTCATGTCTTCCGGTTCATAAGTGAACCTGTATGATCCCTTTGAGAGATCGTATTGCTCATATGCCCTTATATGCATACCAGCTCGCCGATGTATAGACCTTGGTTAGGCCATCAACCTATCGGTCTGCTAAATGTACATACTTAGACATATAACAATACATTTGTCTCCGGTCAGAGGATGCGTGCCTATGCTGTGACAACATTCAACATAGGACTTAACTTATGTTATCTCGATCTCGTTAAGTTAACCCATTGACCTAAGTAATCTGACACCTCCGAATCACTATTCCCATGCAGAGGACCTGCATCAAGAGGTCGGTCAGATATCAGTCTATGTGAGAAAGGATTGCCATCTCCTACTCATGCCGGAGATCATCTCTTAACAATCATTTGACGGTGCTTGATGAGTCCTCTATCTAACTCTAGATATTCATCCAAACACCAGCCTCTATGATTCATTTAATGAATCAACAGCTATATGATCATCAAGATGGCCATGGTGCATAACCCTAATTGTATAGAGGGACCTATTATCAAATTATTTATTCTTCATTTCAGATCAGGGAATGATATGTGCAACAACATTTATTGCATAATGGCTCGCCGTGGGCTTGCATGTCCAACAATCTCCCACTAGCCCAAAGAGCCATTAATGGGCTAATCATTTAAACCCACACTCATGTGACAATCATAGGCTATTTAGAAAATAGCTAGGTAAGCTAATCAATCATTCTGTTCCCGCGAGACTACGCCAAGTCCTTTTACGGCACTTGCATATCCCCGGTAAAAGTACTCGCATCCAATGCTAATGTTGTATCTTATGCAACCAATACTCAATCTTAGAAAGCAAGTATAGTGTCCTTGACACTATTGCTCAATCATAATTATTATAACCAGCATTTTATTAATCCTTATCAGAATACCTTTACTCCTGGAGATCTCTATCTCCTAAGGTATCCATAGTTAAGACCTTTTAGATCTCTATCTATAAAGTCTTAATCTTTTGAAGATATGACTTTGAGATCACTATCTCAAAAATCTTGTCATCTATGAAAACTTTGTTATTACTGCAATCAAGTATTTTCTCTCCATAGTAGGATTAGTAACAGTTTACTACTCCCACTGCATGGCAGATATCTAGCTTTTGTACACATCTAGCATACACTTATTTTCTTGTAACTGATGCACAAGTGCAAGCAGTTCTAGCATTCACTTCCTCAACTCTTTGAGGTGCTATCCCTTTAGATAGGTCAGTACCGATCTCAAGGTAAGAAAGCCTTTCTTGGTATTTTCAGAAAATGGAACACGTCCAAGGTGTACTGCAAATGTGATAGTCCCAATACCCTCTTTCTCTTTGCTTATGAACACCTTCAGAACTAAGATCAAAGAGGCTTCATTTGAGATCGTATCTCAAGGTATGGAATAGCAAGATCATAAAACACGTATTATCGTCCTTATATCATTCTAAATGATTAGGATATTATCTACATTTAGCATGATGAATACAGTGGCACTCCCACTAAGCTTCACATGGTACATCAAGATTCTATCTGAAATCATAACATTTATAATTTCATCAAATATTATGTTCCAACAACAAGAAGCTTATTTTGAGTCTATAGATGGATTTCTTTAGCTTTCACACCTCACTTTCCCCAATCATGAAGCCCTGGGGCTACTTCATGTGAATATCCTCAGAGAGGTATTCTTAGAGGAATGTAATCTTGACTTACATCTTGAAGATGCAATAGTCAAGTTGTGTAGCTAAGGTTAGCAATATTCGTATGATTTTAAGCATGGTCACCGAAGAGCAAGTCTTATTGCAAGCAATGTCTTTTCTTCTGGTGTTATCTCATGGCTATGAACCGTGCTTTGAAGGTCTCTACCTTCTCATCAGGTTCCCTCCTCTCTTGAAGATCCATTTACACCTTAACAGGTCTTACCCTTATAGGTGGATCCTCGAGGGTCCATATACAACATTTGTATATGTAGTCTACTTTAGACTTAATTGCTAATATCCATCTTTCCATGTCATGATCCTCAGGAGCTTCATCACATGAAGTACGATCATTGTCAGACTTGACTGACACATGGAATGCATCCTCAAACTCATTTGAAGAGGTATTAGTGCTTCATCTCTAATTATCCTCTTAGTTTCCGACTTCAGGAGCCTCATTCTCTTCTCAAGATCAAATGAGTTCCCACACTTCATTTTTGTCTTGCTTCTCAAGAGAGTCATCCTCCAAGAATCACATTCTCAGAGATGAGATCTTTTAAGAATCTCATGGTTATAAAGTAGGTATCCAATACCATCCTTTTTTTTCCTAATGAAGTAGCACTCTTAAGTGCTAGATTCCAGCTTACATGCATGGAACCTTATTAAGGATATATATTGTAGTCCCTACTACACATATATACATGGAAACTAAGGGATAATTATGCTAAAATTCATCATTGATCAAATCATGCCACACATGATCCAATTATATCTCCCTACAACTCCAATGAGTTTAGGTGTGTTAGGAGCATTGAGATAGAAATGATATTCATATCTTCATAAGGTATTCTTTGAATTCATCTAATAGGTACTTGCTACCTTGGTTAGATCAAATTCATTTAATCTTCCTTCAAATTTTGGTTCTAAACCAAAATTGTGAAATATTTGAACATTTCAAAGGTTTCTCAGGTGAAGAGAAGAAATCTTATATCATACATGATCATCAATAGATATCACATATCCATAATGTTCACTATGATATAGGTGATCCACATACATCGATATGTATGAGATCTCGAATACCATGACATCTTACGCCTTTCCTAAGAGAAGGGTGTATTGGACATTCAATATTCTCATGTATGTAAGATTTGAAATTTTAGACATTCTAAATTTTCATCTCTTACTAGTCTATTGATCATATCAATAGACATATGTCCAAGACTTGATGCCAGATCATCGTCAAATGATCTTCATCCTCCTATTGATCTATCAAGGTTTAATTTTCTGTACTAGAAATCTTAATGAATCATTCATTAATTTTTTAATTTAGTAGAGTCCTCTAGATGCTAGATTACTATCTGAAATATATCCATCATAACTCTTTATGATAGTTCTATCTCAGAATTCATGTTTATTTCCAACATTTAGAAACAAACAATGAGTGTATTCTAATATCTAGGTCATACAAACATTCTCTTAGACTAAGGGCTCTCCCACTGAGAATATGAAGTCCATCTATCCAATAGAGATTGCTGCAACAATTACATCAATATCCATGTAGATGACTATTAAACCTTAAGATCAAATTTCTAATCTTCTAATATATATATGCAACTAATTGCAAATGTCATTAGAAGATTGGGATACAATTATCTGACTTTATCTTATGAAATAAATAAATCAAAGTCAATGATTATATGTAGAATATTCTGATGCTCTATCTGAGTCCTTCACTAAGGATTTTAGACAGACTTGATAGTCCTACTATCAACACATCAACTTATTGCAGTATTGGCATTCATCCAACTCTTTGGATGTCATATGGAAGTCACAGAAGTACAATCAACTCTTTGATTTTCTATCTCACATGGGTCCGACCCATGCTTCCATTGTGCTCTCTTTATCTATAAAGAACCATTGTTCAAGTCAAAGAATCTCTTATGTTGAATTCAAAGGATTCCAATACAAGAACACTTCAACATTTATACATGCTTCATTAAATTCATACAAAAATGATTATTATGAAGCTTCATGAATAACTTGAGTATAGATAGTAGAATGATGACGCTCGTCATATCTACATACATCTTAACTTTTGGGTTTAGGTAGGTATTCAAACATTTTGAATACATCATCTCTTTCGAGCTACCATTCTGCATAATGCAGAGAACCATGTCATTCATGATTAAATCTCTAGAGCACATATGTATGCCAGAATATCTTCTTAGATTTTACAAGGATTAATTTGACAATTGCGATCATCATCGATGTATCACTTCCAAAGTACACTCGATGAAAGATCAAGACTATAGAGACATACAAAACCTAATATGATGTCTTATTGTCTTATTTAATTGTCATTCCTCATCATGTTGAGGAAACTTGCACATTGCAACCACATACATTATGCGTCCATTGCAAGTACAATATCTGGATCATGAGTCCAATCCATGATATTTTACTGGTTATCATTGAGTATAACATTGAGTGGGTTTAATGAAGGATTATCTGAAATAAGAAATTTACATAAGGGTATATATATTATATATACATGTTTTGCTTTGATTTAGGAATTTTTTATATCAAAGTTGTCTTGCCTTGTCAACAATGAAAGTTCATTCCCTTAATTACTTTCAATATAAGAGATATTCTTACCATTATATCTCTAGCAATATCTTGGATCCCATTACCTATCTTTATCACATCCCAATAATATGAGAACTTGTGACTCCGATAAAAAGAAGCGGGAACTCATTCCGTCTTGCAAGTCCAACTTGCATTTCCCAATTCGGTCTTTAACACCCAGGCACACCCCCCTTAAGATGATGTTGATCTGTTGCTAATTGAACCAACCGTCAATAGGATTAGAACTCGCTATGCGCAATCCAATATCGCCCCAATAATATGAGGACTCTATATTGGAGTCACTACGCATACGGCCTTACTCTTTCGAGAAGCAAAGAGCCCGATCCTGATGAACTTGCATACAGGAGCTGTCACTTCGGATAGGCGTCTCCTACATACAATCCCTGGCGACGGAACCCTTCACCTTTACGGAAGACCATGGATGTCACTTATGTGATCCTCCATCTCCTATTCAAATTTTATAATTAATTATCGTGAATCATATTCACATAATTAATTCTTCCAAGGGAATTACACATCTATTCATAATAGAGTGTTTATTGGATATAATTAATTTAAACACATTAAATTAATCATTTATCCAATCATCAATCAACAAACTTGATTATTACTTGAATAGTAGGTATAATCTCGAGGTCCGTATTATTCGAATTTTAATAATTAGAAAAATGCACTTTGACTTCTCCGGCATTATCGAGTCCCTACCCGCTGTCATGGCCAGTACCGACGAGAGTGGGACAGATCACATACGTTGCAACCCGCAACCCCAATGCTCTCCGACTAGGCACCATATCCACCTCAGGAAACGATAATGCCAGATAGATCATCATGTACTTTGAGATGCTCATCGATTTTTCAACCGAAATTATACCATATAATATACATCAAAATAATTTTGATAATATTACAAGGAGATTTGCTAAACAAATGCCCAATCCTATTCAAGCAAGAGGGTTTTCATGTAAGAGCTTTCCTACAACTATTGTAGGATAAACTAAGGTTCTTCATGAAAAAAAAAGTTTGTTGATGATTTCATATCAACCAATGATCAAGATTAATTATCTTATCATTATGGTTTAGGCAAATGTCATTAAACGAAATAATTCTCTTTAAATATTTTAAAAAAAATTTATCACTAATTATTTCAGAAAATTAACAATTAATTTTCATCATCATATTTGAATGACTATCACATGGTTCATGATCAAAAATGTCAATTTCCAGCAGTGACCTCCAATCACCAAAATTAACTTATCTTGATTAATTTAAATCCAAAAATTGCAAAATCAGTTTCCTAAGATTGCCAATTTGATTTATTAAAGAGCCAGATGATAATTCATGCATTTCGAGGGGGATCAAAACTGTAATTAACTCATTAATCACGTTTAGATCCGCAGTTCCCGCAACAGTGAATACATGCATATTCAAAAGGCCATATCTTGAGCAAATGAAGTCCAAATTACATAAAATCAGACCCTATGGTTTCCTTACTTAATGGGGAACAAAATAAAATTGAAAATTTCGTGTTTAAATAATTTAAACAGAGCCGAAAAATTCAATTAAATGGAGGTGCGAAAATTGAAATGCGACAAAACTTTCGCGACCCTTTCAAACCGAAGTCGTCCTAGGTCTATGGATCATATCCAAAACCTTATTCAACCTATGGATCTGATACCACTTGAAGGATATTGAGTATCCTTAAGCGCATCACGGAAGCGTGTTAATCGCATCGTACGCAACCGGGGCGACTAGTCGCACTAGTCGCTAGATGCGGTGGAAATTAAAATTTTTTTAACAAGTGATGAAACAACATGATCACGAGAACATTTCTCGGATCGTTTCATCAAACCACAAAGTATAAAGAATACCTCTTGGAGCGTGGTTGTAATTGTGAGATCCCAAATAAGAGATCCTCCTGTCTTAAGTCCGATCCACGAAGAATGCACTTGCAGGCGCGATGATGAGACGTGATCCTCCCGCAATCCTCGATGAAGATCCAAGCAATCGAGTCCCCTGATTTCGTCCAACGAAATCCGTCATCTTCCTTTAGATAAAGAAGCCCCAAAGAAGAAGGAGATCCTCGAGTCGTCGAAGGCGAAGACGAGAGTCTCTCTTCTCAACATACAAGATGGGCGGCCACCTTGGAGAAGAGAGAGAGAGAGAGAGAGTAGGCGAGAATGAGAGAGAGAGAGAGTAATAGGCTTCTACAACTCTTAATCATGTACCTTGAAAGGCTAGGTTAGCCCTCCTTTTATATTAGTTTAGGATCCAATGGATCTCAATCCATGGGATACATAGATCCAACGGCCATGGTGATCTATGTATTAATCAATGGTCATGATTGTTGTTGACTAAAAACCAACAACATTAATTTATATTTAAATTAAATATATGTTTCAACATTATCAACATAATTTTATTTAACATAAATTAATTATTAAGAGATAACAATATAATAAAGGAGAGATAACAAATTACCTTCTAAAAATGAGGGGGCGTCACCTTTGACTATGTCATTGGTGACGCTACCTCATTTGGTTGTTATTATGTCCCTTTTATTTTATATTATTATTTCTTTATGAATTTGTAATAATCATTATCAAAAAATTATTCACCAAATTAATTCCAAATTAATTTGCGAATATTTCAATCATGCCATTGATAAATATGTGAATCATATTCACAACCCAAATTAATTGTAAATTACATTTCCAATTAATTAATTAATGTGAATCCAATCCACATTAATAATTAATAAATGCTATTTACAAATTCTCTCTTTTTGATATGTATATTATAAATCATATTTATAATACACAAATATCATGGATAGTATTATCCACATTATCTAATCCTTGATAATTAAATCCCATTTAATTATATTGGATAATTATTCTTACAATATGAATCTCATTCATATTATGTTTGATAATTAAATCTCATTTTATCATCAAGTCCTTGCTTGGATATGTAATTCATCAAATGAATTATTCTTGAACCCCTTCAAGAATGATGTGCTTTCTCCGCAAATACTTGGAGATAAGGACAGGGCGATTGTATTGTTCCACGTATAGCGACTTGGATGTTGAGATCTCATCTCAAATCCTGATCTTACGGACCTCCCATAGATGCTTGATTAAATCAAGACCGCAAATCTAATCTTCTCATTGAATCTGAATCTTATTCAGACCAATGTCCAACACTTGGACTAAGATCAGATTGCTTCTCTACTGAGAGGAGTCACTAAAATCCAGACCTGTTTCATCACTCCCTCGGAATTTAAGCATCATGGTTATACGATCGTTTATGATCACATCACCCTCAAGTATTCCCAATACATGTACATCCTGGATACTAGAAGACCCATGGTCAACCTGAAGATTAAGATCAATTTTACACTGTCTTCATCAGGGTTTGATCACTAAGTTTCTCAATCTTGGTCATTGGGAGTCGGTATTGATCATATGCTTTCCTAAAGCATATATCATACCTTCAAATTCATGTCATACTTCCAAAGCACGACAATCATGCATGGAATTTGATCAGTCCCAATACCTCATGAGTGAGCTCATGTCTTCCGGTTCATAAGTGAACATGTATGATCCCTTTGAGAGATCGTATTGCTCATATGCCCTTATATGCACACCAGCTCGCCGATGTATAGACCTTGGTTAGGCCATCAACCTATCAGTCTGCCAAATGTACATATTTAGACATATAGCAATACATCTGGCTCCGGTCAGAGGATGCGTGCCTATGCTGTGACAGCATTCAACATAGGACTTGACTTAGGTTATCTCGATCTCGTTAAGTCAACCCATTGACCTAACTAATCTGACACCTCCGAATCACTATTCCCATGCAGAGGACCTGCATCAAGAGGTCGGTCAGATATCAGCCTATGAGAGGAAGGATTTCCATCTCCTACTCAGGCTGGAGATCTTCTCTTAACAATCATTTGACGGTGCTTGATGAGTCCTCTATCTAACTCCTTAGATATTTATCCAAACACCAGCCTCTATGATTCATTTAATGAATCAACAGCTATATGATCATCAAGATGGCCATGGTGCATAACCCTAATTGTACAAAGGGACCTATTATGCAATATATTTATTCTTCATTTCAGATCAGGGAATGATATGTGCAATAACATTTATTGCATAATGGCTTGTCGTGGGCTCGCATGTCCAACAGTTGGATCTTAATCCACTTAATTTTAGAGGAACCTT
The DNA here is from genome assembly GCA_037367405.1 of Ottelia alismoides. Lineage (NCBI taxonomy): Eukaryota > Viridiplantae > Streptophyta > Magnoliopsida > Alismatales > Hydrocharitaceae > Ottelia > Ottelia alismoides. Next base: position 727,407 of record JAZKJV010007129.1, read on the forward strand.
ATAAGAACTGGAGTTAAGACTTTTCAGGTTCTAGTGACTTAATTCTTTGAGTCCATAATACTATGTTCACATGTCACCTTGATAAGTTTAAGTAGAATATTTAACAAAAAAATGCATGATTCTTTCAAACCGTGGCTTACCTTGGACAAGCACTCTACAAGTAGCTCTTCATGGAGGAGGTAGTAGAGGGCAGAATATTTTGTCTTGGGGTAGCATACGAGGGTAGTACATCTAGGCAGAACCTCTCATCCTCCTCTACGGAGGGAAGTGTGTCTCAACCTGGTTTGGCGATGTTGAGGTCTAAAGACATGATGTTATGGGGTTGCAATAATGCTTCAAAAGAGGGATAATCTAATGGCTCAAGAGGAAAAGCTCCTTATGTACATGCAGCACCTTGTATATATTTTCAAAAAAAGGAAAAATAAAAAAATACAGAAACTCCAAAAGTGGACATGCCTGATTGAAAAGTAAAATGTCTGTCGGAGTGTATATTGTAAGTGAAAAATAATAATAAGAGCTTCAAAGTCAAATGTTTGTGAGATTGCACCGGATGACTTGGCTACACTGGTCATGCATCGAAGGTTAGGTTGCTACACTGGTTACCATCCATTCTCTTCTCCATCCCCTTTTCTTGAGCTGGTTGTACTTGAACTTAGAAGGAAATATCCCTGCTCCTCGAGGAAAGAGTTGATAGACCAGGGGATTAGAGTTACCTTATTCAGAAAGATTGTTTCCTTGCTACTTTTGAGATGAGGAGCTATATTTCACTTACACCGTACAAGTAATAATTCATAGTCACAAGAATTTGTGTATGTAGACTTGTTCTGAACTAACTGTTGAGGAGACCTGAATAGGAGTCTTATGGAACTTAGATGTTGTTAGGTTTTAAATCCATTTCCCATTAAGGTTTCGGCACACTAGTAATCCAAAGGTTCGATAGAGCTCCATACTACATTTTTATGAAGATAAGTTTAAAAGTCAACATTGTTCTAACTTCTTTCCTTTTTCTTTTCTTTGTTTTTGTTTTCACACATTTTTCAAATAAGTGTTTGCTAAGGGACTAGCAAAGGTAAATATAGGGGAAATGATGAATCCACGATTCATCACCTTTATTATTTTATTTTAGCTTTATTTGCGTAGTCAAATACCTGTAAATACCCACTAATTCCATGAAATTACCATTCTGCATGCATTTATTATATATGTATTTTTAACACTTTTTGTACTCAAATAAAAGAATAAAGAAGAAAAGAAAAGAAAAATATAGGATGTATTTATGGAATAAATGCAGACTGACCCAAACCCTTAGAGAAGATCAAGACTTGACCTTATCGACTAGGAATAAAGTAGGGGGAGATAGGGTCTTTAATCCAAAAATCAAAAAAATAATTTGTAAATTTTCCCATGTATATTTGTATAAAACTTGTACTACTTTATTTGTACATAAATTGATCTAACATTAATATATTTGTAAACAAAAGTTGTAAATAAAAATGTGTTGTAAATAATAAAAATAATTGCAAAATAAAATAATGTACAGATTACAAGTAATTACACTCAGAAAAAGCTGTAAAATAATGATTGAAAGACCAATTCTAGCTCCATGCGAACTCAAATTGAATCAAACTCATTCCATTGCACTTTAAATTAAATTTTCTTTCAAATGGTCGTGGTTTCTTAATTTTTGGAGTTACGATTGAAAAGTCGATTTTCTAGGGTATTTGTGCAGTTTTACCACATACCTATTGTACATATTTATTCATATTTATTTATTATTATACATAATGTACATAATTGTAAATATTATCTTAATTGTTAAAAAATAATAATTAACACAATTAATTTAAAAATTATAATTTAAAAATTGTTTCCTTATTTATACATGTGTATATTGTATTATATGTGCATAATATTTGTATACAACTAATTTCCTTATAAATAAATCACCAAAAAAGTAAATATCTAACATTAATTAATTAATTTAGTTTAATTACAAAATTTGTATTTAGTTATTTAATTATTTAATTAATTTATTTATTGGATTTGAAAACATGCCCTGTATATAAGATATTATTCTATAGCTTAAATAACCACCATTAATGTGGCTAATTAATTTCTATAAATTAATTATGTTATTTATTTTTTTCAATTCTAAATTTTGTAATTAATTAAGTAATTAATCTAATTATTTAATCTATTTATTTAATTAAACAATAAAAACCTTCCTTCTTTGTTTATACTTTTCATTTTGATTTTTGTCTTCTTTTTATTAGGCTCCTCCTCCATTATTCTTTGATCGATCTTTGGTGGAGAGGAGCCCAGTCACCGAAAGCAATCTCGTAGAAGAAGAGTGCCCAGCCTCCGAGTCATCCGATGACAACGAGTCGGCCCTCGTCGAGGCCATCACAACGTATCCAATCCTGAGGTGAGATCCATTTTCTTTTCCCGTCATTTTTCCTAGATAAGTTTTAGATTTTATTTGTGTTCGATTTGATTAAATTTTAGATATTAAAATCCCAAAAATTTTCCACCACAACTCGAGACCGCATCCGATCTGATCACCACATTCATTTTTGTGTCCCTCCAATTTCATTTCTATCTCATGTAATCATTCAACTCCGGCCACACACGGTGGCCAGAGATACAGATCTATCTTCCACTTCGCCATGATTCGGAATTGTTCATGCATCCTCTTTTGTTTTTAAATAAATAAAATAAAAAAATACATATTTGTTTTATATATAACATTTGTTTTGCTAGAAAATTTAAAAAAAAACAAAAATAAATAGATTTTATCTATGCTTCTGTTTAACCGTTCCTGTTAAAAAATATATAATTTTTTATACGGTCCTGTTTACAAAAAAATAAAAAAATCCACCATCATCGTCCTGGCCATTTCCAACGGCGCATCTGTGAAATTTACCTAGATTAGGCAGGAGGCGACGACCCATAGTAAGCCATGTCAACTCACTTAAGATGGATTTAATGGCTCTGGGGCACATCGCTTTGTCGAAGATCGGACAATCTAGATTAGAAAGTGGTTGCCTTTCTTCATGTTGTGGCCTAGAGGTGGCTTGGAAGAACAACCAAGAATAATTGGGTGTCATAACTTCGATCCTTGATTCTGACCAACTCCAGAAACTATTCACTTTACCAAATGGTGCTTCGTCTTCCCGTGCCCTTCTGCAATAACATGTACCTCTAGATGCTCTAGATCTCATCAGTAGAGACCTTGCAAGCCAATGGAGCTGCAAGTGACCTAGAGGTGCATCGGATCCGTGATTCTCCTCTCCAGGTGCCTCGCGAGGCTCGGTTCTTGCACAAAAAGACCATGTGGCTTGAGAGCTACCTCTCGACCTAAAAATGGAGGCCTGAAATCTCATGGATGGTGGAGTGGGCGCAACCTCGACGAAGCGAAAGAGTGGAGATTTGATTCCCTCGAATCCTTGCAAGATTAAAGGGGGGAAGGGGTACAACTAGTGGATAATGCAACGAGGAAATGATGGGATGAAAAGTGAGTCGGTTTACAGAAGAAATCAACCTGGAGCTCAATCTCGAGCTTTACAAAAAATTTCGATTCCACTTTAATATATTGGATTAAATGATAAACTAAATTCAAATTTAAAATTATGCTAAGGAATCACCTAGGAATATCATGAAAAAGAGGCCTCGACTTGGCTAGAACCAATGAGACGAACCCACAATGCGGAGCTCTAACGATGGCTCGATCGTCTCCTAATCACGCTCTCCTCGCTGCAAATCAACACCTCACGCTTGCTATCACCAAGGTAGAGTTCTAGGGCCAAATCCAAGGGACTAAAGATTGAGGAGGGATCAAAATTGGATTGAAGGGCTAGAGATTCTATTTATACATAGAGTCAAGGCTAGCATTTCGATTAGGGATTGCACTCGATTCGATGAATCTTTAACCTAGAAAAAGTGCTAGCGTGATAGATGGATGATTAATGAAGACTTTTCATGCAGGGATAGAGGGAAAATGATCAATGGATCAATTGAAGAAAGTTGGAGAAGACAACATGGATGCGACGTCTGATGCCAGCAGCATGGTGGGCAGAGCAGTTGACCTGGGTCACCTAGGGTTGCGCTCTGGTTGCCGCTAAAAGACAAACATAAATAAATAAAAGGAAACTAATTGAAAAAAATGGAAATTGATTTATTCTTGAAAAAACTCAAAACATAAAATATTTTGGATATTTGTATAATATTTAATGGTGATATTTATTTATTTTACAAGTTTATTTATTGTATTCTACTTTTTTACTTGTATATTTACATGTATATTGACATAATAATGTATATTTTATTTTTTTTCTGTATTTTAGATTTTATTATTTTATATAAATAATTTAAATATTTATAACTTATTTAAATACACTTAAATATACTTTTATTGTAATTTTCTAAAGGTATTTGCGTACTTAAAATATAGATGCATTTATTATATAGGTATATATAAAAGCATATCATCTACGTATTTTATACGCTTATTTATTTTAGTATATTTTTAATGGTTCTATTTTATTCAAATTATGTACATATATTATAAAGAATATTTGCAAAATTATAAAAAATATAAATAATAAGATATAAAGAATAAATAAATTGAATTTTTATTCAGGTATATTGTACGATAGGGGTCCAAAATCTAACTTTTGCATATGAACTACACATTAAATGAAACCACCTTCATGGAATAACTTATTAAAAGTTATATACAATTAAAATGATTTTGTTGCATTTTGAGTTCATATGGAGGAGATACAAGTCTGTGAAGTTTGGGTTTTGGGATTTTATTATGAATATAGAAGGTATTATATATTATTTTTATGTAAAATTAATTTTGTATTTTTCTATATATTTTTATCACAAATTTCATGTACAAATTTTATTGATTTGATGAATAAATAATAAAGAATAAAATAGGTCGAAAAAATGAATTACTGAAGAATAAATAAATAGAGTTTTATTGTGTTTATTGGCCCTTATCTCCTCCTACTTTATTCCTTCTCGACTAAATCAATTCTTAACTCGGTCTCGGGGTTTAGGGTCATAAAATACCTTTGGTATTTTATTTATTTTTCTTTTCTTCCTTTATTCTTTTATTTTAGCATTAATTATAGTATTACATGCAAAAAATGCTATTTACATGCATTTATATAGAAAATTAAGGCCAAAATGAAAGAATAAAGGTGATGAAATGGAGATTCATCACCCTCAATATTGCATTTGCTAGTCCCTAGCAAGCACTTACGCCTATTAGTGCAGAAAATGAAAACAAAAAAAGAAAAAGAAAGAAAGTGGATTCATTTTAATTCTTAAACTTTTCTTCACAAAATCAAAGTTTGGAGCTCTATCAGACCTTTGGAAGATTAAGTTTGGTCGGAACCTTATTGAGAACCGGAGTTGAAACACAACATCCGTAGAAATCCACCCACCTCCGGTGAAACATCATTGTCTAGGTCCACTTTATTGGTTCCGGTCGAGTGAGGTAATCTTGTATGCTTTGTAGACTAGTTGTAATCTTAGCTTTCATTTAATGTCTTTAGATTAAGGTTTCATTCAGTGTCTTAGCGTAGATTCCTCACTTCGTAGTTTACCGGAGACGAGCTCCGATGAACCCCTTTTACTGTGATTCCATCTGTTTCTCGATCTCAAATCACCCCATCTTCGTTCCCTTTTGCATCCCGTCATTCCTACCCACTCCATTCACCCCGATTAGCTCGAGATATGGAGATATGTTCTCCCTTCTACACCGTACGTCAGTGAGCTCCACTGTGACGCACCCGACTCCATTCCATCTCTAGAACACCTCAGGACCTCTCGTTTTTCAACGCTTATCCTAAACCTACAAGCATCCAAGCGTGTTAGCTCGATTCGAGGCAATTTTGTGCAGGTCTTGACTCCTAGGTCACCCATATTTGCTAGAGACTCCAGGAACCCAGCAATGGGTCCCAGATGATTTTGAGGGTTCCGATAGGTGTAGAGGAGCTCCTTTTGCACTACTTGCGAAGCCCCCATGTGGTCGAAGTTGTGCAGGGAGGCCAATCGAAGGAGGCCTAGGTTTCATTTTTTTCCAATTCTTCCGGTGGAGATCCCCACCATACGATTCATCCCTCTCCCAATTTTGATTAGCAACACTGGATTGACCTCCTCCCTCACTGTCAGATTAAGGGGTTGATCTAATCATGTCCGTCCATGCACGAAGAGGCATCACACACCCACATTACGATGCACAACAAGTGAAGTGAATTCAGTCGCACGATCACGCTCATTGGCTAGGTATTTTGCATACATGACCCAGCTCACCTTTTGTATTTAATATTCAACACATAAACTTTCATCGACCATTATTATATTTATATAAATTTTACAAGGCAACCCTGTATTTATTTCTAATTATATTTAAGTTCGTGCCAACGAGGCTCACGTGTCCATACATGTGAGATTGGCTATTTTGCTATAGGACCCCTATGGGTTTATGTATTTCATTTGAGTCCTAAAATTTTAAATTTTAGTTATATATTCTTAGATATTTTGCAGAAATGCCCTCACACCTTTTTTTACATACATGCCCCTGTCAATTCATTGATTTTTTTCATTATTTCTATTTATTAAATATAGTTTCCATGCTCCAAAAATTTCTAAAAAATGTGGTTTATCTCCTGATTGCACAACTTTCGCACATTATTTTTAGATTTATAATTTAGAACATTTTAATATTTATTAAAAATAAAAAGAACACAAATATTTCTTGTTTATAGTATAAAATACCAAAAAAATATAAAATCATTTAGAAGAAATCCTAAAAAATATATTTGGTATGTTTAACTATTTTAAGACTTCTAATAAAAAATCACTAAAAATAGAAAAAACACGTAAAAATAAAAAACCCCAAAAACCTTTGTAAAAATTTTAAAAAATTCTTAAAAACTCAAAAAGTATCATTTTCTATTTTACAATTTTCTTTATATATTATTTGTCTGTCAAAATAGATTTTGGAAATTTTGGATATTACTTGCCATCTCTAATTTCCATTTCAATTCAGCCTATTTTATTAATCCCTGATTTGGGATATTTTTAACTTTTAAAATCCATAATATTAGCAAAAATACTTATATATCACAAAATAGTAAGAAAATATTTAAAACCCAAAAATATTTAATTCTATAAGTTTATTTCTTTTTAGTTGTATTTATATCTTTATTATTCTATAATGTAAAGCCTATATTATTTAATTAAAAAGGAAAAAGAATAAAAATCTGAAAAATAAACAAAAACAAAATTATAAAATTGAAAACAATTGAAAAATAGATATAAAAAATAAAATTTAATATAAAATTATAACCCATAAAATGCATATAACAAGAAACACACATTTTTGCATTTAGTTGCATCATTCTCCCATTCGCTCCTTGTATTCGACCTCTACAGTACTTACACCTATACACATACGTTGTAGAGTTATAATAAAATTTAACTCCACATATTTTGCTTTTCATTGCTTGATTCGTAATTGTGAGTTAATTTTTGATTAAATTAGGGTTTCATCTGAGGTCGCTTTGACGATTGTGTTCCTGCTTTGTGTGGTACACAAGATCTCCACAAAATCCCTTTTCATCATCCACTGAAAGTTATAATCCATCGATAACTTGTTTATCATAACGGCTTATGACAAGCTTTTCGCATAATAAGAACAAATATCCATTTCTAATAAGTTTAGATACATATAATAGATTCCTTCTAACATCCGAAACATAAACTATTCTTTAAGTACCAGGACTCTCCCATTAGATAATGATAGTATGCGTGTCCTAATGGCTACTGCTGCAATAGTTGCATCAGATCCCATCTGGACTACCTCCCCTTCATCAAGATTTCTAGTTTCCTGAAATAGATGAAACAAATTACAAACATGAACAAAAGCACCATAATCGATGATCCAACTACCTTCTTGTCCTACGATAAAATTGTTTCCAATGATGAATGTAGATTTCATACCTATTGGGGCTTTACCTTTCTCAGTAGTTTTAAGGTACTTTGGGAAGTTACGATTCCAGTTTTTTGCAGTGATGACACGCATTGGTCTTCATTGATGTTGTCAGTGTTGTAGCATGATAAGATGTGCCAACAATTCTACTCTTCTTCTTTTTTGGGGTTGGACCTTTCCGAGTCACAAGATTCCGACCACGCTTCCCTTTAACTAGTGCAACCATTGCGCTGCCATCAGGATTCTTTCCATTACATCTTCTATAGACTTTAATGAAACCATGAGTTCTGCATTAGTTAAGTCCAACTTGTTCATGTGGTACGATACCGCAAGGTTGGTGAAAGACTTGGGCAAGGATAACATAATGAAGTCGGTCTACATTTCTGAATCCATTTGTACCCCGAGAGTGTTAATTTTAGAAAGGTAACCAAACATTTTGATTGTGTGTTCTCGAATGGAAGTCTCTGCATCTTACAACAAATAAGTTCTTTCATAATGTTATAGCGCTAAGTGTGGTTTACATCATTGTTGAGCATGTTTTTCTCGAGGAAGGATATTTTAATGATAAATAAGTCGTTGCTATTATCCCCAAAAATCCCGTGACAACAAACAATTTTTTTTTGCTACTTATTAACATGTATAGCGTACAGGGTCGAACTCAGGGAGGCTACAAATCTTGATGGTTATTCAATTAATCAAGAATTAAATAAGAGAAAACAAGAATCTCAAAGGACAACTATCCTTGGTTTTTGTGATTTTTTATCTTTTTAATTATTTTTTTATTTCTATTTTTTTGTAGTTTTTGATTTTCAATTTTTTATTAATTTTGATTTTTGCAAATTTTTTGTTTTAAAAAATAACATGAAGTAATATTCACAAGATCAAAAATACGCACACCAACTCTTTTTTGTAATTTCAATTAATAAAAAATACTCAGAAAATCTACAGAAAATTTTTTTGGGTTTTAAAAATTTTGAAATATTTTTGAGAATTTTTGTGGAATTTTCAGATTTTTTGTATTTTCCTAAAAATCAAACAGTGAGAAAATGCTAAACTGTGCACATTCTGGAGTAATTTGCAATTTAAAAATATTTTAATACCGAAAACTCCTAATAACTATTTTTATGACAAAATAGAAGCAATTATCTACAAACAGGAACTGAAATCACTATTTTTGGATTTTCGTAGAATTTTCTGTGATTTTTATAAGCTTTTTAATATTTTTCAATTTTTTTTAGATTTTATAAATAATTAATGCGTGAAAATTGGTCAGATTTTAAAAGACAATGAAAGAAAACTACCCTAATGTTTTGGAATTTTTGGAACAATATTTGACTTTTTATGAATTTTTAAATTTCAAACAGGGAAAAATGACATGTTTTTTATTTTTTAGTAATAATAAATGAAGTTAAAATGCAATGAAATTTTTATGTAATGAAGATGCACACTACAATAGTCTAAGTTATTTTTTTGAGAATTTTTGGACTAATAAAAAACATTTATTTCAATAGAGAATACATACCAATTAAAGAGTATGAGTACATGGACTAAAATGCAAAGATTCAATGTTTTTGCATAAAATAAATAATAAAATAAATCACAAGATAGAATGCACAATTTTACCACTATATCACGTGTGTGGCATGTGCTTGTACTGTCGGGGCTCTTTCTGCAATTTCGAACATGTCAAGGGCTGAAGTGAAGTTTTCCCAATAAAATAATAAACCCTAGGGAGGGTTCTCATTGCTCTTCTTCAAGGAAGCAAAAGGGGAAGATGCACGCCGCCACCCAAGGGTGAAGCTCGACCGCGCCGCTTGGGCGACGTTCTGGAGGCAGCGTCGGTTGGAACGGGGGAGCGGCGGGGGAGGAAAGGCGGCGCCACACACGAGCGGAGGTGGGCGGCGTGGGCCGCTGGACCGTGCGACAGCCCGGAGGATCGCCCGCACCATGACGGTGGCGCGGGACCGCGCGATGGAGCTTGAGTCGGTGGAGGAGCTGCCTGCAGCGGAAGGAGAGCGGGCCACGCACGGCAGCGCTAGAGATGCGTGCTGACAGAGGTGCGGCGTGGTGGTTGGCGTGGATGAAACGAATGACGCGCGGCCGCGTGGGGGATGGCGGCTCTGCTGCCCTCGGCAGGCGACGGCGGACCGCGCGCGTGTCGCGCGATGGAGAGGTGGCCGGGGGCGCGGAGGAATGTTGCTCGAGGCTATGGGCGGCGCCGCCAGGCGCGACGGGAGTCGCATCTAAAGGAGGTGGGGGCGGTGATTCTTGGAAAGGCATCCGTCCCCCTTTTTTATATTTTTTTTGTAATTTTTTACTGTTTTTGATGTAAACAGAAATATTTTTTTTGTAAATCCAAAAAAAATAGAAATAAAAAACAATAGGATATAAAAATTCTTCTTTTTTTATTTTTTTTATCCTGCAACACACACGTTAGAGAAAATGAAACAATTTTTTTTTATTTATTTACAAATCAGAAAAAATGAACGCGGATCCGACGTACATGAGAGATTCGCATCTGAGTCTCCAACCACCGTACATGGTCGGAATTGATAGATCGTGGAAGATAGAATAGAACGCGTGGAGGTCGACAAAGTGAGATGAAAATTCGGAATCGGAGATGGATAAAATCGAGATGGATTTTTTTATGATCTAGAAAAACAAAATGACGATGGAATTAAAATGCGATGAAATAATCTACGGTTAACCTAGGATTAAATAAGAAGAAAAATGATGACGGAACATACCTTAGGAGCGGAAATGGGCTGTGATCGTCTCGACAAGGCTGACTCACTGTCATCGGACGGCTCGAAGGCTAGGCACTTTTCTCGACGAAAATTTCTCTCGGAGATCGGGCTCCTCTCTCTAAAGATTGATCAAGTTGGAATGAGGGAGAATGAGCCATATAAATAGAATAGATAGAATGAAAATTGATTTTTGAATTTTATTGGATAAATAGATAAGAGATGAAAATTGAAATGAATTTTTGTTTTTTTTTTGTGGAAGAGATAAGAGAGATGACATGAGATAAAGTAAACGAGATAAAACTATTTACAAAATTATCTATTTTTTTGAATTTTCGTCACTTTATTTATTTGAATTAAAAAATGTTATTTTTTATTTTTTTACGATGGTTAATTAAAAATTGCAACTATATACATATACTATATACATATATGCCATTATATACAAGGGTAAATGAGGAAAATCGCTTTTTTAATAATTTTTTAAATAATTAGTAAGAATAATTTACAAATATATACAAATACAATATTTACAAAATACATGGGAAAATTGCACAATCCACCTCAGAAAATCAATTTTTTACTCGTAAATCCAAAAATTATGAAATCACAGCCATTTTAAAGATAATTTTATTTAGAATCTAATGAAAGTGAGATTATTTCAATTTGAATTCATATGGAGCCGGAATTGATTTTTCAATTAGTGCTTAGTATTTTTTTCCAAGTATGGCTACTTTTATTCTGTATATGATTTAATTGTGCAATTATTTTTATTAATTAGGACACATTTTTATTTACAACTTTGATTTTGAAAGTTATTTGATTTGAGGTCATTTAAGTCACAAATAAATTAGTGTTAGTTTTATACAGATATACACAAAATAAGTGAGAAGTATATACAACAACACACACGCATTTTTTTGATTTTCTGATCAAGGACCCTTATCTCCCCCTAATTTATTCCTGGTCAATCAGGTCAAGTCTTGACCTTCTCTTGGGGTTCGGGTCAGCATGTATACAATCTTCTTTTCTTTTTTATTTTCTTTTCTTTATTTTTCCTTTCTTTCTTTATCTATATTAGGTTAAAATTAGTAAGAAGTGTACAATATTTACACAGATGCAAGTTAGTAAGAATATGGAGTTAGTATTATATGTAGGTGTTTTATAAGGGATTTTAAGCTAAAATAATGAATAAAGATGACGAATCAGAGATTCATCATTCCCCTATGGTTTACCTTTGCTAGTCCCTTACCAAATACTTATTTGAAAGAATAAGTGAAGAAAAAGAAAAAGAAAGGGAAAATAGAGAAAGTAGGAAAATATCGAGTATTAAACTTATCTTCATAAAATTGTAGTTTGGAGCTCTGTCGGACCTTTGGATTATTAGTGTGTGGAACTTCTGTGAGACCTAGAATTTTAAAATCGAAAACCTTCAAGTTCTACACATCATTGTCACAGTTTCGGCTCAGAAGTCATCTTAGATCAATCCATATACCCTATGAACATTGAACAATCGACTCATGTGTATGAAAGGTTTTAGCTCTTTCCATCCAAAATGCCGGACTACCATGCAAATCTCCTCTCCAGTAACTCGTCCTTGGGGAGCCAGGTATTTCCTTCTAAGGTCTGTTGCACTGTGTTCACAATCGAATTGGGGGAGAAGTTAGAAGAAGGAGAAAAGAACTGGAGGGTGGCCAGTGTAGTCACCTCTCCTTGTGAAGCTGGCCAGTGTAGCCGAGTCTCCACCAAGATCTGCAGGTTTTCTTGAAGCTTGGACCTTTTTGGTCAGATATATATTTGGTAGTGTCTTCTTTGTATTTGGATTTTTAGTGGTTCTGTTGGATCTTGTTGTGCCCCTACGGATTCAGAATCTTTTGTTTCCGTACATGTTTTGGGGTCTTAGAAAAAATTGTGCCCAACCGTCCATCCCTTTTTCAAAGCTTTATTTCAATCCGTACTCAGATCTTTAGATTTCCACGCTAGCAGAAAAGAAACTCACACAGTCTTCCAACATCCCGTATGAGTTGAGGTAAGTGCATAGTGCGAGAGTACAAATTAATTCCCTATTCCAGAGTATTACCCATAATGAAGAGACCAGGTTAGACACTAAGAGTCAAACGCTGCACGTTGTCATGTGGAACTCAAAGAATTAAGTCAAAGACCTGAAGCTTCTAACATCCTATTTCTCAGTGAAGTTCCTCTGAGAATTAGGTGGATTAAGGTCCAACTAAGCTCCATTCTTCAATTTTATTCCAGACATAGTTGAAATATCAATACTATTCTGAAAAATGCACATGCAAATGCAAAATGCAGATTTTTTTGAAAAGAAATGATGCACATGTGAAAAGAACATTTTTTTATGATTTTCTAATTTTGAACTTTTTATGGATTTTTGGGAGGAAAAATGCAGACGTGAAAGAAAGTTTTTTTAAGGAAAAAGGGTTAGTAAAATATATAGAAGAGAATTTTTTAAGTTTTTTTTGTTTTTTTGTTTGTTTTGTTTTTTTTGTTTTTGTTATTATTTTTTTGATTTTTTTGATTTTTTTGTTCTTGTTTTTGTTTTTTTACACATGTGGATTTTATAAAATTATACAAAAGCCCCCCCAAATAAACATATTAAAAGTACGAGTTATGTCTAAAGTATATATACAATATATAAGACACCCCCCTATACTTAGCTCGAACTATGTCCTCATAGTGACCAGATAGCGATAAAGGAAGACATAACTCGTGCTAAGTATAGAAAGGTGAAAATACTCCTATGCTACAACGACTCAAAGAAAAGATAAAAAGAAGAGAAGTTGGCGATCCCCCCTATACTTAGGATTAAGTAATCCTAAGTATTGTAGAATGTACAAAGGGGAAAGTCGATGAAGAGAATGTACAGACTCACAAAGACATGATATGAACAACATCACCCCCCTATACTTAGGGTAGAGTATCCCTAAGTATAGGCAATAACAACAAGAGTGATGAACAGGACGAATATGAACAACACAAATCCTTCACCCCCTATACTTAGGATAAAGCACATCCTAAGTATAGCATATATACACACACGGAAAAGGGGTGAATGATGAAACGGGAGAAGAAAGAGTGACATGAAAGGATATACAAGAGGTATTGAGCTTATGTATCAGACATAGAAGGTGGAATCAAAAGATCATCGTTTGGTACCAAAGATATAGAATCCACAACGGACAGGAATGTATCATGATCTAGATATGGCTTCAGCAACTGTCCGTTCACAACAAATGGCAGTGCGTCAGATGACAACCTAGATATGACAATATTCCCATTTTCAAACACAGCTCTCACGATGAAAGGTCCTGACCACTTGCTTTTCAATTTTCTTGGAAATAACTTCAACTTAGCATCAAATAACCAAACTTTCTGATCAGGGGAGAAAGTCTTCCTTTGAATGTGTTTATCATGCCAGCGCTTGACTTTCTCCTTATACATAAGTGAGTTATCATATGAAAAGTCTCGGAATTACAATAATTTGTTCAAATCCAACTTCCTATTCTTTCCCACCTTCTCATAATCTAAATTGCATACACGGAGTGCCCATAAAGATTTGTGAATTCATTCCACTGGCAGGTGGCAAGGCTTTCCATACAGCAATCTATAGGGAGACATACCCACAGGAGATTTGAACGTCGTCCGATAAGCCCATAGAACTGAATCAAGCATTTGGGACCAGTTCTTCCTATCTGGACGTACAAGTTTTTGCAATATCATCTTGATCTCCCTATTTGAAATTCCTGCCAAGCCATTAGTCTAAGGGTGGTAAGGAGACGCAACTCTGTGCTCAATGGCGTATTCCTTCACAAGATTCTTTACTTCTCTATTAATGAAATGGCTTCCCCCATCTGAAATCAGTATTTTGGGAATACCGAACCGCGCAATAATATGGTCCTTGAGAAAGTAACACACCATACGACTATCTGCGGATCAAGTGGGGATAGCCTCCAGCCATCGACTAACATAATCCATGGTGAGCAGGATGTACTGAAATCCCTGACTGACAGGAAATGGGCCCATGAAGTCTATTCCCCAAGCATCAAAAACATCAGAAATCTGTATGTATCTTAGGGGCATGGTATCTTTGGAACCAACTGTTCCTCCCATTTTATGACAATCAATACAACCTCGAACATACTTTGTAGCATCCTTAAACAATGTGGGCCACCATAGGCCACTCTATAAAACCTTTGCTATCGTGCGTTTCCCCGAATGATGCCCATCAGATTCTAGCTTGTGACAGTTCTCAAGTACACTGGTGTGTTCCTCCTGAGGAATGCACATTCTCCAGATACAGTCCGCACCCTCACGGAATAGGTACGGATCCTCCCACTGGTAATAATGAATCTCTGACAGAAATCTGTCTACCTTGTACTTCGGCCAATCTTGTGGAACTTTCTTGGAGACAAGATAATTCACAATATCAGCATAGCATAGGAGTGAGTCCACAGGCAAAATGGACTCGTCTGGAAAGGTTTCATAAATAGGAATCATGTTCTGCTCAGAAGTCTATGTGTCTGTGTTATGGGAAAGATGATCTGCCACAACGTTTTTTACTCCAGGTTTATCTCGTATCTCTAAATCAAATTCCTGGAGAAGAAGGATCCATCTGATAAGGCATGGTTTGGCATCCTTCTTTGCCTGCAAATATCGTATGGCAGTGTAATACGTGTACACAATAACATGTGAGCCGATGAGGTAAGATCTGAGCTTTTCTAGCCCAAACACAACTGCTAACATCTCCTTCTCTGTAATTGTATAATTCCGTTGTGCTTCATTCAGAGTCTTGATAGCATAGTGTATAGCAAATGGTATCCCATCCCTTGTCTGTACTAAAACTGCTCCAATAGCGAAATCTGATGCATCCGTCATGATCCCAAAAGGAAGAGACCAATCAGGTAACTGTAAGACTGGAGCATTAGTAACCATTTCTTTCATCTGATTGAATGCAAGGAGGACTTTCTCACCGACAACAAAATCAGTCTCCTTACACAGAATCTCAGTCGAAGGTCTGGCGATTTTGCTGAAGTCCTTTATGAATCAACTATAGAATCCTAAGTGTCCCAAAAATGACCTCAATTGCTTCAAAGTCTGTGGTGGCTCTAACTTGGAAATCACATCAATCTTAGTCGGGTCAACCACCATACCATGTTTGGATATGAAATGGCCCAATACAATCCCATTAGTCACCATAAAGTGACTCTTCTCCCACGAGAGCACTAGGTTTACCTCACAGCAACGTTGAAGGACTCGATCTAAATGAGCAAGACATGTGTCAAAACTATCCCCGTAGATCGAGAAATCGTCCATGAAGACTTCAAGAAAATTACCCACCATGTCGGCAAAAATGGCCAACATACACCTTTGAAATGTAGCGGGTACGTTACACAATCCAAAGGGCATCCGTTTAAAGGCGTAAGTACCAAACGGACAAGTGAAAGTAGTTTTCTCTTGATCCTCAGGAGTGATAGCAACTTGGTTGTATCCCGAGTACCCATCCAAGAAGCAAAACAACTCTTTTCCTACCAACCTCTCAATAATCTGATGAACAAAAGGCAATGGAAAGTGATCCTTCTTGGTAGCTGAGTTCAGGCGTCGGTAATCTACACAGACACGCCATGAAGTAGGTACCGAGGTTGGAATCTCCTCACCACGGTCATTCTTTATGATCGTGATCCCGAATTTCTTCGGGACCACATGTAAAGGGCTGACCCACTTGGAATCCGAAATGGGATATATAAATCCAGCATCACACCATTTCTTGATCTCCTTCATGACAACCTCCCTTAGATTTGGATTTAGACGGCGCTGACATTCACGGGAGGGATTACAGTCATCCTCTTGGTAGATATGATGCGAGCACAATGCTGGATTAATCCCATGGAGATCTGAGATATTCCATCCTATGGCCTTGCGGTTTCTCTCAAAAACCTCTACCACGCGAGATTATTGTTCAGCGGTCAACTGCGAGCTGAGGATGACCAGAAACATTTGGAGGGGACCCACAAGGAAGGCATATTTCAACATTGATGGTAAAACCTTGAGCTCACGTGGGGTCTGAATCGGCTCTGCGATAACCTCTGCTACTGTACTGGTGGACGGTATGTGATTTGTGCTCTATAGACTATCCATCTTGGCTATTGACGGCTCAACAAATAGAATATCTAATAGATCTGCGATGAATCATCTTTGCTCAGAGAGGAATAGCTTATCAAGATGTTCAATATTCTTATCAATGAATGGCTCACATATCTCAGCAATAATCTCAGAAAGATGTCTCTCATCTTTGCATAAATCAGGAAATTCAATGAATGGCTTAGATGTCTGGACCTCAGAACTCTGCTCAAACTACTCATCGGCAACTATCTCAATTGGACCACCAACGGAACTCATGTCGATTGTGCTTTCTAGAGTGTCCTTTTGGGGAAGGAACTCCTGGGTATCTATAAAATCCGTGAAAAGATCTGTCCCTTTGAATTCAGCAAGAAAATCACAGTCATCTGGATCTAATATAGCTTTCTCTGTATCATCTGCTGCTGGTGGCGGTGATGGTCTAGGATCAGAGATCGTCTCAATTTTCACCTTGTCACTACGAGAGTGAAATATGATCTCTATAGTACCATAATTAACTACTGCTTCAGCCGTTCGGAGGAACGGTTGACTTAGTATGATCGGGGTATGGAGTAACGGTGCAGATCTGTCCATATCCATGACGACAAAATCAATAGGGAATTTCATTCCCTGCACCGTTACAATAACATCATCTAAAATGCCTCTTGGCCTCTTAATCGATCAATCGGCAAACTAAAGGATCATTTTGGTTGTTTTAAGAGGCCCTAACTGGAATTCAGTTAATAAAGAGGAAGGCATGAGATTAATGGAGGAACCACTATCGAGAAGAGTACGATCAAATTCTTGATCAAAGATATGGCAACGGATGTGAGGTGATGATGAATCTCGGATTCATCACTCTAAATCTCATTTATTAAGATCAATTCCCTCAAAATCAACAACATATCGGCATCTATTCTGCATAATTAGCATTCATGCATGTTTTCATAAGAATGGCATTTTATCCATAATTTCTGCACAAAATAAGAAGCAAAAAATCCAAGCCAAAATGACCTGTAAACAGCCTAACATCCCTGATTTTTAACTCATTTATGCTAACTCTGAATGACACAATACCACTCCACTGCGTACATATCACTCACAAGAATAAAAAAATACAAAAAAATCACTAGCCCAAATAAGTGGACCAAAAACCCAAACCCTAGTTTCAGGATTTTCGGACTAAAAGCCACATATCTTCCCCATCCAGTATCCAATTTGATCCTACTCACTTTTAAACTAATGTACATTCAATTACCTTTAAAACAAGATGAAGTTCAAGTGAATCGTAGCTCATATGTGAAAGTTGGGTTTTGGGCCTCTTTTGTACATTGTGTATTTTAGCGGTTTTTGACCTGATATTTTATGTACATATTTTATTAATTAATAAAAATAAAAAAAATTTAGGTGGCTTTATTTATCTTTGACTTTCTCCATATTTTTCCGGATTTTTTTATCTGATTTAAAAATAACAAAAAATTATAAACCCAAAAATCAAGGTATTCTATGTACATGGGATATCCCAAAAATATCACTTTGTGCATTTGATCGATTTTGGCTTTGATGTCTATGAAAGTTGTAGATCGCATCAAGACGAGCAATTTTCGTGAAGGAATTTTGTCGATCCGAGGTCATTTGCTATTTATTTTGTATTTTACAAAGTCTTTTTCTTCGATTTTTCTGGTGATGACAGGTGGCGGCCCCTGGGGCCGCCACGTGTCAGCATTTTTTGGGTGTTTTATTTATTCATTTAATTTAAAAAATTAAAATAAATAAATAAATAAAAGGGGCGCACGTGCGTCGTACGTGCCTCCCACGCACGCGCCGCGCACACGCCTCTCCCTCTCACCCTCATGCCACATGTCATCTTTATGGCCGTCCGATCTCGGCCGATCGGACGGCCATCCACCTTCATCCTCTTCTCCTCCGAAAACGCCGCTACCCCTTGCAACCACCGCCCCCGTCATCGCGCAATGGCCAAGCCAACACCTCCGGGTCTCCCGCCGACCGTTCGACCTTCCCTCTCTCCTATTTAAGCTCCGTACCCTCCGACCTCATGAGCGAATTAGGAGCACAATCAAATCCTAGAGTGGCTCGAGGAGCAGCTAGTGCAAGCCTATTCTAAAAATTCAACCCACACAGCAAACGAGACACGGTTCTACTATGTTTACACACGCGAGAACCCAAACGGGAACCGCTGTAAATGCAGATACTTTTTTTTAAAGTTACAAAAATCTTTTTGATGTCCAACAACCGACTTGATCCAAGAATCGTCGGCCTCCGATGCACTTCGAAATGTGTCGACTTCAAGAAAGCCGCTCCAAGTCCATCGGGCCCTCGCACAAAAAGATAAAAATTATGTCAGAGCGAGATATATACAAAAATGACTAGAAAAATAATTAAAGAAAAAATGGATAATTACAATGCGGCCCGGGGGTCAGACTACCCGAGTGAATGGAAAACATAAATCTAATTTTTCTAAAGTAATCCTAAGCCATTTGCATCCCCAACAACAGCGCCATTTGACGAGCCACGGGCCTACCCTTTTAATGTCGTCTAATTGACGGTTTCATTGCAGTTGGATAAATCAGCGTCGATAAAAAACAACCGCACAAATCGATGAATCGTCGAATGAAATTAATATGCGGTTTTATGTTTGTTTAGCCTGGGCAAGCCCCAGGGTCGACTCAAAGAGGCAAAGGAACAACTCGGGATCAGATTAGATGGATTAAATCACGATTTTCCAAGTGGGATTTTTTTGTAATATTTTTATGCGATAAAAATGCCAAATGCACCAATACGGATGAATTAGGTTATTAAGAAAATCAACAACTTAGCCAAATTTAATTTTAATGTGAAATTAATTCAAATCATCCAAATTATATTTTTCTTAAGAACCTAATCCAACAACGAATACAAAATGTATTTTTTTTGGAATTTTTGGATTTAAAAATGCACAAATGAAAAATGCAAACTTTTTTAGGGTTTTTATGAAATTTTTCGTGCAAATGATATGCAAAAATTATGGAAGATTTACTGGAAGATAAACATGATGAAATGAAGCTACACTAATATTTTTGAAATTTTCTGACACTTTTTATTTTTTATGAATATTTTACTAAAAACAGAGCGACTGTGGGTATTTAATTCCTAATAAATCCAGAAGTTAAATTATCCAGAGATTGATTTCTCTTAAATAGATATTTCAATAGGGAATCAAGGAGAGTTGAAATTTATCAAAAATCTTATTCGTGGATTTAATTAAAAATCATTTACAGAAATCACCCTAGAATTTATTTTATGCGCAAGACAACTCCTAATAGGATGAGATTTGGACTGAAGCATACTTAAGGGCATCATTCACAATTTTTTCACAATTTTTGGAGCAATAAATGACTATGGGCGAATTTCAGAACATAAATGGGCAAAATATCATAGATTTCAATCTCTGATTTTTAGTAAAATATCAAATGCTCACAAAAATATAAATAAATAGCCAATATGTTCAGAATTAATTTGTCAACAACATGCTATTTTTGTATTAAGAATTGAAGCAAAATAACTGTCCAAATAATCACGCGAAGGCAGGGTTATCAATGCAATACAGAATTGATACTAATAAACAAACAAATGTGCATAAGGGTACTTCCACAAATAAGAAAACATGCAGGAAGGCAAATGCAATTTCCACAAAAAAATAAAATAAAGGCAAGCTTTTCTCTTCCTCCCCAACACGTTAGGGTTCACGGAGGGGGCGGCTAGGGCGCAAAGGGGCAGCGACGGAGATAAGGCGGAGGCCGGCGCAAGGAGGAGTGACGAAGGTTGGGAACCTTTAGATCTCGCAGTGATCAGAGGTCGTCGCTCGACGGTGGTTCTCAGTGCTCTCTCTTTTCTGTCGAAAAATGGTGGATTATTGAAAATGATGGAGGGGGTGAAAATATAAAGAGGAGGGGGAAGTTAGAAACAAGGTGGAGAAGATGGAGGGATGGTGGAGGGAGTGGTGACTTGGAGTGGAGAGTAAGAAAAGAAGTGGTAAAAGGGGGATAAAATAAATAAATTAATAAAATAATATAGAAGGTAACTAAAAATATTTAAAATAACAATAATATAATAATAATAAATCCGAAAATAATAAAATTAATCTGAAAATAAAGAAAATGGGGTGACATGTGGCGACTCCAGAAGCTGCCACATGTTGCTCCTAGAAAATTCAAAAATCAAATGTAAAGAAAATAAAAAAGAAATAACAAAAGGGATTAAATCAAAAAGTAATCAATACAAAAGTTGCCTGTCTCGACGAGATCTACAACTTTCGTGAAGGGTCGAAAATCAAAGGAAATCATCTGTACAAAAATATATTTTTGGGTGGTATCTTATAGATATAAAATATTGCATTTTATATTTTGTAATTTTTTATCATTTTTTAATAAGATAAAAATAAAAATAAAAATAGATAAAATATGAGAAGGATAAACTTAATCTATTTTTTTTGGATTTTTAATAATGAAGAAAATTAATGAAGGGCAAAACGGTCAATATGTACAATATACAAAAGGGGCCCAAAACCCAAGTTTTGCATACGAGCTCCGATTTTAATGAAATTGGTCTTGTTTCGAAGGTATCTGAATGTATATTACTTTAAAAGTGAGTAGACCTAATTCGAAGGTTGTATGAGAGAGATATGTGCATTTTAAAACTCCTAGTTTCAAACTTGGAATGAGGGCTTATTGGTCAATTTTGCAAGTTAGTATTTTTTTGACATTTATCTTTGATTAGTGTTAGTAATATATACTATGGAGTTGGTTTTATTGGATTCGGAGTTAGTATAAAACATATACAAATAGGTGAAATATGGTGAATATACATGTGAATATTTACAAGTGAAATGGGCTTCTTATTTTATGCAAATATGAATGCTAAAATGCAGATATTATTTATACGTGCATGGATGCTAATTGTGCAATATAAGTGGAAATATGCATCTAATTACTCGGGAACAAAGCTCTATTTTCAACTTTTAGAGTGATGAATCGCAGATTCATTAATGCCCAAGGCTTGATGCCAGATCATTGTCAAATTATCTTCATCCTTCTTTTAATCTTTTAGAGTGTGTTTGGTTAGCGGGTTAAGGCGGGTTAAACTGGTAGAGGATGTCCTGCTTTTTGGTTTTGGTGTTTGTCTAGAGGGTTGATGAATCCACGATTCATCATCTCAATATCTTGATCTTAGCAAAATCCCTGAGTAAAATCTCAAATAAATGTATATAAAATCAATAAGTTAACAAAATGACTCTTGTAAATAAAACTCATTAATTAGTATAGATTATATTGTACAAAATAAATTAATAATAAAAAAACCGCAAAATTAAAGGAGTTTTTCACCTGTAAATAGCCCAAAACTTCAGGTATTTTTAATGATTTAATTTCAACTTCTTTTTGGCTAATTCTTTCTCTGTCTTTTTCATAAAAATGTATATAAAAATATAAAATATAAAATAAATTACCCTCAAATAAATGCTCCTAGATCCCAAGGAGAAAAAGCCGTAAAGTCCAACTTCCCGGCCAAATTCCCACTCCGTATGAACTGTAATTCACCAAACTCACTTTTAAAGTTCAAGTTAGAAAATTATCTATCCAACGGAAGTGGTTTCATTAAAATCAGAGCTCATTTGCAAAAGTTGGGTTTGGGACCTAGAGGTACATTGTATATTATGTATATATTCATTCTTTCTTAATTTTTTATTTTATCTTTCTTAATTACTAAAAAAATCAAAAAAATAATGGTTGTGTTGTATATTTATTCTAGTATTTTATTGTATTTTTTGTTGTAAATATATCTTATTAAAAAGAAAAAAATATATAAATTACAAAAGCAAACAAAAATTGTACATGTTATTTGTCTTCTTTTGTAAATTCTCCACTCTTTCTCTCTTTATTTTATGCTCTCTTTTTAGTAGCCTACTTTATTTATTTATTATTTATTTTCCATTCTCTACAATAACTTCTATTCTACTACCAACCTCCATTCCACTCCATATTATTCATCCAACCTCCCATTTAACTCTACCAATAATATAACCTCTCATTCAACTCCACCAATAATCTAACCTCCCATTCAACACCACCACCATTCTAACCTCCCTTTTTCTTCTCTTTATATTCATTTCCACGTCCTCATTTTCTGGCATCTGCCATTCTAATAAAAAAAGGAGAGAACTTGGAGTGTTTTGTTGGGGACAGCGGTGAAGCGTCTTCCTCTAGGTACGACCTCCTTCAGGCAAGAACCGTGGAGCTCCGCTCCATGTCACGAGTTCCCCATTGGACTCACATAGCTTCTTCCATTTTTATTTCGCTAATCGGATCGAGGCCACGATAGGAGTTCAACTTAGCTGCTCAGCAAATCCGGCAAAGATTCATGTAAGTTTTCTATCTTTTCTCTAATTTTTTATTATTTAATGCCAATTTTTTGTTTGTCTTGATCATTTTTTTTATTCACCACATCATCAACATCACCACCATCTTCATCTTCTTCATCATCCCTCTTAACCACTATTTTTGTATTTCATGTTCTGTTAAAAAAAACTAAAAAAATTAAAATAAAATAAATCCAAAACAACAACAAAAAAACAAAAAAAAACAGGAGCAACATCCACCGCCCCCACCTTCAACGGCAGGCGGCACCACTCACCACGCCCACGCTTCTGCTGCTCTTTGCTCGTGGCCCGCGGCCCTACACCGAATTCCAGCCATCGCCGCCAGCAACGGCTCATCCAGCCACACCCTCGCAGTTCTCCCCTGCCTGTTACACAAGCGGCATCGCCGCTGCACCCTCCATGCGGCCCCAATACTGCCGCCTTCCCTCTCCGCCACCCGTGGCACCGCCTCCAGCTCCAACGACCACCCGCGACACTGCCCCCGCTTCTCTCCTCCGTCCCGCGCGCGACGATGCGCTGCTCCACTACAACCCCTCTCTGCTTCCTACCCTACCCGTTGACAAGACAGTCAATTTTTCTATTTTTTATTTTATAAAAATTGCAACTTGTTCTTGTTTATTTTATGTAATTACAAAACATTCCCTACTCTTGTTTTGTTTTGTCAGTTTTCATGTCAGTTTTGCACAGATATACTTGTGTTTGCACATCAATTTCGACACTAATATTGTATCATTTTATTCAGTGAAATGTCATTGCGTCGAGCAACAAATTTTCTACCATATGAATATTTATTTGTATTTTTGTGAGTTGTGGTAAATTAATTAAAATTGTTTTACTACAAATTTCTATATTTTACCCAATCATTGATCTTAAATTCATATCTCACTCACAGTTGCTCGAAAAATTTCACAAAAATTAGGAATGATGCCTTGAAGTGTGTTCTAATTACGTCCAAATTTCACATCCATTGGAGTCATTTTGTGCCTTAAATAAATTGTAGAGTGATTTTAGTAGCTGGTTTTTAATTAAATCTACAAATATTTTTTGCAAAATTTTAAATCTCCTAGATTTTTTTTGTAAAAATAGCTTCTTGAGATAATTCGCAATCCAACTAATTTGATAAGTGGATTTATTAGGAATTAATTACCTGCAGTCACTTTGTTTTCATTAAAAAATTGATAAAATTCAATTTTGTCTGAAAAACTCAAAAAAATTACTGTAGCTTCCTTGCATCATGTTTATTTTCAATAATTTTTTCATGATTTTTGCATTATGTTTCTGTGAAAATTTTCTAAAAAACCCATACAAAGTATGCATTTTTAATTATTGCATTATAATTCCTAAAATTCAAAAAAAGTATTTTGTACTCATCTTTGGATTAGAATTGTAGGAAAAATATAATTAGGCTAAATCCGATTAATTTCGTGTGAAAATTAATATGGCCTGGTAGTGTGTTTTCTTATTGTCTTAATTCATCCACATTTGCATTTGCATTTTTTTGCATTAAATAATTAAAAAAATACCATTTGGAAATCTAGAGCTAAGTTTTAAATTAACCCGATGTTGTTCCTTTGCCTCCCTATGTTCGATCTCAGACTTTCCTAGGAAATAAATTAAAGTCGAGACAATCTTAACGGAGATCTTCTCTCGTTCCGACTAACTCGCTAAGTACACGTATTACAACGAATACAAATTATATATCGTATTCATCGGCTCATTAAGGGTTAAACTGGGGGTGGGTTAGAACTGGGTTTGTTGTGATATAATTGTATTGAAGTTTGAAAAAGTGGGTAGTTATTGTGATGTGATTGTATTGAAGTTTGAAAAAGTGAGTAAAAGTGGATTGGTTTATAATTTATATATGATATGATGGTATAATATATTATTTTTTATATGGAATTGGTGATGGAGAATTTATTTATTTTTTTAAAAGAAATAAAGTGGGACCCACATGGAGAGAGAAGGGGTGGGTTAAGGGGGGAACGGGGCCTTAAGGTTTAAATTATCAGCATTTAGAAATGTTAACGAACCATTCATTAATTTTCTAATTTATTAAAGTCTTCTAGATGTTAGGTTACTATCTGATATGTATCCATCATAACTCTTTATGATGGATCTATTCCAGAATTCATGTTTATTTTTAACATTTAGAAATAAATAATGAGTGTATTCTAATATGTAGGTCATAGAGACATTCTCTAAGACTAAAGGCTCTCCTACTAAAAATATGCAGTCTATCTATCCAATGAAGATTGTTGCAATAGTTGTATCAACATCCATGTGGATGATTATTAAACCTTAAGATAAAATATTTTCCAATCTTCTAGAATATATGCAACCAATTGCAAGTGTTATTAGAAGAATGAAATGCATTTTTTATACTTCGATCTTATATAATAAGCAAGTCAATTCAATGATTATATATACATGCACGATCTAGATCCTTCTCTAAGGATCTTAGACATCCTAGATTCTCATACTATCAAGACATGAACATGTTGTAGTATTGGCATTCATCCAACTATTTGTATGTCATATGTATGGAAGTCATAGAAGTACAATTAACTCCTTGACTTTCCTTCTTACATGGGCAGACCCATGCTTCCATGGTGCTTCCTTCATCTATAAACAACCATTTCTTAAGACAGAGGATCTTTTATGTTGAACTCAAAATATTTCAATATAAGAGCAATTCAAAATTTATATATACTTCATTCAATTCATACAATATGAATATTATGAAGCTTCTTAAAAGACTAGAGTATAGATAGTAGAATGATGACACTCATCATCGCTACATTCATCTTAACTCTTAAAGGATTTGGTTTAGACAGGTACTCAAACATTTGGAGTACAACATCTCTTATCGAGCCACCATTTTGCATAATGCAGTGAAATATGTTACTTATGATTAAATGTTGATATCACATATGTATGCCAAAACATCTTCTTAGGTTTTATAAGGATATTTTATAATTACGATCATCGTCAACATGATACTTTCAAAGCACATTCGATGAGATATCAAGAATATAGAGATATACAAACCCAAGGTTGTTGTCGTTATTATCTATTTAATTGTTATTCCTCATTATTATGAGGAAAATTGCATATTTCAACCAATACATATTGTGTCCAAGAACATGTACTATATCTTGATCATGGATTAAATCCATGATATTTTACTAATTATTATTGGTATTGAGCAGGTGAATGTTGATTATCTGAAATAAGATAATTTGCATAAATACAAATTTACTTTCACTTAGTATTTTTATATCAAATTTGCCTTGCCTTGTCAACTCTAAAAGTTCATTCCATTATTCAGTTTCAAAGTAAGAGATGTAATTACCATTATATCACAAGAAAGATCTGGGATCTCCTTTTTTACCTTTGTTACATCCCCATAATATGGGAACTTGTAACTTGGGTAAAAAAATAAGCGGGAACTCATTCCACATTGCAAGTCCAACTTGCATTTCCAAATTTGGTCTTTAATACCCAATCCTACCACCCAAGGCAATGTTGACCCATTGTTAATTGAACCAACCATCAACAAGATTAGTACTCGCTATGCACAATCCAATACCATCCCAATAATATGAGGTCTCTATATTGGGGTCACTACGCATATGGTCTTACCCTTTCGAGAAGCAAATAGCATGATCCATGTGTACTTGTGTGTAGGAGATGCCACTTCGGACATGCATTTCCTACATACAATCCATGGTGACGGAACCCTTCGACTTGACAGGAGACCGTGAATGTCACTTATGTGATCCTCCATATCATGTTCAAATTCTAAGTAATTATTATGAATCATGTTAACATAATTTATTATTTCCATGGAAATACTACTATAATCGTAATAGAGTGTTCAATTTTATATGATTAATTTAATCATATCAAATCAATTATGAATTTAATTCAAACAATTAATAAACAATATTGATTGTTACTTGAAGGATGGTATAATCTTAAAATATGTATTATTCAAATTTTAATAATTATAAAAATGCCCCATGATCATTTCAAGCATTATTCCTTCCTTACCCATTGTCATGGAAAGTATGCATAGGATGTGGGACTGACCGCTCAAGGAGCAACCTACTACCCAACGATCCCCGACTAGACACCATATCTGCCTCAGGTTAGGGTAATGTGATTTGATCATTTTGTTATTGAGATGATATTCGATATTACATCTGAAGTTACACCATATAATATTTATCAAAACCATTCTAATTAGTATTATAAGGAGATTTTCTAAACAAACCCCGAATCCTATTCAAGTAACAATATTTTGCATGTAAAGATTATCCTATAACTATCGTAGGATAAACTAGGGTTTTCATGAAACATTCATTCAATGCCCTATTATGATTAATCAATTATTTTAATAATTATTTGGTATAAAATTAATCAAGGTAAATTTCTAATTTCCATTGAATAATAAATACATTAAGCAAAGGGATTTGATGATTTAATCATCTTCCGACCCATCGCCACAAAATATGGAATATCTAGAGCAAACGGAGTTAGAATCACACAGAATAAATTTGAACGGATTTTTGATTATCTATTTAATCCAAGAGTTTTTTATTTTCATGATGAGAAAACAGTAAGAAAAAATATATTCCTTATAGACTCACGAATACATGTAAAAACAATTTTCACGGCAAGAACTCTTCGAATCATTTTCATATGCTTACGGTACCACTATTAGGGTACTATTTTGGGAAATATTTGGAAATTCTAAATACATTTTAATAACAACAAAACATGTCCAAATAGTTCACAAACAATATATTTTTATTTTATGAAAAATTGATTCAAATCTTGCATCTAATGTAAAAACAATGATTCTCGCGCATCCGAAACATGAACCTTGATATCCTAGGGTTTCGAATCATATCCAAGACCTCAAACTAGCTCTGATACCATTTGAAGATTATGGAGAAAACCTTAAGCACATCACAAAAGTGTAATATCACATCATATGCGATCGAGAGCGACAAGTTCCACTAGTAGCTCGCGACAGTGGAATTTAAAAAATTTAAAACAATGAAACCACATGATCCAAGAACATTTCTCAGATTGTTTCAACTAAACCACAAAGTATATATTCATAATACCTCTTGAAGCATAGCTATGATCGTGTCTCAAAAGTAAGAGACCTCATGTCTCAAGTCTGATCCAACGAAAGAGACACTTGTGAGCACGTTGATGAAATGTGTGCTCCTCGCAATCCAAAATGTTGATCCAAGGGATAAATATCCTGATCTCATATCACGAGATCCTACATCTTCTTAGTGAGTGAGGTGTGCCGAAGTAGATAGATATCTAGAGCGGTCGAAGCGGTGACACAATTGTGTGTTGATGACGATGACAACCTGTAGGGTTTAGAGTGGATGACCACTCAAAGGAGAAAGAGAGGGGGTTTGTGTAAAGAATGAGAGAGAGATAGATTGCTATTATCTTGTATTCTAGAAAGAAGAGTTGGGCCACCTCTTCTTTTATAATATTTTGGGAGTCCATGGATCACAATCCATGGACAACACACATCAATGGATGAGATTGATTTGTGTTTCTTTCAATGGACATGATTTGATTGTGAATAATACAATAAAAATTAAATTAAATTAATTTAATATATATTGAATAATCAATATAAAATCTAATTCTATTAAATCAATCATCCATGAAGGATTTGGAAGGAGGCAAGCATCCTTCCAAGTAAGGGGGAAGACCACCTTGACTCCTAAATCAAGAGTGGTCATCAACCTCCTTAAAAGAAAGGGTAGCTCCTCATTCTAATTATATGAGATCTAATATATCATATAATACTTCATTATTTACAACAACTTTGTAATAAATTATTTCACAAAAATAATTCCAAATTAATTTGTGAAATATCAATCATGCCATTGGACAATTGTGAATCACAATCACAATCCAAAATAAAATATAAATAAAATTTTTAATTACTTGTCGAAAGTGAATCCAATTCACATCAACATTTAAATTGTAAATGTTATTTACAAACAACACTCTCGTATATATTATAAATCACATTTATAATATATATGATTAATATGGAGTGATATCCATGTTATTCATATCCATGATAATTAAACAATATTTAATTATCTCAGATCTCTATTCTCATATGTCCAAATAATGTGAATCACATTTACATTATTCACATTTAATTAATTTGGATAATTATCATTATATGGCCAAATAATATGAATCACATCCATATTATTCATGATAATTAAATCACATTTAATTATCTATTTTCCTCAATGCTCGGATACATTATTGTTGAATCAGGGAAAAGGGTTTTATTTATTGGAAACCAAATTGCAATGTCGTTGCAAACTTAAAAATCCCTTAACAAAAATTTATTAAATTCTCAAGAAAAAATAAATAAAGAAGCAAAAGTAGCAAGAGAATGTGCAATTTAATTTACATGTATAGATAATAGGATCGAACTCAGAGAGGCTACGAAAATCAAGAGGGTTATTTTATGCAATGAAAAAAATCATGGAATGAAATAAGGAATTTTATGCACACTATGATTGTTTTGTGTTTTTGAATTTCTGTATTTTTTGATGAATTTTTATTTGATATATTTTTGGTTTTTTGGTTTTTAAACTTTTTTCTTTTTAAAATTGCAAAAGATATTTTTTAGTTTTAAAAGTAATGGGAAAATGAAAGAAACATCAAGACACAAATACTCAACCTCTCTAATTTTATTTTTCAAATATATCAAAATTGATCATATAAACTGCATTGTTTTTGCATTTTTTATAATTTTAATTTTTTTGTCATTTTCCAAAAAATTTACACAGTTTTAAGCATTTAAATAAATCAAAAATATGAAAGTAAATAAATAGAAAATAAAATGATTTTTTTAATTTTAAATAAATAATGTCAAAAATGGGTGAAATATGTCATAATGGAAGGTATTTTTCTATTTTCCAAAAAGCTGTTTTATGATTTTTGGATTTTTTTTAATCGAATTTATATGAATTTTTAATGTTTATAAGAGTTTTGTGATTTTTATGGTATTTCTGAAGATTTAATATGCCAAAATTAGATGTAATATAAAATAAATCAAAAGAAACATGCAAAAAAACTAGATTTTTATACATATTTTTGTATTTTTATTGATTTTTTACTAAAAGTAGGGAGTTTTTATTTTTTTTGAATTTTATTAACTAATTAAAATAAAGAAAATGCCAAATGCAATTTATGGATGTATGATATATGTGACAGAAAGCTAGAGAAATTTTTGTGAATTTTTTAAAGAAGTTTTGATAGTTTTTTATTTAACTCTAAACATGAAAATAAAAGCAAACTCATAGGGAGTTAAAAATGAATATTTAGACTTTGTAGAGTGAACATTAGCAGAAATAAAAGCGTGAGGCGTAATATGCAAATTTCCTTCAAAACACGTGCACAGGTGATGGATCTGTAATTCATCACTCTAAAAGTTGAAAATAGATCTTTGTTCCCGAGTTATTAGCTGCATATTTCAACTTATATTGCATAATTAGCATTCATGCATGTGTAAATAATACCCGCATTTTAGCATCCATATTTGCATTAAATAAGAAGCCCATTTCACTTGTAAATATTCACCTGTATATTCACCATATTTCACCTATTTGTATATATTTTCTACTAACTCCAAATCCTATAAAATCAACTCCATAGTGTATATATTACTAACACTAATAAAGGAAAAATATCAAAAAAATACTAACTTGTAATATTGACCAATAAAACCCCAATCCAATTTGAGATTTGGAGCCTTAAAATGCGCATATCTCTCTCATACAGTGTTCGATTTAGGTCTACTCACTTGTAAAGTAATATACATTCAAAGACCTTTGAAACAACACTAATTTCATTAAAATCGGAGCTCGTATGCAAAACCTGGGTTTTGGGCCCTTTTGTATATTGTACATATTGACCGTTTTGCCCTTCATTTTATCCTTTTCTTTTCCTAATCATTAAAAATCCAAAAAAATAAATTAAGTTGTAAATATTCTTTTTTATTTTTTGTATTTTTCTCTTATTTAAAAATGATAAAAAAATTACAAAAGATAAAATGCGGTATTTTATATCTATAAGGTACCACCCAAAAAATACTTTTTGTATAGATGATTTTATTTGATTTTCCACCCTTCAGAAAGTTATAGATCACGTCAAGATGAGCAACTTTGGTGTTGACTACTTTTTTATTTGACCTCTTTTATTATTTCTTTTCGATTTTTCTTTGCATTTAGTTGTGGATTTTTTTGGGAGCGACACGTAGCCGCTCCTGGAGCCGCCACACGTCGCCTCCTCATTCACCCACTTATGCCACTTCCCTCCTTCATCCTGGGCCATTGGATGAAAGTGTATTTCATCAACAGTCGAGTCTCTTCTCTTCTCTCTCTCTAGAAACTCTTTCTTCCACCTCCTGTTACTTGCGGGAGACGGTGTCGCGCACCTCACCCACTCCTCTCACCTCGCCCACAAGTTCCACCACTTGCGCCACTCGTCCTCCTCGCGTCACCTTAAAAGCCAACAACCACTCCTGCTTTCGTATCCGCCATTTTCACGGTGAGGGAGAGGAGAGCTCCTATCAACCTTAGGTGACAAGTAGGGAGTTCTATAGTTGAGCGACGACCCACCTTCTTCCCAGGCAAGATCCAAGGGGCTTAACCCTTGTCGCAACTCCATTGCGAGTTGTTGAAGCTCGGGCCCAGCCGTTCCCTTGAGCGACGATCAGTTGGAGCATACACTCCAATGTCCCAGGCACCACTCCAGGTAGTTTCTCTTTTCTTCCTCTCTTCTTCTTCCTCTTCTACACCCTCTCTCTCTTTGAGTTCATTATCTTTTATTCATCAATTCACCAAAATTTTCGCACTTCAATGGATAAATCACACGTTGCGATCGCAACGGTGATTTTTATTGATTTTTTGGACATGTTGTCATGAATCGATTAATGGAACATTTTAGCGTGGTAAACAAATGCATGGCAAAACATGGGATATTGTAAAATCCCCTGTTTTTGCCTTCCCACACGTTCTCTCTTCTCTCGCCGACCTCAGCCGCATCGCGCGCCAGCCACATGCATCCTCCTGCAGTCCTTGCGTATATTCCCACTACGCCGCCACCTCGCGCCGTCGCGCGCCACCTCCAGCGCGCAGCTGCGCCTCGTGGTCGTGAGCCCAGCCCCCTCCCACTACGCGGAGGTCTCCACGAGCTCCAATCGCAACCCACTGGTGTAGCCCTTGTCCTCGCTCCACCTCTCGTCGCGTGTTGACGGAGTTGGAGGTCGTCAATCGTCCATGCCTCCTCTAGCTGCATCAGCTGAAGATCACCCTTCGCATGCGTGCCTCTGCTATTGAGCTCGACTTTCGCGAGCACCAGCTGCACGCCCACGTGCGATTTTCTGAAGGTGACCCAGTGCCTTAGACGTGCGGTTCAGTAGTCCCCCTGCCTGCGTGCACCACCCAGATCGGCGCTCCTCCATGCGGCGTTCCTCACCAGTGGCTCTCGCGTGGCTAGCCAACGCCAGCGCGCCCAACTCATTGCCGACCCCAGCGCACCACCACCTCGAGCAGCCACCCTCTGCCTCAACTGCTCGACAGACCGCCCCACCTTCAGCTCCTCCTCCTTGGGCCTATCGAAGAAGGACGGGTGAACACCTCACGTGTTGCACCACCTCCCTGGGTGACTTTTGCACACAAGCCCCTGAAGATTCATCCTATCACGCACAGCTCCAGCCCCCAGCCAGTGCACATGTAGGGCATGTGCACTCTTGGAAGATTTGCACAAAGGTCCTCGTGGGTATAGGTAATTGCATGTAAGTCCTATAAGTATATTTCTTTAATCAATTTTATTTTTGTATTGTATTTACATCCATGTGTTTGCACAATCATTTAGACATTCATTTTGCCTCATTTTTAAATTCCAAAAATTGTATCTTGTAGAATATCTTATGCTTTATCTTTGTTGATGCTTGTCGAATTTTTATGAGCAATGCTTTATTTAATATAATTTATTTTTGGATAAAATAGCATATTTTGCCCACTATCTTTCATTAATGGATTATTAAATTAATCGATGCTCTAAAAATTACGAGAAAATCAAAATAGTAGCATCTAAGTAGTTCTACATAGTGCCTAAAAAACGCATCATTCGCACGCATATCTAGGTAGCAATAAATTAATTGGTGATTTGAGTAATTTATTTTTATTTAATTCCTCACTTATTACATGTAGGAATCAAAAGTTGTTCTGGATGTCTCTTAGAGAGACCTATCGAGGATAATTTAGTTTCTGGAAAATATTGACGTTTGGTATTTATTAAAATTAAAATTGCGAAAATCACCCTGCATTTATCTTTAACTAATAGTAAATTCATAAAGTGTCAGAAAAATCCAAAAAAATTAGTGTAGCTTAATTTCATTGCATTTCACCTTCTGGACAAGTTTCTTAATTTTTGGACTTAATTTGACTATATTTCTGATATAACTTGTAATTTGGCCTGAAAACTTCTTGTGTCTTTTCTGTGCTGTATAAAATTGCTAAAAAAATATCAAAAATAATCTTTTGAAAATCCGACCTATGAATTAACTTAAAATCTACCTAAGGAGATAGCTGCCTCCCTGAGTTCGACCTTGGGCTTGCCCAAGTAAAAAATAAATAAATTTGCCACTCGCGATTAACTCATCATTAATTAAAAGTGGTTTTTGATTAGTCCGCACTACCTGGCTACAACGAACGATGCAACATTAATTTGACCATAATTTGATTAAATTAACAAGGGTAGTATGAGGCTCTTCAAAATGTTGCTGCTGTCGGGGAGACACGGCTTAGGTTAATTTGTAGTTAATTTCTGAGGCTTGATTTTCCATCCCTGGGTAGTCTTACCCCCGATTTTCTTGTGAATATTTTTTTGTCCTTTAATTTTGTATTTTTGTGTCATTCTCGATCTGACCTCAATTTTTTTTGTGCGAGGAATGTTAGTAGACGAAGAAAATTCGAGGAACCTGCATTTTACTTTTTTGAGCGATTTGGGAGGACTTGTATTTTTCATTTCTTTATTTTTGCATTATTTCCAATGGTTCCCTTTTGGGTTCTTGCATTTGTAAACAAGTGGAGACAGGATACGAGGAGCCTCCGTAGGTGTTCGAGATCAACGGGCTGTGGTACAGCCATGACACCATTGACAGACAGTCGGGGATAGGGAACGGTCAGCCACACCAATCTTCCCTAGCTTACCAGGAAAACAGCTCCGTCCCCGCACCGTGCTTTGTTCAGTCCATGCCCGAATGAGGGTACCAACCTCAACAGCACCAACATCAACAGAGAATGTTCCACTCAGGACAGCAGGGCCTGTCACCGTCCCATCAGCAGTAGCAGTATCGGCATGGCCAACAGGGCCAGTATAGGATGTCATGCTCAAGTCAGCGTCAACCAGCCCAGCCAACTGAATGGGAGTCCCTCACCTTGGCGATCCAGACCCTGACTGATAGGGTCCAATAGATCCAGAATGACTATCTGGATATGAGAACCAATCTGAATTGTGTTTCTCGTACCCAGGACCAGCAAATGGCTCCAAAGACCCCAATTCCTGCCAAGGTTCAGGACAACCCGAACAGCCTAAAGTCAAGCCAGAACCGACCACGAGATCTGGTATACTATTCAGATAATTCTTTATTTGAACATGAGATCCTTTCGTATGATAATGTAAACCATATGTCCCTCATGAGCGGAAGGACCGTGATCGTACCTGATCGAGCACATGCACCGGAAGAAGAAGCCGCCAAGTCTCTACCTGAGGAGAACTTAGAGGTAGAGGAGCAACAACACCACCACCGACAGAAGAAGAGAACTTCTGAGTCCTCAAAGAAGCAAGGGAACCGCACAAGTAGGGAGTCCACTGAAACCGATGAAGAGCCCGCACCTCCATCTGAGGAGGATATTCCAGCGTTGCTGAGAAAGCATCACCAGTTTCGCAACAACATTTCCCTTTTCATCATAGTCAGAGTCCGAATCAGTTTCAGAGTCCGAGTCTTGTATAGAACTCGGTTCCCGCTTTGAATGAGAATCTTTCTATTTCAGAATCTGAGTTAGAGTCGATAATCCCTTTCCCCCGAGCTCTTAAGGGTGGAAAGAAGAAAACTAAAAAAATTCAAAAAGATGACCCTGAGATGGCAGAGTTTTGTAACAAACATATCAAGGTCACGATCCCCTTTGACAAGTTTGTGGAAATGACACCTGCATTTCAGAAATATCTTAAGATGAGATGCACACCTACTAGGGTTAGCAGGAAGATCAAAAGCCGTGTTGAGAAACACGTCCTGTCAGTAGCCACGACTTGCGCAATAAATAACTCGTTTCCAAGGAAACGAAGAGACATGGGTGCACATTATGTGGTGGGCCATGTCGATGACATTGTGTTTGCACACAATCTCCTAGACAAAGGATCCTCAATCAACTTAGTTCCTACAACCCTCTATGATCGGCTTAATCTTGGACCTCTTAGAAAATCTAGAGCCCTTCTTCAGTTCACTGATAAATCAACCAAGAGGTCCCAAGGAGGATTGAGGAATGTTGTCATCAAAGTCGAGGGTCAATAATATATGGTGGACTTTACAGTCCTAGATATGGAAATCCCTCGTAATTGGAGAGATTACCAGATCAGTTTAGGCAGGCCCTTCCTCAGAACAATGGGGGCCTTGTTTGATTATAAGATCGGGAAAATCTAGTTCCAAACTCCAGGCAGAGATGAGGAACTCAAGATGAAGCAAACCAGATGGCAGAAACCGGATTCTGAATCTTGCACCGAGTACTCTTCCTCCGAAGCAGACTGCATACACGTAGACACTGTTGGGCCATGGAGACAGAACCCAGCCGGCACCGATGAGTCACTTCCCTCCGGAGAAGATATTGTGCATGAGTCAGTTTGCGAGGTCCTTAGAAACGAATACAGCTCCGAACCTGCATCCCCCTACATATTTGAAGACTTAGAGGCCCAACTGGGCCTGTCAGTCCTTCCCTCTTTAGGACAATCAGAAGATGAGGATGACAAGTCAGACGTGACTTTTGCCGATTACATGGAAACCTTTGACGATCCGACTCCGGAGCCGAATGACTTGGTGGCAGTAATTTAAGAGACAGATCCAACCACTACCAGCACTAAACCAGATCTGATTGAGCCATACTTCCTCGATGATCACACATTACCTGAGCTCAAACCCTTACCCACAACACTGAAATATGCCTTCCTTACGAGAAAAGAAAAAAACATCCGGTCATCATCAGTTAGTGATTGACCGAGGAGCCGGAATCTCGCTTTCTAGAGATCCTATAGAGAAACCGCAAGGCAATTTGCTGGAGTATTTCCGAACTCTATGGGATAAATCCCGCTCTGTGTTCGCACCATATCTACCTAGAGAATGAAGATAAACCCTCTCGTGAATTCCAATGACATTTGAATCCAAATTTACAAGAGGTAGTGAAGAAGGAGATAGAGAAATGGTGCAACGCGGGTTTTATTTATCCCATCTCCGACTCTAAATGGGTGGCCCTGATCCATGTTGTCTCGAAAAAGTCAGGAACTCAGACCACCACCAACGAGGACAGAGAGGAGATCGTGATGTGAGTTCCATGTCGTGGCGTGTCTGTGTGGATTACAGACGCCTGAATGCTGATCATTTTCCCCTACCATTCATTGATCAGATCCTAGAGAGACTAGCGGGGAAAGAATTCTTCTGCTTCTTGGATGGGTTCTCAGGCTACAATCAAGTAGCCATAGCTCCGGAGGACCAGGAAATGACCACATTCACATGCCCCTTTGGTACCTACACTTTAGGCGCATGCCCTTTGGGTTATGCAATGCTCTAGGTACCTTTCAAAGGTACATGATTATTGTATTCGCCGAAATAGTCGGCGAATTCCTGGAAGTCTTCATGGATGACTTCTCGGTCCACGGTGATTCCTTTGATTCCTGTCTTAGGAATCTAGACTGAGTTCTCAAACGTTGTTGTGAGGTAAATCTGGTGCTCTCCTGGGAGAAAAGTCACTTCATGGTGACGGAGGGCATTGTGTTGGGGCATGTCATCCCCAAAAGAGGAATGGAGGTTGACCCTGCCAAGGTGGATGTGATCAGACGACTCCAGCCACCAACCAACATTAAGCATTTGCGGTCGTTCCTCGGACATGTCGGATTCTATCGGAGACTTATCAAGGATTTTTCTAAGATTGCCCGACCGCTAACTGAGCTTTTAGGCAAAGACGCGGAGTTTCTTGTTGATCATAAATGTCTTGAGGCCTTTAAGCTATTGCAAGGAATGATTATGGACACCCCGATCCTACAAGCCCCAGATTGGTCTCTACCTTTTTGAGATCATGATGGAAGCATCAGATTTTGCTGTTGGGGATGTGTTAGGATAGAGGAGGGATGGCGTCCCGTTTGCAATCCACTATGCAAGCAAATTGCTTGATACCACTCAGTGTAACTATACAGTTACGGAAAAGGAGATGCTTGCGGTAGTGTTGCTTTGGACAAGTTCAGATCTCATTTAGTTGGATCCAAGGTAATTGTGTTCACTGACCATACAACACTACGATATTTGATGGAAAAGAAGGACGTGAAGGCGCAACTACTTAGGTGGATTTTGCTTATCTAGGAGTTTGATTTGGATATCCGTGATAAACCTGGAAAGAAGAACTTAGTAGCTGATCATCTCTCCCGTCTCGAAGATCTTAATACTTTCGAGGATTCCCCAATTCGAGACTCCTTCCCTGATGAGTCGATTTTTGTTGTCGACTCACTCCCATGGTATGCCAATATCGTGAACTATCTTGTCTCCAAGAAGGTTCCCGAAAATTGGCCCAAGAGCCACATTGACCGACTAAAGTCGGATGCTAGACACTACCATTGGGAGGATCTGATCCTTTTCTTTAAAGGACCGGATTGTGTCTGGAGATGGTGTATTCTCTAGGAGGAATACCAGAGTGTCCTTTCTCTATGCCACAGCTTGGAGGCAGGAGGACACCACTACGGGAAGAGGACCGCATGGAAGGTACTTCAGTGTGGATTTTACTGGTCGACTCTGTTTCGCGATGCCATCACCTTTGCGAAATCGTGCCTAGTATGCCAGAGAATGGGAGGAACCATTGGTTCCAAGGATGAGATGCCAATGCAGCCTGTCATCATTTGTGATGTCTTTGACGCCTGGGGCATCGACTTCATGGGCCCATTCCTTGTTAGCCCCGGATTCGAGTACATCCTTCTTGCGGTAGACTACCTGTCCAGGTGGGTGAAGGCTATCCCAACCCGAGCCGCAGACAGCAGGACTGTCTGTAAATTCATCAGACCTCATATCATCTCTAGGTTCGGGATCCCCATTATGTTGATATCAGATGAGGGTAGTCACTTTGTAAACAGAGATGTGAAGAAACTTCCGAAGGACTACGTCATCGAACACCATGTCACTAGCCCTTACCACCCACAGACTAATGGTATGACCGAGGTGTCGAATAGGGAGGTGAAAATAATATTGCAAAAGCTTGTTCGTCCAGACA
This sequence comes from Ottelia alismoides, assembly GCA_037367405.1. Classification (NCBI taxonomy): domain Eukaryota; kingdom Viridiplantae; phylum Streptophyta; class Magnoliopsida; order Alismatales; family Hydrocharitaceae; genus Ottelia; species Ottelia alismoides. The sequence goes on from JAZKJV010007129.1 coordinate 766,326, forward strand.
GAAAGGACTGGTCTATGATCTTAGACCAGGTCCTATGGGCTTATAGGACAGCTTACAAGACACCGTTAGGAACCTCCCCATTCCTAATGGTATTCGGAAAGCCGTGCCATTTGCCCGCAGAGTTAGTGCATAAATTAGAATGGGCAATCAAGAAGGTCAATTGGAACACACATCTTGAGCAGAATCAGAGATAAATGGATCTGAATGAGCTTGTGGAAGTCAGAAACCAAGCATATGACAACAGTTTGGTGTACAAGGACAAGGTAAAGCGTTGGTACGATAGATATATCAGATGAAAGACCTTTGTTCGTGGACAGAAGGTATGGTTGTTCAATGCAAGGCTGAAAGTCTTCCAAGGAAAATTGAAGTCCAAGTGGATGGGCCCGTTCATTGTCCGTACGACGCATGATAGTGGATGTGTCAAGATCTCAGATCTCGCAGATGATGCACTGACATTCCTAGTGAATGGACAACTGTTGAAGTACTTCGTCGAAACTAATGAGCAGTTAGTCCATGTTGAGGAGATTGTACTCATAAGCGATACAGATACAGCAGACACACATCGAGCCACGCATAAGACCTTACAACAGTAAACTCTGGCCATCAGCAGCATCTGGAAAGATTTAGACCATGATCCTTGTATGTATCCATCATTCCTATACATTCTAACCCTCCCTCCATCAACTCTAAACATTCACCCCAACATTCATATATATTCATCTAGGACTATACTTAGGATGACCAGATCCTAAGTATGGGGGGGGTCAACTGAGTCTGTTCATTGTACATCCTCCAGATGACATCGGTCCTCATACTTACTCCAATCTTATACTTAGGCTGGTCCGAGCCTAAGTATAGGGGGGGCCAATGTCCACCTTGTATATATTCATCCATTTGTCCTCTTGACCTCGTTCACCCCATTTTTGATATTCTTCTACACTTAGGCTGCGAGAGCCTAAGTACAGGGGGGCACGATGACTTCTATACATTTTTGTTCCTTTAACTCTCTTACGCTTAGCACGAGCTATGTCGTTTTCCTCGCTTGTCATGCTCTGAGGACATAGCACACGCTAAGTATAAGGGGGCGTATATATATATATATATATTATATACCATAGCTTGTATTTTTACATATTTTTGTATATATTATGCAAAATTGGAGAATTTTTTTTCTAAAATACACTTGTATAATACTCATAAAATACTTATACAATAGGAGGTATACCAAATTCTTGAAAATAAAACATATATATTATCAAAGGGCTTCTTATTTACTCTTGCATATCTGCATCTGAAAAGAAAAGAAAGAAAAAGAGTCTTGCAGTTCATTTCATATACATAGCATGTCATCTGCATCTCATCTGCATATCTGCATATGCAAGGTGAAAAGTAGTGGGTTTTGAACCAAGTTATGAATAGATGTTGAGGATGGACTTGATTTGACCTTAATCCACCTAATTTTTGAGGAACTTTATAAGAGCTGGAGTTAAGATTTCTCAGGTCAAGTGACTTAATTCTTTGAGTCCGCAAGTCTATGTTCACATGTCATCTTGATTAGTCTAAGTAGAATATCTTGTGCACACGCATGATTCTTTTAGACAATGACCTAACTTGGACAAGCACCATGCACATAGCTCTTCATTGATGAGGTGGTGAGGAGGTAGAATCCTTTAGCTTGGAGTAGCACACGGGTGGAAACATCCGTACTCCTCTAGGGAGGGTCGTGCATCTCAACCTAGTCTGGTGGTGTTGACGGCTGAGGACAGGATGTTGTGGGTTGCAATAATGGTTCAAAAGAGGTATAGTCTACTGGTTCAAGAGGAAAAACTCCTGATGTACATGTTGCACCTTGTATATAGTTCCCAAACAAAAGAAAAAAAGGAAAAAGAAAAAAAAAGGAAAGAAAAGAAAAATGCAAGAACTCCAAAAAAAGTAGTCAGGCCAGATAGAAAATAAAATACCTGTCGGAGTATGTATATTAGCAAGAAGTCTGCAACTGGATGACTTGGCTACACTGGTCAAGCATCTCGGGATAGGTAGCTACACTGGCCACCGTCCATTCTTTCTCCACCCCCTCCTCCTGAGTTGGTCGCACTTGAACTTAGAAGGGAATACCCCGCTCCTTGAGGAAAGAGTTACTGGACTGGGGAATTAGAGTTACCTTGTTAGGTGAGGCTGTTTCTTAGCCATTTCTGATGTGGAGATCTATTTTACACTTATACAGTACAAGTAAGAATCATAGTCATCAGAAATTTGCATCTGAGGATTTGTTCTGACCAGACTATTGAGGTGTCTTGAATAGAAGAATTGTGGAACTTGAAGTCTGTTAGGTCTTAAATTCATATCCCAATAAGGTTCCTCCACACAATTAATCCAAAGGTCTAGTCAAGCTCCATTTTCAACTTTGTTCATGACCTTGGTATGGAACCCAAAATCATTTCACTCTTGCATTTCATTTTAGTTGCTCGGGGACGAGCAAGGTTCAAGTATAGGGGTTGAAGAATCTGTGAATAGAGCTTTGTTCCTGAGTTATTAGCTGCATATTTCCACTTATATTGCATAATTAGCATTCACGCATGTGTAAAGAATACCTACATTTTAGCATTCATATTTGCATTAAATAAGAAGCCCATTTCACTTGTAAATATTCACATGTATATTCACCATATTTCACCAATTTGTATATATTTTATACTAACTCTAAATCTAATAAAATCAACTCCATAATATATTACTAACACTAATAAAGGAAAAATATCAAAAAATACTAACTTGTAAAATTGACCAATAAAACCCCAATCCATGTTTGAGATTAGGAGCCTTAAAATGCACATATCTCTATCATACAGTATCTGATTTAGGTCTACACACTTTTAAAGTATTATACATTCAAAGACCTTCGAAACAAGACCAATTTCATTAAAATCGGAGCTCGTGTGCAAAACTTGGGTTTTGGGTCCCTTTTGTATATAGTACATATTGACCGTTTCGCCCTTCATTTTATCCTTTTATTTTTCTAATCATTAAAAATCCAAAAAAAAAATAAATTAAGTTGTAAATATTCTTTTTATATTTTTTTCGTATTTTTCTCTTATTTAGAAATGACAAAAAATTACAAAAGATAAAATGCGGTATTTTATATCTATAAGGTACCACCCAAAAATACATTTTTGTACAAATGATTTTATTTGATCTTCAGCCCTTCACAAAAGTTGTAGATCTCATCGAGAAGAGAAACTTTGATGTTGACCACTTTTTGATTTGACCTCTTTTATTATTTCTTTTGAATTTTTCTTTGCATTTAGTTGTGGATTTTTCTGGGAGCAACACTTAGCAGCTCCTGGAGCCGCCACGTGTCACCTTCTCATTCACCCACTTATGCCACCTCCCTCCTTCATTCTGGGCCATTGGATGAAAGGGTATATTATCAATGGTCGAGTCTCTTCTCTTCTATCACTCTCTCCAAATTCTTTCTTCCACCACCCGTTACTTGCGAGAGAAGCTGTCGCGTACCTCACCCACTCCTCTCACCTCGCCCACAAGCTCCACCACCTGCGCCATTCATCCTCCTCACGTCACCTTAAAAGCCAACAACCACACCCACTTTCGGTATCCGCCATTTTCATGGTGAGGGAGAGGAGAGCTCCTATCAACATTAGGTGACAGCTATGGAGTTTTATAGTTGAGCGACGACCCACCTTCTTCCCAGACGAGATCCAAGGGGCTTAACCCTTGTCGCTGCTCCATTGCGAGTTGCTGAAGCTCAGTCCCAGCCGTTCCTTTGAGCAAAGATCAGTTGGAGCATACACTCGAACGTCCCAGGCACCACTCCAGGTAGTTTCTCTTTTCTTCCTCTCTTCTTCTTCCTCTTCTACACCCACTCTCTCTCTCTCTCTTCGAGTTCATCATCTTTTATTCATCGATTCACCAACATTTTCGCACTTCAATGGATAAATCACACATTGCGATCGCAACAATGATTTTTATTAATTTTTTGGATATGTTTTCAGGAATTGATTAATGACACATTTGATCATGGTAAACAAATGCATGGGAAAACAGGGGATATTGTAAAATCCCCTGTTTTTGCCTTCCCCCACGTTCTCTATTCTCCCGCGTACGCCACGTGCATCCTCCTGCAGCCCGCACGTATATTTCCACCACGCTGTCACCTTGCACCGTCGCGCGCCACCTCTAGCGCGCAGCTGCACGGCACGGTCATGCGCCCAGCCCTCTCCCTCGCACGCGGAGGTCTCCACGAGCTCCAATCGCATCCCATTTGTGTAGCCCTCGTCCTTGATCCTCCACCTCTCATCGTGTGTCGAGGAGGTGGAGGTTTTCAGTCATCTACGCCTCCTCTAGATGCACCCGTTGAAGATCGCCCTTCGCACGCCTGCCTCTGGTATTGAGCTCGACACCCGCGAGCACCCGCTGCATGCCCACGTGCGGTTTTCTGAAGGTGACCCAGCGCCTTAGTCGCGTGGTTCAGCAGTCCCCCTGCCTGTGTGCACCACCCAAATTAGCGCTCCTCCACGCGACGTTCCTCACCAGCGGCTACCCCGTGGCCAGCTAACGCCAGCGCGGCCACGCGCGCCCAGCTCGTCGTCATCCCCAATGCACCACCACCTCGAGAAACCACCTTCTGTCGCAACCGCCTGACAGGCCGCCCCCACCTTCAGCTCCTCCTCCTTGGGTCCATCGAAGAAGAAGGAGGGGTAAACACCTCACGTGCTGCACCACCTCCCTGGGTGACATTTCACACAAGCCCTCGAAGATTCATTCTATCACGCACAACTCCAGCCACCAGTCAGTGCACATGTAGGGCATGTGCACTCTCGGAAGATTTGCACAAAGGTCCTCGTGGGTATAGGTAATTGCATGTAAGTATTGTAAGCATATTTCTTTAATCAATTTTATTTCTGTATTGCATTTACATCCATGTGTTTGCACAGTCATTTAGACATTCATTTAGCCTCATTTTTAAATTCTAAAAATTGCATCTTGTAGAATATCTTATGCTTTATCTTTGTTGATGCTTGTCGATTTTTTTGAGCAATTCTTTATTTAATATAATTCATTTTTGGAGAAAATAACATATTTTGAGCATTGTCTTTCATTAATAGATTATTAAATTAATCGATGCTCTAAAAATTACGAGAAAATCATAATAGGTAGCGTCTAAGTAGTTCTACATAGTGCCCAAAAATCGCATCATTCGCATGCATATCTAGGTAGCAATAAATTAATTGGTGATTTGAGTAATTCTTTTTTAATTAGTTCCTCACTTAGTATTTGTAGCAATCAAAAGTTATTCTGGATGTCTCTCAGATAGATCTATTTAGGATAATTTAGTTTCTGAAAAATATTGACGTTTGGTTAAAATTAAAATTTGCGAAAATCACCCTGCATTTATCTTTAATTAATAGTAAATTCATAAAGTGTCAGAAAAATCCAAAAAAGTTAGTTAGCTTAATTTCATTGCATTTCACCTTCTGGACAAGTTTCTTAATTTTTGGACTTAATTTGACTACATTTCTGATATGACTTGTAATCTGGCCTGAAAATTGCATGTGTCTTTTCTGTGCTGTATAAAATTGCTAAAAAAATATCAAAAAGAATCTTCTGAAAATCCGACCTATGAATTAACTTAAAATCTACCTAAGGAGACACCTGCCTCCCTGAGTTCGACCTTGGGCTTGGCCAAGTAAAAAAAATAAATTTGCCACTTGCGATTAACTCATCCTTAGATAAAAGTGGTTTTTGATTAGTCCGCATTATTTGGCTACAATGAATGATACAACATTAATTTGACCATAATTTGATTAAATTAACAAAGGTAGTACGAGGCTCTTCAACAGGCACATGTGCCCTACTGGACGAGGCACAAATGCAAATAAACTATCTTCAAGGGCTAAATAATAACACAAGATCAGTTCAAAGAGGACTTTAATGCAATTAAAATTAATGTGATGGTCCAAAGTTCAATTATTCAAATTATTATAAAATGGCGCATGTCTAAATAAGGACTTATTTAAAAATGAAATAAATGACAAGGGCTTAGGTGCAAAATTACCATTTGTTGATGTGACAAGATGGGTGGTTGTGATGCTCTACGACTAGAATATGATGGTCATGATTGATTCTGAAGTAAAGGGCATCGATTAGATCTGGATTCTTGATCTACGGTATAGCTTTGGGGTTTTTTGAATGTCCAAGATCTTAACTAAAGGAGGTGTTCTTGATCGGATGACAATGAGTGGCTCTAGAAGAATGGGGATGAATGGCGACTCAGGCGAGCTTTGATCGAGAGGATCTCGAATGTCCTTCGCCTAAATCATCCTCTACCAGTCTCTAGGTTTCTTGCACCTCTCCTCTAGCGATCATATAGAGCAATGGAACTCAAATTCGCCTCGTCGATGTTATGGAGGTCTGCTTTGGAAGATTCTTCAGGTGAAGCACCAGAAGTGGGTCCTTAGTTGATTCTTCATTATTTGACCCAGTGAATGCAATATCATGCTCGGACTTCAGATCTATGAAGATATGAAGGAGGGCAGGGGGTGTAAGAGTTGGAGAAGGGAAAGGCATATGTGATGGCATAGTCGAAAGGGGTCGACATTGATCAAAACTCCACTGATCGTGTAGATTGGAGGTTGGAGATGGAACTCTGATATAAGTGATTGGTATGAAATCAAAATGAAAAATAATGTTTAATTAAATATAAACCATCTAAGATACATACGAATAAAAGAGAGGCAAGGAATCATCTCGATCTGTAGTTAGTGGCGGAGAGGCGGAGACATGACAGAAGACTCCGGCGACATAGTTGATCACGGATCTATGCACCAAACTTGCTATCCAGATCAAAGATCTGCTCCTCTGTCACAAGAGCACAATCCGTGTCACTTGATCACAAGTGATCTCAGGCTCAAATCAAATTAAATGCTCGATGGAGGTGGAGGGGGATATTTATAAGTTGAAGTTAAACATAGGTTTGAATTCAAATTGCATGAGATCAAGGCAAGGATGGAGGAATGGTTAGTTCGACGAGTGAGAGGATTGAATGAGAAATAATAATGGATAGGGAAGCGGGACCAGTTAGTGATTAGGGCGCATTTGAAAAAGTGGCGAAGTAACGACAGAAGTGAGATCAACAAGAATGTAAGCCAGGACCAACCAGTTGACTTAGGTCAATGAACCTAGGCTGGCCAATCAGAATGTGCGTGGAATACAACCAAAATAGGCATAAGTACAAAATTACAAGAAAATGGTAAATAATTCAATCAAAAATTGAAAATAAAAAATGTTAATAATAAACTAGAATTAATTTTAACGATTTTAAATTAATTAAATGCAAGGGTTTAAATAAATACAAAGTGTTAATTATCGGTATGTATACCTGTATAAACAGTGTTTCGATTTTTAATTATTTTTTATACATATATATACATAATTTAATATTTTATTTCTTTACAATATATAAGGGTTTTAATGGTATTTTATTTTATTTTTAAGAATTAATTTATTAGGTAAATTATATAAGTATAAGTACAATATATACAAGGTTATACACATACAATATATATGTGATTTTATTTTTGTTGATTTTATTTTTGTGATTTTTATTTATATTCTACATGAGTTAAATACACTATTTACAATTAATTAAGATACAATATTCACAAATATGCACACGGAAATAATTAATTAAATAATATACATAGTATATATAGGTATAATATGCAATAATACCCCAATTAGCCATATCTCATACCTTAACTCTGATTTTTATGAAATCAAATCCATTTTAAAGATAGCTTAATTTGGAGCATAGTGAAAGTTAACTTGATGAATTTGAAATCTTGATGAAGTTAATATTGATTTTGGAAGTTTGTACTTTGTGGCTTTTGAAGAGTGATGTAATTTACACAATATACACAGATTTTGATTACAATCATTTTTATTATTTACAAAAGAATTTTATTCACAATTTTCAAGAAAAAGTAATATTTATTTACAAATAATTTGGTAAATAATAAATTAATGAGAGAATGTTTGTTATAATCAATATTGTACAGGTTATGAACATACACAGGTGACAAGAGAATTTTCTGGAATTTTTAATGTTTTAGACCTTATCTCCCCCTACTTTATTCTTTGTCAATTAGATCAGGTCTTGACCTTCTCTTGGGGCCTGATTCAGCCTGTATCTATTATATATATACAATCTTTTATTTTCATTAGTCTTCCTTTATTTATTTATTTATTTATTTTAGCTTAAAATAGTGAAAAATATACAATATTTACACAAGAGTTAGAGTTAGTAAAAGAATTAAATTAGTAATATTACATGTGTTTTATAAGGGATTTTAAGCTAAAATAAATTAATAAAGAGGATAAAATGTAGATTCATCAATTGTTAACAATGAAATTATCCTTGAACTCTATCAACAATATTATGCTTTTTCTGTTGATACTTGGAGATAAGGATAGGGAGATTGTATGTTCCACGTATAGTGACTTGGATATTGAGTCAAATCCAGATACCGGGGACCTCCCATAGATGTTTTATTAAAACAAAGTCATAAATATAACCTTCTCATTGCATATGAATCACATTCAGATCACTGTCCAACATTTGGATCGAGATTAGATCACTTCTCTAGTGAGAGGAGTCACTAAAATCCAGACTTATTTCATCATTCCCTCGGAATGGAAGCATCATGGTTATACAATTGTTTACGATCATATGATGTCATGACCCCGATTCCGGGCCATCGGATCTTCATATCCAGATCTGGTTACTCAGCAATAATTTATTCAGCAATCACAACTAACATTCAGAAACAGACAGCAAATAAAAATACTCAGAAGAAAGTATTTGAACACATTTCTATTCACAAAATAAAGTTCAATAATACATTGTCCTACTATAACTATTTACATGTACATCATCTTGAAAACAAAATGCATAAAAAGATTACTAACTACCTTACAAAGTAAAGCTACTGTGGCTGGCTGGATGTCTACTATGTGAGCTGGCTGGACTACTAAAGTCCATGCGATGGATCACTGACACCTATTGGGTTTTCCATAAATCATAGGATAACAATTAGCGAATGCTAAGTATCGAAGAAGAGAAAAGCAAACAAAACGATCTAGTTTTGCAAAACTTATTGTCATGAAAAGTTACATTCCTTCTTATTAATTTCAGTCCCATTCTTTTCTATTCCACATCAGGGATTAGTCCAGAGGAACCCCACCATTCTTAGACTCCAAAGCTGTGGACACTTCGGGATTGGAGATTACTTGATCTAGTAAGCTTATGCTGCCGCACGTCGCCTCAACCAATCCTCCAATACTACCGTGACAATTTCCTTTTCTTTTATTATCCAGGGTCTCAAGCCCTTATCCTGGAAAACAAAGAAGCACACCGTCCTCGAGGACTCGGTTGCTTAAGCCTTAGACTAACATTTAATTATAAAACCTAGCGGCTTTAAATACATGGTATCGTGACCCAGCCACTATTGAACCACCCGTGCCTCCACATGGCACGACTACATCTTCCATCGTTCAACCTGAATATATTGGCTCCTGGTACCACGCATTGAAAATCATTTACTTTGTGCGCACTTATCATAACAGGGCAACCATGTACCACCTAGGTAGGGAAACTCCAATACGGGTTCCTTCCGACAAACCTATAGGTTGCATGCCCGACCTGTAGTTCTACTCCCAGTTATCCTTAACGTGACACAATCCTTTTCAGGATCCAACTCAAAACACATCAATTCCCATGATGTAATTCTTTCATTAAATCTTCAATTTGCATAATCATCAACACTTAATATAGACTCACATATATATATTACTCATATGCATATATACTTGTATTTATGCTTATTTTAACTCCCAACCCTAACTTTCCAAGCCACTGCATCAATTCGATGCTTAAACCTTATTTTAGTGGGAATCACGAAGCAACTTTCCATACTTTCTAAAAAATAGCCAAAATTAGGGTTCTTCATAGCAAAGAATATAAAATCAGAAATTTCATCGATCTCATATGAAAACCCAACAGCAATAGAAGGGATTTCGTTACCTACTCAAGCTCTCTCTCCTGTATGCAATGCTTTATTATGTTTCATTTTAGAATGGATTATTTAAGGCTCCTGAAATGATTGAATTTCATTTTCGTATCAAAAACACTAAGAACGTGCCAAGAACACGAAGAACAACAAAGAATACGAAGAATGTGAAGAACACACGAGGAACATGAAGAATGCAAAGAACATATTTTCTCTTAGAACTTCGACAAAACTTCCCCTTATATAGGGTGATATTTTTAGGAAAATTTTGGCAGAGTTTCCCCTTGTATGGGGGCATATTTATACAAAAATTTCAGCAGAGTTTCCCCTTATATCGGGACATATTTTAAAAGAAAAACGGAAAGAGTTTCCTCTATAAAATCATCGAAAGGAAAACAATAATGAAAATGAAAGAATATACTCAAACAACAAGAGATGAAGAATTGGTAGACACCACACGTCTTAGGTGAGTGAATGTGTGAAGAATCACATGGTTCACTGAGGTGCATAGCTGCCCGCACCTAAGTAAGGTATTACACAGATTTCTCTATCAAAATAACTATAAAAGCATAATTAAAAGAATAGAAACATAAGTGATGGAGAATCGGTAGACACCATGCTTCTTTGGTGAGTGAATGTGTGACAAATCATAGAGTTCACTGACGTACATAGCCGCCCGCACCTAAGTTCGGTGTTACACACAGATTTTTCCTCGAAGCATAATATAAAATGCATCGGAAATAGAGATGAATCGGGAACAAATCTTGGAAGAAAAGAGAATGAATTGAAATCCTAGCTTATGAATCAAACTAAGAGAGGATCATACCTTTCTCCTCCTCATTCTCCCGACAGCGCTTCGCTAGCACTCTTTCCCTGCCTCCCACTCCTCCTCCCGACCTCTCAACCCTAGCCCTTGGGGTGGTGGTGGTAGTGGAAATCGTAGAGAATGAATGGGTGGGGGGTATTTATAGGCCCTAGAAAACCGCTAACCATGGTTAGTAAACCATGGTTTGGCCCTTAACTGTGGTTAGTAGCCCATGGTTTTGGCCAAAACTTATTCGAAACTTAGGTCTTAAGTTAGAATGTTCCAGAGGATTCTAGATTCGCTAGTGATGCTTAATTAATGCTAATCGTGATTAACTTTCACTAATCACGATTTAACTTTTGCGACTTAGGCTTATCTTTTGCTAACTATTGATTAATGTTCGTTAACGATCATTAGTGGTTTTCAATACGTCATTAGTTTCTTTAATCATGTTTAATTAATCTTAATGACAATCATCATGGGTTAATCACATCTTAAACCTCTTTACTTCTCTTTCTTCCGAAAATCATAACAATTCCAAACAAAGTTCGATTCATACAAAACAAATTTCGTTGGTTTCCTCTTGATGAACGGGATCTTATGATATAGGATCCGCGAGGGACCAAGTTCAAGGCATTACAATTATAACAACCTTAAAGGAAGCCTCGTCCTCGAGACTAGAAATGCAGGCATAACAACCTTAAAGAGGATTGAAACCATAACAACCTTAAAGAGAATGAATGCCATTTCATTTACAATAAAGATATACACAGTACATGGTGTTATCATTCAAACAAGTATGGGTATTTTTCTCTAATTTCTACCTCAGTTCCCACGTGGCTTCTTCAAACTCTTAGTTGTGCCACAACACTTTAACTAGAGGTACCTCTTTATTCCTTAACTTCTTGATATCCTTGTCAAGTATTTATGCAGGTATCTCTTGGTATGTCAAGTCTGGCTCAACATGTAAATCGTCATAACTTATCTTATGCTCTGGATCCCTAATATACTTTCTCAGATTTGATACATGAAAAACATAATGTATTGCTGAAAGATATGGAGGAAACACAATTCTATATGCCGGTTTTCCAATCCGCTGAATGATTTCAGATGGACCCACGAACCTGGGTGCTAACTTCCCATACACACCAAACCTCTGAACTCCCTTCATAGGTGATACTTTGAGAAATACAAAGTCACCTATCTCAAACTCAAGGTCTCTTCGCATGGTATCACTATAGCTTTTCTGACGACTTTGAGCAGTCAATAGTCTATTTCAAGCAAGCTCTACAGCTTCTTGTGTCTCTTGCAGTCTATCTGAATCATAAAGATTCTTTATCCTGACCTCTTGCCAACACAAAGTTGTAGTACACCTACATCCATAAAGTGCTTCAAATGGTGCCATGCCAATACTTGTATGGTAACTATTGTTGTATGTGAATTCTTCAAAAGGCAAATGTTTCAACCATGATCGTTTCCAATCTAAGGCACATGCTCGTAACATATAGTCTAAAGTATGAATAGTATGTTCTGATTGACCATCTGTTTGTGGATGATATGTTGTGGTCAAGCATATTTATGTGCCTAAGGCTTTCATGAAGTTCTCCCAATAGTGAGAGGTGAATTGTGAATCTCGATCGGAAACTAATTCCTTTGGGATACCATGGAGGCGGATCACATGTGTAATATATAACTCAACAAGCTGATCTGGAGTGAAAGATAAATTAATTGGAATAAAGTGTGCTACCTTGGTTAGACGATCTATTATAACCCATATACTATCTTTACCACCATTCGTCTGAGGTGATCCAGTAACAAAGTCCATGGAAATGCTTTCCCATTTCCACTCAGGTATAGGGAGGGATTGTAACAATCCTGGTGGCTTTTGGTGTGAAGCTTTTACTGTTGACAAGTGAAACATGAATTCACAAACTCAGCAACATCTTTCTTCATTCCCGTCCACCAAAAGTATGGATGAAGATCCTTATACATCTTCGTAATTCCTGGATGAATAGATAATCTAGAACCATGAGCTTCTCGTAAGATGTCTTTCCTCAGTTCAGGTATGTTTGGTACACAAGCACTATGATGGTTATATAGTAACCCATCTTGTATCTAGAATCCCTCTATCTCATTCTTCTCAAGTTGTTGTCTCAAGTCTTTAAGAACTGGATCATCCTCTTGTCCTTTCTTTATTCTATCCCAAATCTCTGATTTGTATCGGTGAGGAATACTTATAGTATCGGCACTACTATTAAATGGTTTCAATTTACTTAACGTTGATAGCAAACCCCAGAAGTGGATAGCACTCACAAACCCAGGTGACTAAGTTGTTCAGCTAAGGGCATCTGCTACGACGTTCCCCTTACCAGGGTGGTAGGAGATAGTGCAATCATAGTCTTTCAACAACTCTAGCCACCATCTCTGTCTCATATTGAGCTCCTTCTGATCAAACAAATATTCCAAACTTTTATGATATGTGAAGATTTCAAAAGTAGTACCATAGAGGTAGTGTCTCCATATCTTTAAAGCGAAAACTACGATATCTAATTCAAGGTCATGTGTTGGGTAGTTCTTCTCATGTGTCCTGAGCTATCGTGATGCATATGCAACTACATTATTAAGTTCTATAAGAATTACCCCAAGTCCTTCTTTAGATGTGTCAGTGTGCACTGTAAACCCTTTACTTACGGAGGTAGAGTAAGGATGGGTGCAGATATTAGGCCTCTTTTCAGTGTTTGGAAACTAGTTCTGCATGCATCAGACCATATGAATGGAACTTCCTTCTGAGTCATCCTAGTCATTGGCAATGCTATTCTTGAAAAAATCCTTCACAAATCTTCTATAATATCCATATAATTCTAGAAAAGATTATATTTCTGTGATAGTCTTCGGGCGTTCCCAAGTTATCACTGAACTAACCTTTGTAGGATCAATTGATATACCTTTCTCAGAAACAACATGGCCTAAGAAAGATACTTCAGATAGCCAGAAGTCACGTTTGCTATATTTAGCATACACTTTGTTCTTCCTTAGAGTTTCAAGTGTCTGCCTGAGATGTTATTCATGCAGATACTTATCCTTGGAGTAAATAAGCACATCAACAATAAAGACTACTACAAAATGATCTAAGAACTTCTTAAATACTCTATTCATGAGATCCATGAAGGTTGTTGGGGCATTTGTCAATCCAAAAGGCATAACTAAGAATTCATAATATCCATATCTAGTTTGAAAGGTTGTCTTGGGGATATCCGCATCTTTTATCTTCAGTTGATGGTATCCGATCTTAAGTCAATCTTGGAATACACAGTTGAACCATGTAACTGATCAAAGAGATCATCTGTTCTTGGCAGAGGATACTTGTTCTTTACTATCTTCTTGTTTAGTTGTCTATAGTCAATGTACAACCGCATTGATCCGTCTTTTTTCCTGACAAATAAGACAAGTGCACCCCATGGTGAAGTACTAGAACGAATGAATCCTTTATCTAACAGTTCTTGCAATTGTCTTTTTAACTCTTGTAACTCGGATGATGCCATCCTATATGGAGGGATAGAGATAGGATGAGTATCACGTATGAGAGACATTTCAAATTCAATTTCTCATTTAGGTGTTAATCTAGGTAGTTCCTCTAGAATACATCAGAAAATCCGCACACTATAGGTACATCTTCCACCATTCTATCTGACCTTGTTGTAGTGCTTACATAGGCTAAATAACCTTGGCACCCTTGCTCTAAGAACTGTTGTGTCTTCAACGTAGAGATATATTTGACATTATCATTGGATGTCTTTCCAATGAATTAGATCTCTATCGAGTTAGAAAGGTGAAATGTTACTTTCTTTTGAAAACAGTCAGGACATGCATGATGTCTTTCTAACTAGTCCATCCCTAGGATAAGATCAATGTCATCCATCTCGATTAGTAGTAATAAAACAAGTAATTGATGTCCCGCTATCAGTAATATACAATTATCCAGGATTTATCAGATTATAAATACTTGTCCTCCTGGTCCCTTGATCAGATAGGATTGTTGTACTTCTAAAGGTATCTTACCCAATGTGGGTACTAACCGTCAAGCAATAAATGAATGTGAAGAACCAAAATCAAATAAGGTATGTACTGAAAAGCCATGAATAGTAACGGTACCTCGTACGATCGTGCTTGAGTTGTAGGCTTGTTCCTCAGTGTTTGCAATGAGCTGGCCATTAGGAATATGCAAGCTAGAACCCGCAACACTTTGTGGTGTTTGCTGTGTAGGAGACGCTCCTTATGAACCACAACCTCTTCCCTATCTTCCTCCATGTGTTGTTCCATTACTTGAGGTGTATGTTATACTATTAATTGGGGTTGGTTTAAACCCTAAACCTCTCAACTTAGGGCAGGCTTTCTTGATGTGGCCTTCCTGATGACATTAATAACACACACATGCTCCTGTTTGAGCTGAAGACCCAGCCACAGAGGTACTAGCTCATGTTGCTGCATCACAAGGATATAGTGGAGGTCTAGAGAAACCCTACTTCTAGATAATTCCAGGCCCAAAGTTTGTGACGAGCTTATACTAGACACAATTGGATGATAACGATCGTCTCTTCAATTATATTTGAGTGGGAAATCAATTGTCTAGTTCAGACCCCTCTTCTTCAAAAAAGAAAAAGAGTAGGGTTTTTGCTTCCTGCCTTTCCACCGATTCGATCTGCTTTGCAAATAGCTTATCTTTATACATTAAAGCAAATAGCCATGTTCGAAAATGAGGAAATTAGACGCCAAATCAAAATTCGATATAAAAATGTGATTCTATACTTGATTCAAAAAAGCAATTCTATACGAAAATTTGTTAGCTAGGTTGCCACTCGCCCAATAATGCCTTTTCAAGGCTCGTAACAAAGGGATGTAAAAATGCCTATGCTTCTTCTTTCTGCGGAATTAGCTCATTTGATATTAGATCTGTCTTTCCCGGCAATGACGGTTGCAGGTTTGTCTCCCTCCTAAAAGAGCCTTCTTAGGATGGTCACCGGGAGGCGTAATCATTCCTATGCTTTGGATTGCCGGAGACTAATATCAACTTCAAGTTAGAATCTGCTAATATAATTAGACAAAGAAGAGGTTTGAGAAATGCTCGACCGTAGGGAGATGGAAGATTTTGAGATGCAGGCTGATTTTCCTATTCCGCACAGCATTCTCAGAGGGCAGTTTTCCGTAGGCTCTCTTCCTTTAGGAAATTTTCCTATTCATCACGAAAGCAGAGATGGATATTTTTCAATTCATCACGGATATTTGGATGGTCCACCAGTAAAGTGAAAGCTACTTCTTTGATGGTTTTCATCCCTCTCCATCTTAATACGAGATGCGATGTCCATGGCTTCATCTACAGTAGTGGCTCTAGAACCTGCAAGCTTCTCTCTCAAATCTCCCTAAAGACTACTAACAAATTTGGTAAGACACTCTTGTGGTGAAGCTTCTAGAGATGGGGAGTAACGTAGCAGCTCCGTAAAGTGAATATGATAATCTCGTACATTCTTGGATCCTTGTGTCAAAGAGGCCAACTCCCTCCTCTCCAATTTTCCCAATGGGAGGGACAGAAGTGAGCTCGGATCCTTTCTTCAAAAACATCCCATGGAACAGGATCTACTAATTTCTTTGAAATTGCTCTCCACCATCGTCGTGCATAATCTGCAAAGTAGTAATCAGCAAAGTGAACCCAAGTTCCTGCTAACTTGTGTATTATTCTCAACATCCTGCTGACATCATCAAGCCATAGTTCCGACTCAGCAGGTGTCTCTACCATTAAATTGAGGAATCTTGATCTTTCGGTAATTATCTAGTAATGTTGGTGTCTAAGAAGGGCCTTCTACATTGCTCCTTCATCTAGGGTAGGAGCGGACTTGGTTGAAGGATGGTAACTAGATTCTTCCTCAGAAAGATGGACAGAACCTTCAATCCTAACATCCACAGGTCTGGAAGCCTCATGTCTCTCAGCTTGTGCATTGAGCCTCTCCTCTAACGGTTTTTATTTTTGCCCTATTTCTTGCAGCATTGTCATCATAGTTGTGAATTGCCTAGACACGTCTTGGTCTGCTTGATCCTGGGATGAGTTTAAGGCCAAAGGTTTGGTCCTAAACATTTTTTGCAAGGTGTACATAAGAAACAATGATTTGTGAATGGTATTGTAGTTACTTATTAAGATCAAAGGATCTTAAGGCAACCTTAGTTTCTGAACAACGTTCATAGTCATCAATTACTGAGTAAATTACTAGAGTAATCGGGCTCTGATATCAAACTGTCACGACCCCAATTCCGGGCTGTCGGATCCTCCCATATCCGGATCTGGTTACTCAACAATAATTTATTTAGTAATCACAACTAACATTCAGAAACAGACTACTAATAAAAATACTCAAAAGAAAGTATTTTAACACATTTCCATTCCCAAAATAAAGTTCACATAATACATTCTCCCACTATAATCATTTACATATACATCAGCTTGAAAAGAAAATACATAAAAAGATTACTAACTACCTTACAAAGTAAAACTATTGTGGTTGGCTGGATGTCTACTATGTGAGCTAGCTGGATTACTAAAAACCTTGCGATGGCTCACCGACACCTGTTGAGTTTTCCATAAATCATAGGATTATAATTAGCAAATGCTAAGTAACGTAGAAGAGAAAAGCAAACAAAACGATGTAATTTTGCAAAACTTATTGTCATGAAAAGCTACATTCCTTCTCATTAATTTATGTCATACTCCTTTCTTTTCCACATTGGGGATTAGTCTAGGGGAACCCCACCATTCTTGGACTCCGAAGATGTGGACACTTCGGGATTGGAGATTTCTTGATCTGGTAAGCTTATGCTGCCGCACGTCGCCTCAACCAATCCTCCAATACTACCCTAGCAATTTCCTTTTCTTTTATTATCTAGGGTCTCAAGCCCTCAGCCTGACAAACAAAGGAGCACACCATCCTCGAGGACTCGATTACTTAAACCTTAGGCTAACATTTAATCATATAACCTCGCGGCTTTAAATACATGATATCGTGACCCAACCACTATTGAACCACCCGTGTCTCCACATGGCACGACTACATCTTCCATCGTTCAACCCAAATATATTAGCTACTGGTACCACGCGTTGCAAATCATTCATTTCGTGCGTATTTATCATAACATGGCAACCATGTTCCACTTAGGTAGGGAAACAGCAATACGGGTTCCTTCCGACAAACCTACAGGTTGCATGCCCGACTTGTAGTTCTACTCCTGATCATCCTTAACGTGACAAACGATCCCTTTCAGGATCCAACTCAAAATACATCAATTCCCATGATGTAATTCTTTCGTTAATTCTTCAATTTGCATAATCATCAACACTTAGTATAGATTCTTATATATTATTCATATGCATATATACTTGTATTTATGCTTATTTCTAACTCCCAAATCCTAACTTTCTAAGCCACTACATCAATTCGATGCTTAAACCTTATTTTAGTGGGAATCACAAAGTAACTTTTCATATTTTCTAAAAAATTGCCAAAATTAGGGTTCTTCATAGCAAAGAATATAAAATCAAAATTTTCATCGATCTCAAATGAAAACCGAACAGCAAAAGGAAGGATTTTGTTACCTACTCGAGCTCTCTCTCGCGTGTGTAGCACTTTATTATGTTTCACTTCCAGAATGGATGATTTAGGGCTCCTGAAATGATCGGATTTCATTTTCGTATAAAAAATACTAAGAACGTGCCATGAACACGAAGAACGAATGAAGAACACGAAGAACGCGAAGAACACACGAGGAACTAGAAGAATGCAAAGAGAATATTTGTCTTAAAACTTCGACAAAACTTCCCCTTATATATGGTGATATTTCTAGAAAAATTTCGATAGAGTTTCCCCTTGTATCGGGACATATTTCTATAAAAATTTCAGCAGAGTTTCCCCTTATCTCAGGACATATTTTAAAAGAAAAAGGGAAAGAGTTTTCTCTATAAAATCATCGAGAGGAAAACAATAACTAATATGAAAGAATATACTCAAACAGCAAGAGATGAAAAATCGGTAGACACCACGCGTCTTAGGTGAGTGAATGTGTTATGAATCACATGGTTCATTGAAGTGCATAGCCGCTCGCACCTAAGTAAGGTATTACACAGATTTCTCCATCAAAATAACTATAAAAGCAAAATTGAAAGAATAGAAACATAAGCAATGGAGAATCGGTAGACACCATGCGTTTTAGGTGAGTGAATGTGTGACAAAGCACATGGTTTACTGACGTGCATAGTTGCCCACACCTAACTTCGGTGTTATACAGATTTCTCCTTGAACCACAATAGAAAATGAATCATAAAGAAAGATGAATCAAGAACAAAGCTTGGAAGAAAAGAGAATGAATTGAAAGCCTAGCATACAAAGCAAACTAAAGAGGATCATACCTTTCTCCTCCTCATTCTCCCGGCAGCACTTCGCTAGCGCTCTTTTCCCACCTCCCACTCCTCCTCCCAACCTCTCAACCCTAGCCCTTTGGGTGGTGGTGGTAGTAGAAATCGTAGAGAATGAATGGGTAGGGGTGTTATAGGCCCTAGAAAACCGCTAACCAGGGTTAGTAAACCATGGTTTAGCCTTAACCGCGGTTAGCAGCCCATGGTTTTGGCCCTGGTTTTGGCCAAAACTTATCCGAAACTTAGGGCTTAAGTTAGAACATTCCAGGGGATTCTTGATTCATTAATGACTCTTAATTAATGCTAATCATGATTAACTTTCACTAATCACAATTTAACTTTCGTTGCTTGGGCTTATCTTTTGCTAACTATTGACTAATGTTTGCTAACGATCATTAGTAGTTTTCAATCTATCATTAGTTTATTTAATCAAGTTTAATTAGTCTTAATGACGGTCATTATTGGTTAATGATGTATTAAACCTCTTTACTTCACTTTCTTCCGAAAATCATAACAATTCCAATTGAAGTCCGATTCATACGAAACAAATTCTGTTGGTTTCCTCTTGACGAGTTGGATCTTATGATATAGGATCCGAGAGGGACCAAGTTCAAGGTTTTACATATGACCCTCAAGTATTCCTAATACATGTACATCTTGCATACTAGATGACCTAGAATAAACTCAATGTTTTAGATCAATTTAGACTATCTTCTTTAGGGTTTTATCATTAAGTTTCTCATTTACTAATTGGGATTTGCATCAATCAGATATTTTCCAAAAGCATATATCATACTCAGGTATTGATTATATACTTTCCAACATCATATATCAAACTTACAAAATCTATCAATCTTCCAAATCGAGACAACCGTCCTCAGAATTTGATCCCAATATCTCATATGTGAGCTCATATCATTTGGTTAAGTAATGAACCTGTATGATCCCTTTGAGAGATCATATTATTCATAAATCCTTGTATGCACACCAATGTGCGACACATAGACCTCAATTAGGCCATCAACCTATCGGTCTGCCAAATGTACATACTCAGACATATAGTAAGACATTTGTCTCCGATCCAAGGATGTATGCTTATATCGTGGCAACATATGACATAGGTCTTGGTTATCTCGATCTTGTTACGTTAACTCTTTGACCTAACTTATCTAATATCTCTGAACCTCTGTTCCTATATAGAGGACATACATCAAGAGGTCGGTCAAATATCAGTTAAAAGAGAAAGGAATGTCATCTCCTACTTTGGCTGGAGATAACCGCTTAACAATCAGTTGATATTCTTTGTGAGTCCTCAATCAAGCTCTTTAGACATTCATCCAAGTACCAGACTCTACGATTCAACAATTGAACCAATAGTTGTATGATCGTTAAGATGGCCATGGTACATAACCATAATTATACTAAGGGACTTATTATACAAATTAGTTAATCTTTATTTCAGATCAAGGAATGATATTTGTAATAACATTTATTTCATAATGGCTCATCGTGGGATCACATGTCCAACATTCTCTCAGGAATCTGCTCGTAGTACGACTATATGCAGCTCAAGCGAGAATAGCTTCAAGCCAACACCTCACATAATCAACGGCAGGAAGGATGTATTCAAATCCTCAAATGTTATGAAAGGTTCTATGAAATCAATGCCCCATGCATCGAATACATCTTAAATCTGAATGACTTTTAGGGGCATTGAGTCTTTGACTATAAGGGTTCCTCCCATTCTCTAGCGGTTAGTGCAATGCATCACATAAGTTGTGGCACCTTTAAATAGTGTAGGCCACCATAGGCCATAATGTAGTACTTTTAATGATGTTTTGTCTCCATAGTGGTGTCTACCGGATTCGAGCGAGTGACAATGCTCAAGGACACTTTGATATTCCTTCTAAGTGAGACATTGGCACCAAATGTAGTATGCTCCTTCCCTGAATAAGAGTTGGTCTTCCCATTTGTAGAAATTGATTTAGGACAAGAAGATGTCCTTTCTAATCTCTATCCAATTTTGTGGAACTACACTGAATACGTGGTAGTTCACAATATCGGCATACCAAGCGAGGGAATCCATGGTAAGAATTGACTCATCAAGATAGGTGTTTTTGCTAGGTGCACTGCTTAGTGGAGGTTCTTGTTGTTCTATTCTGGAGAGGTGATCTGCTACCACATTTTGAACTCCGGGTTTATCATTGATCTCCAGGTTGAACTCCTAGAGGAGAAGGATCTATCTAATCAATCTTGGCTTCACATCCTTCTTCTATAATAGATATCAGATAGAAGAGTTGTTAGTATGAATTGTGACTTTAGATCCAGGCATATAGAATCTAAACTTCTCAAGGGCGAAAACCACAACGAACAACTCTTTCTTTGTAACAGTCTAGTTTCTCTATTCTTCATCTAATTTGTTAATGTAGTGAATGTCATAGGGCTCTTTGACTTTCCTTTGTCCTAACACAACCTCAACTACAAAGTATGATGCATCCATCAAGATCTCAAAAAGAGACCAATCTAACAACTGTAGGATGAGAGCTTGAGTGATTATCTCCTTTAGCTGATTGAAAGACAGTAGAACCTATTGATCACATTAAACTTGGTTTCCGTACACAGTAATTTAGTTAGAGGTCGGGCGATGCAGTTGAAATCTTTGATGAATCGTCTGTAGAAACACACATGCCCTAGGAATAACCAAACATTTCTGACATTTTGAGTTGGCTCAAGATTGGAGATGGCATCCACCTTTACCGGGTCAATTTCCATCCACGCATGAAAATGACATGGCCCAGTATAATCCCTTCAGTGATCATAACGTAGCTCTTTTTTCAAGACAGTATGAGATTTATTTCATCCCATTTATGAAGTACTCGATCTAGGTGCTAAAAAAAGAATCAAATCTATAACCATAGACATAGAAGTTGTCCATAAATACCATGAGAAAACTACCAACCATATCGGCAAAAATTGCAGGCATGCACCTCTAGAACATGGCTGGTGCATTGCACAACCCAAAGGGTATTCCCATGAAATCATAGGTGCAGAACGAGCAAGTGAAGGTAGTCTTTTCTTGATCCTATGGGGCGATTGCCACCTGGTATACCTGGAATACCCATCCCAAAAGCAGATGAACTCCTTACCGACTAATCTTTCCATAACATGATCAATAAATGGTAAGGGGAAGTGGTCATTCTTGGTTGTAGCCTTGAGGCGATGGTAGTCAATACACATGCCAAGATGTTGGTATCCTTGTCCTCTTTCATTTGTAACCATGGTGACCCGAGATTTCTTTAGAACTACATGCAAGGGGCTCACCCATTTGGAGTCGAAGATGAGATAAATGAAGCTTGAATCATACCATTTCGTGATTTACTTCATGCACAACATCCTGCAAGTTAGGGTTCACTTATCTTTGAAATTCTTGGCATGGCTTGGCATCACCTTTCAAATAGATGTGATGTGAACACAGAGTTGGATTTATGCCATGGAGGTTGGATACATGCCAACCAAGTACCTTGTGGTTTTTTCTCTAAATTCTTAAGTAGTCGAGATTCCTGATCCAGGTTCAACTTGCTACTGATGATGAACAGATACATATTTTCTGCATCTGTAGGGAAAGCATACTTGAGGCCTTCCAGAAGTGGCTTTGACTCTGGTTCTGATCTAGCATGCTTCTCAATCACTTCAAAAACGGAACTGTTGGGTGGGTGATCTACCATGATTTTGGAGGTGATGCTCAACTCGGTTACATGTGGCTCAGCTGACAACATGCCAAACAAATCATCAATGAATTCATCATATTCTGATAGCATGAATCTTTTGAATACTAAAGATGCATCAACAAATTGGAATCACTCTCCTAGATGACATTGGAGAATGCATCAACTGTGCTTTCTAAGTCATGCTCAGGCAAGAGGATTTCTAGGGTCCATGTGTCATTCAAAGATAATTTTGTCTCTGATTTCCACATTAAAATCGTAGTTTTCTTCAGATGGTTCTACTCTTCTTTTACTAGATATAACCTTTGGTTCATTGACCATATCAATTGTTACTTTGTTGCTACATCAGCAAACGTGATCTTTCCTAACCCATAGTCAACCATAACCTTCGCAGTTTGTAGGAATGGCCGACCAAGAATAATCAGGGTCTGGAGTAATGGTGCAGGAGATTACATGTTAAGGACTACAAAATCAACAGAAAATTGCATGTCCTGCACCGTTATGACAACGTTCTCAAATAAACATCGGTGTTGCTTGATTGATCGATCACCAAACTAAATAATCATGCGCATCATCTTAAGCACTCCCCGTCCACATTCTATGAGTAATGAAATGGGGGCAAGTATGAGGTTTATGGAAGAGCCACTATCAAGGAGGTTTCACTTGAAGATCTGGTCAAAAATCTCACATCTGATTAAAGGTGCTCATTTGTTTGGCTTCTTTTCAGGGAGGTTACTAGTTGTTGCCATTGTAGCCAAGGTGAGGACATGCTTTTCAACAAGCTACCGTATGTTATTGTGGCTTAACCGGCGCTTGTTCATGCATGCTTCTTTCAAGACCTTCTTCATAGTGGGCATATATTCTATGGCTTTCAGTGAAGGTAATTTAACAGTTAAGTTCTTAATAATATCCACAACACCTAGATTAGATAATGCATTTTTTCATTTTGCATTTTTTTTGGATTTTTCAGTAGCATATGGTAAAGGAATATGCATGGAACTAAAAGTAAAAGTCTTGTTCTTATTTACATCAATATTCATGACCGAAACATTTTGTACAATCAAGCTACAAAAATGTGTCCAATCTTGGGCTAGGGGTGGACATCCAAAAACTGGGGTCTCTACTTTATTGGTTGGTGTCGGATTGACTGTTGTAGCTTGCTCATCTGTGGCCGGTGCGACTTTGCTTTGACTGCAATCATCTTTTTGGTCTTTTTCACTTTTATAATTTTTTTGTTCTTTTTATTATGGATGGTCATGGCTGGTAGTTGGCATGTCTCCTCTTTCTTCTTCTTCCTCACTCAAACCTGTAATTAGCACGGATAATGCATAAGACGACGATTCACCGAATGAAGCTTTATTCTTACCTCAAAAAGTGGCAGATGGAGGCAAGGTCCTACCATTTCTGAGAGTAAGAGCATTAGATAAAGCAAAATCACAAACATCTGACTCTACATGCAAGGATGGGACTTCACATTCTACCTGCTATTTTCACATGAAGTTATTAGGGTTTGCTTCGAGTGGGTCAGAAATGGAGTTTTGGTGTTCGTATGGTCATCCAGCTTCTGAGTCATCTCTACTAATCCCTTTACTAACTAGGTTAGGCAATCAATGCTCGGTTTCACTAGAACTGCCTTGGAAGGTTCAACGTGTTAACCATGATGTGGCTAATGGTGCGGAGGATGGGATGGGCATTGGTGATAATGTTCTTGAGGCAAAGGAAGCATATACTGATTTTGATAGTGAGGATGAGGATAATGCTACTAAGGTGCAGCTGTGTACAAATTGTATGGTTGGAGTTGGTGGTACTGCGGTTGCTGGTACTTTTGGTTTTGTCTCCAATTATTATGATACGATAGAGATTGGTGGTACTAAGTGGTTGGTGGAGCTGGATAAATCTCCCTCTTTTATGTTAAAGGAATGGATGAGAATTTGCAAGCTAGCCCTACTGAGGTCCACCTGGACGGGCCGGTTGCGTATCATTAGACAAACCACGTTCACCTCTTGAATAAGAGGTGGTGGAGGAGAGAATGGATAATAATAAGTCTAGGAATTTGGTTGGTATACCACCAACAGATGTTGTGGTTCATGGTCAGGAGTCTTCACTTAATACATGTGTTGGACTGTTGGTTGTTGTGGACTAGGTTGAGGTTGATGCTGCGTGGGTTGTTCTTCTTTCTTCTTAGTTGGAGTCCCGGATGGTGGAGTCACTGATTGGCAAGCATTAGTGGTAATTACCTGCAACTCCATTTTCTTTGTGATCTGATCCAATTTGTCCAAATTCTGGATTCTTTTCTCGATCACAGCTGGTTTCTCGAGATCATGTGATCGCTTCACAATGATATCAACCTTGGAGAGATGGACCCTAACGATGCAACAGTTGGAGATCTCATATCTCTCTACCTCGTGATATTCTACCATGTGGATTGTCTTGTGGAGTACCTAGAGTTCTCTCTGGTAAGAGTGGGATGAAGAGAGGGCGGTCTCTCCTTCGGTCATTTCTTCAAAAATCTGCCAAACTACATATTCATCCTCATTAAAATGGGATCCCCTGCAGGCAGCGTAAAATAATCTCTGACTTTCAATATTCAAGCCCTTGAAAAAGTGTTGGACCAAGCTAGTCGATATCTCATGGTGGGGGCATTTCTTCTACATGTTTGTGAATCGCTTCCATGCTTCATGAATCGATTCATGGGTATCATGGAAGAAGTTGTTAATCCAAGCTCGCACATGGTTGAGCTGACTGATAGCATAAAACTTGTGAAGGAACGCAAACTTAAGTTTCTCCCAGATTGTCATGACCTTCCCCAAATGGTTGACCCAGTAAGGGCCTTGTCTTGGAGACTGAATGGAAATGTAGTCATCTTGACTACACCTAATAGTATGTTAGGGTAGTGTGTCGTTCGACAGGTGCACGAGAACTATTGTAGATGAATGCATGTTCCTCATCAGTATTTCCATGGAAAGTGGGCAGAAGAGCAAGGAACTGAGGCTTGAGATCAAAGTGAGCATGCATCGAGGGATGTGAATCCACTCAGTCATCTAGGTGTCTCTAGGATTATGAGTCTCTTTTAGTGTAGGTTTATGGTTATCATTTCTTAGCTCCTATTCTTCTTGATCATCATGGGGTTTTCATCCTCTCCTTCTCCTCTTGATATTTTCCTCATATCATTCATCATGTCTTGGAATATGGTATGTACTAGTACCTGCTCAGTTAGTTGTTTCTGGATGGCTTGGATGGAAGCAAGCAACTGAGCATTCACTTGATTTTAATCGTGTGCTTGGCCCTTCTCTATATAAGGAGTTTGTTGCCCTATCTCTTTTTTACTTTTCCTTGAGGAGCCATCTTTGGATCCGAGTCTGATGAAATTAACTTCAGATTGGTATCCAGGAGTAACTTCTATAATCAATGCAAGAGGTATCCCAATCAGACCACTATGAAATTGAATACTAGCTAGAGTGATGGTTCTGAGATTAAGGTCAAGCCTAGATAGTTGTAAATGGATTAAAAGATGTAGACTGAATTGACCTCCATTCGCAATAGGCGGAAGTGGAACAAGAGCGGTCCCAGTTTATTAAGAAATAAAAATATACTGGAAAGAGGATGAAGAGTCTGGAGATCGATTCGCAAGTCGAACCAGTTTCTCAAGAATTGCATCAAAATATTGACAATGTAGAGTCCATAGAATTGATGTACATGTCGGTGGAGTCCTGACCAGACCATCCATGAATCGATGTCGTGGAGCAAAAGATGGATCAATGCAAGAGGAAGGATACGATGGTCAATGAGGAATAAAAAGGAATGTAAAATATTGCAAAGGTTCGAAATGAGCTGGGGGTCAAAGAGGAAACACACAAGGCAATGTGCAAGTGCTCGGGACTTGATCTTTGAATCTTAATCTAGATCCATGAAATACACAATACAAAATTGGGTTCACCGACATTACCTTTGAACCTTAGTCTAGATCCATACAATACACAATACAAAATTGGGTTCACCAACGTTACCCATGCGAAGTCGTAAAGGATCATATATTTTTATCTATTCATTTTTAGACTTGTTATTTCAAGCATATCTTTTAGCAAGTCCTTAGACACTAACCCTATAGGAGCGAGAGTACTGTCGGAAAAGTATCTCGTACTTGACCTCCTCCTTTGTAACCTATAGTATGTACTTTTTAAGGTCCTTGTAACCTTTCCTGGATCCCTACTCATCCAAATAATGAGAGAGAGAGGAAGTTGATAGTCAAAACCACTACTTCAGACCTTGCTCGCAATAAAATCACCCGTGAGCTTGCAAGGCCCTACTTAGATGCAAGATGATGAGACAAACAAACCTGTAAGGGCGTGGCCTAAGCTCGGTACTTCATATAAGGTGGACATTCTACATAAGGCGAGAACATCATTGTTTACCAAGTCCTACTTGTCCACATATGTTAGAAGCGCTAATAATTAGGAAATCCAGGCAATACACAAGGCAGTTACAGACTGGGTTTTTGGATCTAATCCTTAGCAAGTTGTCCCTCGCTCATGGAAGTGGTTTTGATCCCCCTCCTAGGATACATGAAAACAATGAGGGTATTATGAACTCAAAGCAATAAAATCCTTACAGATTTTAATTAAGGTCAAAGTTTATTTAGCAGTTCCCAAGTATTAGATTTTGGGTTTTCATTTTTTTTTGATATTTTGCATACAAATGTCTAACGATTTTGTGAATTCTCATTTAAATCCTACGTGCTCAAAATCAGAGGGAGATAGAGAAAAACCCATGCAAGTCGATTCGATGATGGAAATCTCACCATTGAATCTACTGATGCATGCAGAGTTAGAGGACTTATAGTGCTTCCAAAATCTCTCCATGTGGTACGAAAAATAGAATTTTTAAACCTATCGACATGGCAATCTGCAATCGAGAAAATCACCCTAAGCATAAATTGCTATTAGTCGTGAAGAACCAAATGTGAAATATTTAAAAATGAACCTGAGAGTCTGATCGTCGAGACACCCCGGTGCCCACCACAACAAGTCATGCTAACGTTGTATGGTACCTCTCTTGGCACGTGGGTTCAACTCTAAATATTTTACCATTTTTAATTTGACTAGATATAAATGTAGAAGACTATAGGAACATGATTCTTATTAGGGTTTATCCCTAATTACGATTACAAGCAGTCCTAAAATCCAGGGGCTTCAGGAACAAAAAACAAATAGAAATAAAGGCGGAAAACTCAAAACATCGAACAAATGAAAATAAATGGGGAAATAGGGAGAAATAAAGTGATAAGGCGAAGAAAACTCGAAGAAAACCCTCGAGAACCCCCAAGTGAACAAATGCTTGGTAAAATAGGTCCTAGAGTCTAATGTCCAAGTCCCTGTATTATTACAAATAATAATATGTAATAAATAACTCTCACAAAAAATTAACATCTTAAGCTAAGATCTATGCTACGTCTTCTCCTTGCTATGCTTGTTGCCTCTCCTATTGGACAGGGCAAGAAAAGTAGTCTTCACCAAGCTTGGCTGCATCGACCTCCTAAGAAATCATCCTTACGTACCAAGCCCTCGCATCAACCATGTCAAAGAGATGTATTAGCACGGATAATCAAAATATTGAATTTTAAAGAAATAAGATATTAATTTTGTACAAGTCAGCAAAAGAAATAAGATATTAATTTTGTACAAGTCAGCAAAAGGAAGAGAAATATGTACAATAAAATAAAAGAAAAGACAACTATGCATAAAATTAGGCTACAACAGGTGGCTCCCCGACAACGGTTCTATTTGATACAGCCAACTCGATCAGGTGGGGAGGGTCGTGTACTCCACACAAGGTGGGAGCACAGTCGATGTGGCGACCGCTCACAGAGACTAAGTGACAGATCAAAAAGTACCCACAACATATAATTAATCAATGAATGACAAAAATGTGAAGTGCATTTTATTTTACTCTACAAACATCGGTGCATAATGTGCAAGCATGTATAGGTCGAACCACTAAGAACAAACAAGGTAGCCTAATGATTATTTCTAATCAAAATAAATTATTTACACAAGTGTCTTTTTCATCTTTTTATGTGGGTTTCTTATTTTTAAGATTTTATTTGTTTTTCCATTTACATTTTTAAAATTTTAAATTTTAAATTTTTTGATTTTTAATATATTTTTAGTTTAAATAGAATATTATATAGATATATATAAGAGTATATAAATACATGTATGATATAAGTTTATATCTGTATTATATATATGTAATAAATATACACAAATAAAAAAATATTAATGAGTATAGCCACTTCTATGTATTATATTTTTTAAGGGTTTTGAAGTATTTCTAATGTATTTATAATAATTAGTAATAGTATAAACTATATATATTTATCCATACAATATACAGTATTATATTTATAAATATATCTAAAAATAATCAAAATTTGCAAAATAGAAGGCTATTGTGTTTTTCATCCTTTTTAATGTTTTAGTGATTTTATTGGTATTTTTGCTAATTTTTATGCATTTTTAAAGTCCAAAATATACCAAAACATGGATTAAATAAATAGGATGAATTATTTTGGAATTGAAAAACTATATATAGTCAAAATTTCTCAAAGATATTTTTAATAGATAATATATAATAAAACCAAAATTCAGAGACATAAATAAACATTTTTGGATTTTTTGAAGAAATTTAATCATTTTTATAAGGATTTTGGAGCTTCTAATTTTTTTTTATCAATTTTTATATTTATAGGTATTTTTGATATAGAGGTAATACATACTATAAGAAATAAAATAAATTTTTTGGAATTTTTCAAAAAGGTTTTATAATTTTTAGTATTTTATAAGTCAAACAAGGGTAAAAGTGCTCTTTTAGAATTTTAAGGCAAAAAAACATAAAATGCAAAACTAAATACAACGTGAAAGAACATGCATCTAGGTACCTTATCCTATTTTTGCATCATTTTTTTATTATGGATTATATTTAAAAAAATAAAAAATCAAGCTAAAAAATACTTAAGCTATCTGTGGTATATTTACAATTAAAATAAAATATAGGGGGCATAATGCAAATTACCCAAAATATTACAATTGGAATTGAAAGTTTAAATATTAAACATTAATTAAAAAATTGAAAGAGTAAAGGTGAAAAATGCTTAGTTCATATAGGGTCTAGGTGAACTGAGTTGACAAGGACTAAAGGGCAACAACCACTAAATCTGAGGGCTCACATGCAAAATTTACATTTATTTACACTACTCATGTCATTTATAGTATATAAAATGAAATATACAAAGGCATAGGGGTATCTGTGAAATTTACCCCTGAAGAGGCACAAACCAATGATGTACGATATGTCACTAAAGCGCATCCAACAACTGAGGCCGCATAATGCTCCCCTCTAATCTGACGATTGGGAAATGATCTGGTACTTTGACTTAATAGGACAATGTTGGAGCAGAGTGGAAGAATTCAAAAGAACAGCAGTGAGATGATCCTTCTATCGATGATATCTCACGATTCATGTCACCAAGAAGGTTGCTGAGATGCTCAATATGCTTCTGACATCGTTCTACGGCAATTAGAGATGCCAAAAAGGTCTAGACACATCGATAAGGGCCTAGAGAGCTGGCTCGAACTCAGGCATCTAGAGGTCTTCTACAGAGCTCAAATCGACCCGAACTCGGGTTCTGGGAAGTCCATACCTACACAAGAAGACTCAAGGGCTCGAGGTGATAAGCCTCTACCCAAAATGAAGCTGATTCTCTCAAGAAATGAGGGGAACATGGGAGATCTGACTAAAGGCAGAAGAAGGGCTCCGATTTATCAATCTAGAACGGAACGGGTTGGATCATCGAATGGAACCAATGGAGAACACATTGAGGAACAAGATGGTTATGAGAGGGGAAGTTGGGGCGGTCGAGAGACAGAGGAACAATGCCGGAGCAGTAAGCTCCAACGATCAAAAATATTGGAAGTTAACTAAAACTATGGGGCGATTGATTAAACAAAAGATATGATTATACCAAGGAATCGAAAAGCTACCTAAAAAATGTAAAATTGCAGGTCATACCTGGGCAATATTAGGGAGTAGAGATCTTATCATAGCAATGCCTTGGACCGCCTCCTCTCCTCCTTGCTATCCTCCAGCACCTCTGTGGTATTATCTCTGTCACTGGGAACACACTCACGCACAAGGCAATGGGAATCAGGGCTCAAGGATGAATCAAACAGGGAAGGGAGGCGATAAGGGTTATATATACATAGAGAGGAGGTTCCTTATGGATCGACGATTTGCAGGATTTTTGGGCAATATACAAAGGATCAAAATTTTAGGCCTTAATCATGATGGAGTAAGGCACATATTGCGTCAAAAAATCAAGAGAAAAGTTGAGAGGGATCATTTGGGAAATTAGGAAGAAGATGGGGGCTTGACTGGGTCAGACACAATATAGGCGCCAAGGGTGCAATTGACCAAAGGTCAACGATTGACGTGCCCCCTATTGGTCCAGCTAGACCACAAAAAGAGAAAATTGGCTCAAAATAAATAATTAAAAATAAATTAATAAATGAATTAAATAAATAAAAGATATAAAATAAACTTGTTTACTATTTTATGTAGTATTTTAATTTGGTTTTTAAATGTTTTTTGGATTAATTTATTGTAAGTTATTATTTACAAGTATAGTTACAGGTATATTTACCTATATTGTATGTATTTTATTTTTATTTTGTAGCTTATATTTTATTATTTTATACACTTACTTTATGTGTTCATATATTATTTATATATACAAAAATATATTTAAATGCATTTTTCAGATGGTATTTGTATACTTAAATAAATAGATATATTTATTATATAGGTAGAAGTATACGTAGCTCATCTAAATAATTTATATACTTATCTATTTTAACTTATTTTAAATGGTTTTATTGTATTCTAAATATGTACCTATATTATAAATAATATTTATAAAATTATAAAAATATAAAATAATGAAAAATATAAAGAGTAAATAATATGAATATTTTATTCAGGCATATTGTACAATAGGAGTCCAAACCTAACTTTTACATCTTAACTCTAAATTTAATGAAACCACTATCATTTAATAGATAATTAAAAGTTATATACCATAAAGGTGATTTTGATGCATTTTGAGATTTTATTATGGAGAAGATATGGGTTGGGAAGTTTGGGTTTTGGAAGTGTAGAATGAACATTGTATATTAATTTTATATGATATCAATTTTATATTTTTCTTTATATTTTTCTTTATGTTTTTATCTACAATTTTCATGTACAAAGTTTGGATTTGAGATATAAATAATAAAGAATAAAATGGGTCCCAAAATGAGCATATTGGTGAATAAATAAATATTGTTTTATTGTATACCTAGCCCTTTCTCCCTCTACTTTATTCCTTGTCGACCAAATCAATTCTTGACTTGATCTCAGGGTTTAGGGTTATAAATTACCTTCAACATTTAATTTATTTTACTTTCCTTTTCTTTATTTTTTTTATTTTGGCTTTAATACAATATTTTATACAATAAATAATGAATGTTAACTAATGCAAAATAATGATATATTTATGCATTTATCTAGGGTTTAAAATCCAAAAATGAAAGAATGAAGGTGATGAAATGGAGATACATCAACACCTCTAGTAGGATTCGAGGGTTAGGAATACCTTGTCTCTTGAGTATGTGTGGCATCTGTGTTTGAAACACCGGGATGAGGCAGGTAGCCGGGGATGGTGTAGTGAAAGTGTGAAAAGATGGTATATGGAGTTAAAAAAGTGACTAACCAAGGTATCCTAATTTCATGTATAGGAAATGTGTTTTGGTTGAGCCATAACAGTAGTATAATATTCGAATCAAGCGCTACATGCACACCGAGTGAGACATCTAGTAAGTCTTGAGGCTCAGTTGAGTAGAAAGGTTGGTTGTAGGCCTCTAACATATCGTGTGATTATTCACAATAATCTTCCACCATGATATCACTATAATTATCCCACATGGCATCCTTATTAATTCTAAGTTAAAATTCAGATCATGACATTAGGAATTATACTCAATAAACTAAAAGGGTGGGAGGGAAGGTTCTTTCATATCCAAAATTGACTCAATGCCTAGAGATGTGAGTTGAAAATAATACACCGAGTTAAGTGGCTCTTCTTTCCTTTTGATGGAAGTGGAAATTATGTTCTCATCCCTGAGAAAGTCATTAGGGAGTACTTCTAACTTGAAGTCAGGTGTTGATGAGAAATGGTGAGAAAAACTCAATCTTTCAATCTCTTCATTCATATCATCCAGATATTCATTGTAAAAATCATATTCAATTTCATCTCTATTCTCGGATTTTGTCTCAAAAGTCGAATTCTCTCATGAATCAATATCAATTTCCATCGATTCTTCTTCTAAATGATAAATTCATTCTCATTTTCAATCACAAATTAATCACTTATTGCAATAATCTCTAGGTCAGAAGATCTATCACTTGACTCGTGATGTTCATTCTGATTTATTCGAGTCAGGAATGTCGAGATTATATTATTTTGTTCTTCTTCAAAATCAAATCCAAACTCAATAGTACCCAAAACCAAAATCTAAAATTGGTATTTTCAAACACACAATGAAGACACATATTCAGAATCCTTAAACTTGTTTAAATTCACATGTTTTATTTCTAGATCATTCTAACATTTTAGAATCACATTTTGAGCATCAGGAATGTTAATAGAATTATTTGGTTCAAGATCAAAAGGAGTGTATGGGAATGTGACTGAGCTACGAAATTCCTCTTCGATATTCTCAAAACTCAAGTTATCAGATTGCAAAATTATTCCTCGAGTTTGATCGAGGACATCTTATGTTTCTTTACTCGTGGTTTAATAAAATACCTTATATTCATCTCAAATGATATCCTCAAATAATTTTGATGGTGCGTGTAGGGGATGGCATAACAGATCGATATCCAATGAATGGTGGTCTTTAAAAGTGGATGGCTCTAGAAAACCATGTGAGGGAAGATCAAATTCTAAGTGTGGTAAAAATTTGGGTAGTTCCTCTAACAATTGATCTTGGGTACGGAAATGTACATGAAATTGATTGATTTCTGGACTAAAGTTTCTTATTTTCTTGATATTCCATTAATCTTGTTATTTCCTTAATGGTGTCATAGCATTTTGGGCTCTTGCTTGGTCAATAGAGGATGATTTAGTATTATATCTAAGATCCCTTTTTTTGTAAAAGCTATGGATATGAGGCTTCTAATATACTTTCAGGTGACTTGTTGACCAAGTCATTTGAACATATATACTTAGTTAATGACCCATGAGGAATTGACATATCAAAATCCTTAAGATTTTCCATTTCAAACACAAGACAATGTTCAATTCACCACCACAACACAAGTTGTCACAAAGCAATTATCTTTCCAGTTTTTTTTCAGTGTCCAACAAATCAATCACACATGTATCCTAAGTAGATCTACATGTGAAACCGTGTCTGTCTTGAATTCATACGACTAGTTGCCCCTACTTTCAGTCGGTGTGGGTGTAAGTACGGATCGTAAAGTGACTACCCATGTTACTTAAGGACAATGGCTTACACATTATCCTTTACACCTAATATGTACTTAAGGACAATGGCTTACATGTTATCCTTTACACCTAATCTGTTGGGAGACAGTAGTTCTATCACCGAGAGGTAGCTAGTCATTTTTAAATGCAGTAGTTATAATTCTCACTTCGGCTTGAGATATAGCCGAGGATTGTGTATGTATATGTGAAATTGTGTTCAAAGTACAAAAAAATCAATCACTTCAATCCGCTTTTGTCTGAGCCACACAGTGAATTTCCGAACTTATCTAATTTATGCGAGCAACAATTTGGTGATCTTATGTAATTGGTAAGTAGAGGGAGGGAGATTACAGAGACGAATGCAATAAGAAGAAGTTGATTTTAAAAAATTAAAGCACAAAGAAATGCTAAACACTTAGAATGCCTAAGTGTTCAGAAAGATCATATAGTGCTAGCTAATTGTAACTGCCAATGAAAAATAGATATGCTTGAATCCTTAGGAAAGAGAGGTTGAGAAAGAGAGAGAGAGCTTCCCATTTTTTATTTTTTGTGTACTTGAAATGAAAATAATGAAAAATAATTTACAAAAGAAAAAAAAATAATAATACTGTTAAAAATCAATTGCATAAGTCCCCAGCAAGGATGCCTAAATGAAACCACGACTTTTCGTACGCGAAGAAGTGGCCTTTAGCGTCATTGTGAGCACACGTGAAAATCGAGCGATTCTAGATCATTTTTATCCAACTACAAACCAAGAGATATCAAATAAAGTATGCAGTAAATAGAGGGTCGATCTACAGAGACTCGAACATTTTTACGTAATTTTTCATTCTATTTATAAAGGTATTTTTGAATTTATTACTTCAAATTAAATCTCATTTTTAGTTTAATGTGTTGATCTATCACTAGGTTCTAGACATCTTAAGGATCCCAGATGAATTTTATGGGAATTTTTTCAGCTATCTTTGGTGATTTTTGGAAGTATTAGTGGCATTTGTGTAATTTTCTAAAAAGTTCAGGAGCTTGAATGTAAATAAAACTAAAGTTAAGGTCATGATTGTAATTAAGTAAAAGAATCTGGATGGAAATAAAATTTGTATGAATTAAATTGCTTAATGGGCTAATTTTATATAAAGTTGATAGATTTTAGATAATTACATATTAGTCATAGAAGGACAAAAGTGTAAATAAAAAGTAGGAATAAAAATGCAATTTTTACAATAAATAAAATAATAGAATTTTAGTAAGTTTCATAAAAAAATTATATTAACCAAATTACATTAAGGTCCAAAACTTATAAAAAATTAGGAATTATAATGTGGTCCCTATGACTAATTCTTCTTGTTGGTGATGAAGGTACCACCGTTCTTGGCCATTAACAGTGGAGCACAACTAGAGGTGAGTTTGTAGCAGTGACGAAAATGATGCGGTTGTCCGCCACAATCGTCTGATATGTCCACGATGACAAGGCAGTAGCTTCGTAGGAGTTGATGGGGCCAATATCGAATGGCTTCTTCTAAGTGGATGAGGGAGAAGCTACAATGAGGGTTGTGATGTTACCACCACCAGCCAGTGGAATTTAATCGTGGCCGAATATAGGGCTTGAAGCTCAAAAACTGGGTCCTTACGTTTCCTTTGATCTCCTCCTCCCTTTATAGATGATGCGCGGGAGGAGAAGGGATGGAGGAATTGGTACTGGAGGAGGCCAACCACTCCCACAACAATTGCACGAAGGGGAGAAAAGGGGGCGGCGACCATTGGTGTGCGAGGTAGAAGAAGAGGTGGCAGCAACGTATGTGCGTGAGTTCGAGGAAAAGAAGGGAGACTGATGCCATGCCGATGTAAGCACACTATTTTATATTTTTATTTTTTTTGAAATGATGACTTTAAGTTGATGTCAACTATTTTGTCATGTCATGTTTTTTGCAAATGAAGATGGGAGAGGATTGGAGAGCCCCTTAGGCCGATTCTAAAATAGAGCTAAAAATAAAATAAAAATATTATAAGAAACTCTAATATGGGCTTGGAGCCCATATGGATTGGAAAATTGTATATTTATTCTCTTTTTTAGATTTATTTTGCAAGAAATTATTATGTAACCTTTTAGATGATTTTGAATGCAATGAATATGAAAATTATGAAATGAGAATTATATATTGATCAAGAAAAATGCAATGAATTGTGCATGATTCTGTCAAAAAAGGTACAAAAACATGATAATAACTAATTCATCATATTGCATATTTTCCCTTAAATGTGATGTGCAACATGTGATGCACTTGAAATATTGCATCTTTACCCTGTCGGTTTTACTTATTTTCATAAATAGCCACGTGCATGGGTTATTTACATATACACTCCTGTTGGTTTCCTTTATTTATATTTATGTCCCTATTTGGACTGATTTGTGATATTTTATGTGTTCGATATAGTGTTTTCCTTGCAAAAAGCCCTTGGTTTTTAATACATATTTCAACACCATTAATTGTATTAAAGTGATTTTGATCTGGTTTGAAAGCCCTTACACTTCTCTTTAATTTTCTATACTTAGTTCTTAGATTTGATTAATGTATACCTATTTAGATTTCAGAGAAGCACATTATTTATTCATTGTTAAAAACAAGTGTTTGAACCCGTCTATTTGCAATAAGTGAACTCTGGTAGTGTTTTTAATACCTATAAATTAATTAGGACAAATAGAAAATGATTTAATCACATAATGATCGTATTGGTTTCTAGATTTACATTAATTACGCTAGTTACATTATTAAACATGTATATGAGTTAACTTAGGTTTAGAGCATACAAATATATCTCAATGGCTCAAATGACATTAATG
The DNA here is from genome assembly GCA_037367405.1 of Ottelia alismoides. Lineage (NCBI taxonomy): Eukaryota > Viridiplantae > Streptophyta > Magnoliopsida > Alismatales > Hydrocharitaceae > Ottelia > Ottelia alismoides. Next base: position 803,816 of record JAZKJV010007129.1, read on the forward strand.
GATTTCATGAGTGTTGAATTTTAATCCAGGAGTATTACATTTTTAATTATATTACATATCATTCTATAACATTTTTTATTGTTGTAACTTGCATCAAAATCAATAAAAAATGCATGCAGCCATATCTAATGTATTTTTGTGCAATATGACTTAGTTACACTTATGATATTAACTAACCTAAGTATTTGATCATCTTATTAAATACATTACTAGCTTGTGTCCCTATGTTTGACCCTGGACTTATCCAAGATATAAATTAAATCTCGTTCTCTTTACATAGGTTTATTCATCAAGGCTCTGATAGATTGTTAATCAACTACATTACTATGATACTAAATGAGATTAGCCGATTGATGATTCATTAGATGGTGTTGTTGTTGGGGACACAACTTCATTAATGTTTATAATTAGTCTAGATGCTTAGTTAAGTGATTTTTACGGTTATTTATGTCAATTATTATGTTGTGTTCATATTGTTTTGTCTTATTTAATGTTATTCATATGTTATGTCATGTTGTTTATATCTAGTTGTCTCCTCTATTACATATAATCAATATGTTGATGTGGCAAGGCCTGCGAAGTCAAGCATGCTTAGTGATACGCAGAGGCGAGAGCTTGGAGCTCTAGTTGAAAGGAGTCTGTAATAGCCAAAGAAGTCTAATAGAAGATAGCTAGTTGTATATTTGTAAAATATCTATATTTATTATGTGTTGTAAATAATAATAATATTTGTCATTTACAATAATTCTCGTTTGAGAACTCGTGATTGTATCAAGAGACTGTAACTTAATTATGTGGTGTGTTGATACTTGTTTCACCTTTGACCCAAGGTTGGGGCTCGACTTGAGTGATTGAAGATAGGATAGGCAAGTGACTCTTAGAGATTATTTGAGGTTATTTATCTATGTGCTATCATAATTGTAGATTACACATATCTTAAGAATAACATTATCTTCATATTCATAATGACATGCAACAAGATCATTCTACCTAGCTAAAATAACTCAATATTCTTCCTACTAATAGAACTCATGACTAGGAGCAGTTTTTCATCGACTTGTATATATGTAGATTAAATTTTAGTTACAGCATTGCATCTACATGAGGAGAGAGCTGGGAATCACTGTATGTATTCCTCATCCTGAGCTTTCATCATTATTTATCGCTTGCATCGATTTTTTCTTGATTCCTTTCTCTTGAGTTTGTAACTTAGGTTAAAAAGAATTAGGATTGGATGCACGGTGACGTATTTTTTGCTCATATTCTTAAGTGATAACCTAATTCTTAAAATTGGGACTTTTTAAGCAAGTTAATCAAAATTTAATGGAGAAAATTCAACCTTATACTACAAGAGAGCAATCACCTCATTATTCGCAATTACATACCTCTGGACAAATTGGCTGAGGACGAATCCCTAAGGATAGAGCCCAAAGCCTTGTACTTTACCCCCTAAGTCTCCATTTTCCAACTTTTGTGGATTTAGGAGCTACAAGGGCTTATCTTAGACCTTAGTCTATGATTCGGTTGTGTAGGGCTGGTAGTTTCTCTACATGTATGATATTGAACCAGATAGCCTAGGTAGATCACCCATTTGATTGAGGGTTATCAGGAGCACCATCAAGCGTAAGGAGACTCACTGTGAGTAACCGATTATTTATTGTACTATCACCAATTAAAATTGACCAGATAATTCAGTCGAACTCTCATGACCTTCATATGTAAATTCAGTAAATTAAATGGTTTGCTATTGTGTTTGACTTGTGTGAGTTTCTTCTTACATTATAAATACTTCCGTAGGGCATTCTACTCAATTAAACTTCTTACAATTCACATCATAATAGATTCAACATTTAAGATTCACTTATTCTTTCTTATCTAACTCGAATTCAATTCATTTAGTTTTGGTTCCCTTATCTCTAGTCTCTTATTCTTTACTTATGCTAATTCAACCTAAGTGTAGGGGGAATCGAGTCCCTATATGAGTACTCCCTCTATTCATTTATTCATTTGCTACACTCGCCTTTTGTACTTCATACCTGCACTTAGGCTATTTAAAGCATAAGTACATGGGGGAGTACCAACTCATTTCTTGTACAATTTCTTAATATTTAGTATGAGATATGTCTTCATTTCACTTTGTGCTATGAGGAAATAGCACAAGCTAAGTATATGGGGTATATGTATGTATGTATTTCATATATACTTTATCCATAACTTATCTCATATGTGATCTCTGTAGCTTTCGACTAGGTTATCATATCCATTGTTAGTTTTTACTGCATAAACAGGACTTGATATTTCCATACCCATAATCAACTACTGCTTCAGTTGTTCAAAGGAATGACCGCCTAAGAATAATCAGAGTCTGGCATAACAGTGTAGGGGAATCCATGTCCAGGATAACAAAGACCACTAGGAATTTCATGTCCTACAGGATTGTGATAACGTCTTCCAATAAACCTCTAGGTAGCTTAATGGATCGATCAAAAACTGAAGGATCATGCATGTTTGTTTAAGCAGACCCTATCGTAATTCTTTTATAAGTGATGTGGGCATGGGGTTAATGGATGAACCACTATCGAGCAAATTTTTATCTAAAATATGATAAAAAATATCACATCTAATCAAAGGTGCTCCTTTGTCTTTCTTCTTTGTTGGAAGATCACTGATTGTGTTAACAGTAGCCATGGTCAAAATATGTTTGTTGGATCGGTTGTGTATGCTTTTATGGGGTTGGGGCTTTGATATGAATTCCTCTTAGAGTCGTTTCTTCAAACTAGGTATGTGTTCCATGGCTTTCAATATTGGCATCTTAAGAAAGATATTCTGTAAAATCTACATAATAGCAGGATCAGAAAATGCATTTTTCAATTTTTCAATTTTTTTGTAATTTTTCATAGCATATAGAAAAGGAATATTTACATAATCAAATATATTGTTATTATTTACATGGGAATAATCTTTTATAGGTTAATGACTACAAGGGATGCAGTCAATCATAATAAGTGGAAAAGTAAAAGCAGGAGATTCCGTTTTGCCACTGGGCATGCGATCTGCTATTGGTGATGACATCTCCTTGGTTTGCCCAGCTCGACCTTGGATGTTATCCCTTTTTTGGTATTTTTGTTTTTGTTGATATTTTTGGATTTCTAGTCGGTCTGGCATAGATACTCATTTTTCTTCATCAATACCTATTGCTAGATCAGTTGATGCAGAAGATGATGATTGACCACGTGAGGCTTTATTCTTTCCCTTAGAAATTGCATACAGATCGCTCTTGAGAGTCACAATGTTAGATAACATAAACGGATCATTCACACCTGACTCTATGGGGATGTAATACACATCACAAGCTAATTTCTCTTTACATTTAAATTATTAGGATTTGCATCAACCTATGTCAGAATGATCGTTTTTGCGACTGTGAGGTCAAAGAGCTTCTAGCTCAACTTAGATAGGCTCTTCACCAACTGAGCCAAACAATCGTGTTAAGGTTTACGGGGACATCCACGGATAGTTCAACGTGCCGACCATGCTGACTCTAGTAATGGTGTGGAGGCTACAAATGGTAACTAGAAGAAAAATGTCGAGGAGGGAACTGATGATGATACTGAGGAGGAGGATACTGATTATGGTATGAAGCAGTCGGTTGATAATGATGGTAAAGTTGACGGTACGACGATAGTCTCCAAATGTGTGCTTCTGCTAGAGATTAGTGTTGTGGAGGTTGATTCTAAACTTGTCTCCAACCATGATATTGGTGGTATGGCCTAATGGTAGAGGATTGACTCTACAATTGTCTATTAGGATGGGTCAATTACATGTCATTATTCCATATGCCATTCATGTTTTGAATTTAGGGTGGAGGTGGGAAAATGGCTTGACGAATGATGGTTGGGGTTCAGGATGGTAAACAACCATCTGCTGATTTGGTTGTTGTGATGGTGTCTAATTAGGTGCTTGCACGTAATATATATGTTGAACTGACGAAGGCATCCCCAGACTCTTTGATTGTGATTGCTATTTCAGCTCGACAGAAGTTGTGGCTGATGGGCTCCCTAAATAACCGGAGTTGGTGGTATTGACCAACAGCTCCAACTTATTGGTGATATGGTCGAGTTTGTCTAGATCTCCGTTCTTTGTTCAATCATAGCAGTTTCTAAAGATAATGTGATCGCTTCTCAATAATGTCCACTTTGGATATGTGGCTCCCAATGATGCTCTAGTTGGAGCTCTCATTCTTGTCCTCTTCATGTGATGCCTCCATGTTGACGGTCTTGTGGTGGATATGCGGTTGTTTTTTATAAGATCGGGATGAAGGCAATGCAGCCTTTCCTTCATCCATTTCTTCAAAAATTTGCCAGACTACATCATCATCCTTGTTGAAATGAGAGACACCATGTAAAACTCTGAAATCCCTGGTCTAATTTCTTCTTCAAATTCCTGCAAAAGAGAAAGAGAGGAGTTGACGCGGTCGTTGTATCGACTAGGTGAGTTTTAGCAGAAAAGATTAATTTTAGTAAATCTTTATATTTGTATTATTTATACTCCTAACACAAGATGTACAGTGTCAAGTACAGGAGTGTCAAACACAGGGAGGCAAACTGTTGGAGACTAGGGTTAAATGGTAGACAATTAGGGTTTTGTGGGTTTTTAATTTTTATTTTTTTAAATATTTTTATGGATTTTTATTTGAATTTTTATGAATTTTATATTATTTTTGGAAATTTTGAGTATTTTATGATATTTTTATTATTGTTGAAAATATTTTGTATTTTTATTTACTTTTTATTTTGTTATTTTTATGTTTCAAATTCATTTTACTCTTTTTATGAAATTTTAAGTGGTTTTAAAGATGTTTAGAGTTTTGATTATTTTTGAAGGTGAAAATTTGCGTTTTTATTAAAAACTGTGAGGAATTTTTGATTTCTAGTATTTGAAAACTGGACGAAAATATTTTTACTCATTCTTATTAGAATGTGCATATAATTCTCTTTAAAATGATATATGGTGCATTTTTAGATGATTTATATTTATTTAGTTATGATTTTTACAAGTTTTTGTGTACTTGATATTTTTTATTGATTTTATTATTAAATTTTTATTTTGTTATTGGTTTAATATGAAAAATACAGCAAAATATGTAGGTAATTTTTGTAGGTTTTTTAAAAAAAATATATTTTTTATGATTTTTTAAAGTTTGTTATATTTTTGTATTTTAGAATGATTTATTAAAAGAAGAAAGTTTTTTTATTTTGTAAAATTTATTTAATATTGTATATAGTATAGTATATGTATTTATATGTATTTTTATTATATATTTTTATTTTTATTTTTTATTGTGTATTATAATATGTAGAATATATAGTAGTTAGAAACAGTGGTAAGGGTAGATATACAATGTGAAGGATATTTGTGTAATTGTTCTGGAAACTGGGGGTACAGGTGTAATATACTATGAACTAATAGGTGCGCGTGTAATTGTTCAGCTAAACATGTGTCCACGTACATGGTTCAGGCTGTGTAGGACCCGCTTGCAAATATCATAATATCTGGAGTTGTTCTGCATAAAATTCCCAGTTGTCACGTGGCTTCCACATGATATCCACCACGTACAGCTTTAGCAATCTGAACATGTGCAGAATTACAATAACATACGACGGTTTTCTCACAAAATTTCAAGAATATCTGATATTTAGGAGCCTTGTGTGTGATCTCAACTTGAGCGGTTGGGCGGTTGCTCTAATGTGAGGAGACCATGTAGCGATATGGTGGCCGTTGATTAATAGATGATCGAACAACTCTTTTTAAATCTGAATTCAGAGTTTGTTCTTCTCTGAATCATTTCAAGGCTCTAGGAGGCGGTTCTTCATGTCCAAGCTCGTCGCAGGCGGCGGTCGCCAATCAGATGGTTACAAACGATGATGGTGCTTGATCGCAGAGGTCGGCGGCGGGATGCTCTCCAGGCAAGGATACTGAAGGGCGACGAGGGCATGGCAATATCTGAAAACGGATATACAAGTTGAACTAAAAGCTTCGTAGGATTCCTAAGAAAGAAATCAAACAGATTGTTCTTCTCTCAATCTATAACATCCAGATGTTGGAATTCGTAGTGACGAAGCTCTCGGTTTCAGACGCTACAAGTGATTGAATCATCTCTGCAACGATCATTTCAAATAGACATAGGGTTCCATGGCAATGCTCTATTATGTTTCTTTGATTGGAATGACTTTCCCAACGGAAAATGCATTGATTTTGTTTCAATCTCCAGATGATTGACTTATTCAATGAAAAAAAGTTATTGATGGTGCTGCGATAAAAAAAATCCTGAAGGTGCTCCTCGGATCCTTCCTCCTCATTTGATTTTGATTGCACGTATTGGAATCTACGAGGCGATGTTGATTCGTTCTTCAGAATCATAGTAGGTTCTAGCTCCAGGCAATGAAGTTTCCTACGGATCGATGCGATGCAGCTTCGAGGCGCAGCAATGCTACAGAGAAATCAAACTCCAGGTGGTTGTATTACAGAACGGATCGTGGCGACTGGCAGAAGCAAGCAATAAAAGATCGCACGACCGATCCGTTATCGAAAACATGCATGGCAAACAATTAGTAGGGATAGAATCAAATTCCAATAAAGTCCAATCAGATTAAGAGTCCCATTATTACAACTCCAACTGGGGTATTTTTTTGTAAAAACTACTCTAAGAATTAAAGTAGCATCTCAACAGTTCCTGTAGGTATACAGATATCCACCATAAATCTTGTAATTATTCATACCAGGATTAACGTCTTGTTGAGTCAGTCTCACGAACCTGAGTGCATGGTCCAGCGTGTTCTTCACCTGAAATAAATAAGATAATTTTGCATGAGCCTAATGCCCAGTATGCATCAGGGTCCATGCATGGGAATTCTAATGGTCGTTTAACTAAATCTTGTACTTGAGTTTCCATGGCAAAACATCATTACGAGTCTAATCATTCCCAAGCATGTCTAAATTCGTTCCCTAACATGTATAACTTGGTTTCTTTCATAAATGTGGGTATACAATGAAATATGCACAAGAATATATAACATACATCTCCTTCATCGTATGGGACATATATCATAAGACATATAGCAATTACATAATTCTTCAATCATATATATAACTCTGCATGTTAGTCCCCATGACTTTGATGGTTTACATCCCTTAAATCAATTCTTGCAATATATATATGGTTTATTCTTTATTAAAACATTCCTTGCATAACACATAATGATTTATCTTTAATTATACCATTTTCTTGCTTAACCTGTAACTGTTTACCTTTATAAACCATTTCTTTCATAACTAGCAATGATTTACCTTTATAAACCATTTCCTTGCATACTTGTAATGGTTTACCGTTATAAATCATTTATTTCATAACTTGTAACGATTTATCTTTATAAATCATTTCATTGCATACTTGTAAATGGTTTACCGTTATAAACCTTTATTTCATAACTTGCAACGATTTATCTTAATAAATCATTTCATTGCATGCTTGTAGTGGTTTAACGTTATAAACCTTTATTTCATAAGTTGCAATGATTTACCTCTATAAATTATTTCATTGCATACTTGTAATGATTTACCATTATAAACCATTTATTTTGTAACTTGTAATGATTTACCTTTATAAATCATTTCATTGCATACTTGTAATGGTTTACCATTATAAACCATCTATTTCATAACTTTCATGTACGTATCTTGTTATACGTTTTCAACCGCTGGCACTTACGGTCCATGACAGTGTAGCTACAACTGTAGAGGACTTAGCTTCTGCCTCCGTGGTTCCTTGCAACCATACGCCCCTTGCGGCGTTGCCCCTTGCGGCATTAACATGACAGTGTAGGTACAACTGTAGAGGACTTATCTTTTGCCTCTATGGTTCCTTGCAACCATACGCCCCTTGCGGCGTTGCCCCTTGCGGCTAACATGACCCCTTGCGGTCATCAATGTGACTCTTATGAGTCTGTGTCTTAAATTCTTATTTATGGTTATCGCTATTATGATAATATTAGACTACTTCATGAAGATACCATGACTACTTCAAATTTACCAGTTATACCTTAAACCTTCTAAGATTTGCAATATCCTTTGGTAAGTTTCAGCATGAAATGTTCTCAATTTCACGAGGGGATAACTCATTATATAAATTCATAGTTATGGTTATTTTTGTTATAGACTCAACCTTCTCAAAGGCTATATGATATAAATTACATATAACCATATTGCAAGAGGCACCTTGCCAACTGTCTTAATAAATAATTTAGCTTTTTTTTGTTAAAGTAATGTACTTGCATATAATGTGCATAAACCTGAATAATGTTACTATCTTTTCCATCGGATTTTATAAGACCAAAAATATTATACTTGTATGACATCGATCAAACTACGGATCTATAGGTTTTACTTTTTTGGTTGGATGAAACATTCACAAAAGAACCCATTAGTGTTCCTAAAATGCACTCAGAGTCACTAACTTATCACGATTATTGTTATTATGGAAAACTAAAGGATTTCAAAAATATATAAAGCATAATACATGTACGTGTATATACTTGGCAAGTCGAAAAACAGATTTCGTAATTTCCATCATGGCATCAATTATGTATCCAATGTTAACATGAATAACATATATTTCATACACTTAAAGCCCAACATGGTAATTGTGAAATCCCTCTCATGCCACTAAGGTATAGAACCCTCTCTATTGGTTTCCTTTACAAAAATCACAATAACATTATCAATAATCTAATCAAAAGATAACATCTATTAAGGTTGTGAGTACTGACAATGTGAGATTTATGGCAGTGAATCAAAATATTCGGCACTACAATGATCAGGAATCCATCAATATAAAAAAATACGTTTTGTTATAATCACAGTTATCCGACGCATGTATTTCGATGTAATACTCCAATTAAGATCCTGATTATATACTAGCCTATAATCCGACACATGTATTTAGAAATTATATTTCATATACTCTTGGTTCATAGAAAATCCTGGACCGATGCCTACATTTACTCATCACAATTCGGATTTGATCATTTTCCATACGCATAAACCTAATCCGATACATATAATCAATGGTTCATTCTAAATTGAATCGATGTATATACCTAATAAACTAGAGCTGATACATACAAGAGATATATTTAAACGTAATCAATATTTATACGAAAACCTAAACCGATACATACCTGATGTCCAATGCTTAACTCTCTCTGCCGCAGTCATCGCGGCTCCTTCCGGTCACGTATCCGCACTCTCCTCCTCTGATTCGGCATCGTCGTCTCCCACGACAGAGATGAAGAGTTGAGATCTCTTTTCCTCTCTCTCCCTCCCTCTCTCTCTCTTTACACAAGAAATGGAAAAGATGGCGTGACTTCTCATTTCCAAATCCCATAGTATTTTATAACCATGAATGAGAGGTAATAATGGGCTAATAAATTGGAAATTTAATGGGATGATAATTAGTAGAAAAAAAGGAAATGTAGTTGTTCCTTTTTAAAAATCACAGCCGTTACAATCTACTACCCTTAAAAAATTTCGTCCTCGAAATTTCTTATTAGTGAGATATAGCAAGATGCAAGATCATGGATTTCCTTTGCATCACTTTTTTAGTCGACAATCTTATTTACAATATCTACTAGCTTTGGTCTCAAATGATCTACATGACTCTAACGATATGATGATATACATGATCTTCTATACATTACGTCATAAGGAGTCTTCTTCATACTTAGATGATGACCATTTATTTTTAAGAAAACTCTACCAAATGAAAATGTCTATCCGAGATTCTTGCAAAATCATAAGCGCATGCTCCCAACAAAGCTTCAAATATCTTAATGGTCTTAGATGATTGACCTTATGTCTATAGAGGAAAAGGAGTATTAACATAAACTACGCATCCATAACCTCTTAAAGACACTTCCATAGCTAAGATGTATATCTCGTATCTTGATCTGACATAATTAATGATAGGGCGTGTCTAGGATGTCGATCTCATTTATCTACAGTTAGGCCAACTTCTACATCGATTTATCCAAGCAAGTAGGTAAGAAGGAAACTGATTTGATCAATTAGTCTACAATAACATGTATGGTATTATCAGGATGTATCACCGTCTTGGGTAAAATCAGTTCAAAATTCATATGATATGTTTCAATTCCAATCTACTATCATATTAGGATTCTGGAAATAATCTCTACAATCTCTATGTTAATCATTGGCCACCATTAATATCATTGGATATCTTTAGACATTTTTGTCATGTATGGATGAATAGTTTACATCAAACTCTGAGACTCATAGATGTCTCCTACCTTAACTTGTTGTCAAAAGAATCCAAAAATTTTAACAATGCAACACATCATCATCATAATTGATTCCATTAATAAAATCATATTATTCCTTCTTCGGTATTTCAATCATTTTTAAAGTCTCAGAGTTTGTTGCTACCTTGATCCTTCAGATTTTCAAAAAAAAAATTCTTGTTGTAATGATAATCTCTCCAATCATTTAGGGAAAATATTATCATCACTAACTCCAAATCACGAGTATGATATTCCAAGTAAAAAAATATTAGAAAGTTACCCTCTTGTGACCATAGTTGGCATGATGTATAATTAATACATTCCATAAAGCATGCCCTACTTTCTTTGTCAGATGCATCAATGCGAGCTACAAGTCTCTACTGCATAATAGTAAGCTTCAGGTTTGGGTCATGGTCAACTTTAATATCATCCACAAATGTGATATGACTAGGAAGAAGATTTTGTCCAACAAGAATGTACAATTAGCGAGCATTGCATAAAGCTGGTGTTGGAGTAAGGTCTTGAATACAATATTGAGATGTACTTGGTAGTTCTCCTTATCCCAAGAGTAGATAGCATTATCATCCATAATTATGATCACAAAGTCATCAAGGTATTCTGAAAATACCCGATTCATAAACTCCACAAAAAGCTACAGAAGTCCTTATGAGATCAAAAGGCGTGATGAAAACTTCACAATCATATAATCTTATTCTGAAAGGTATTTTCTATGTCCTCTTTTATTGAAGGTTATTAGTAACTCATACGTCGATTGATTTTAGACAAGATCTTTTCGATAATCAAAATGAATAAATCGTCAATCCAAGTGGTAGATATTAATCCCTCAAGGTTACAATATCCACATCTTAATAACTAATGTACAGATATGTGATTTACCTTCTTTTTCACAAAGAGAATATTGTTTATTGTGGAGGAACATTAAATAACCAAAGAAAACTCCCTTATCTTGTTCTCACTGTAATCAATTCGCTATCTCCTTAACTTCAACATATGTCCTTTGACCATGAGTTCTCAAAATCAATCTAGTTTATAAGATAACATTGATGGAGAGTCCACTTGTCTATAAGAAGATCATCCTAACTACCATCTAGAAAATCATGCTAAAAATTGATAAAAACCAACTTTCATGATGCAATCGAGATGACTATGCACTAAGCACAAACTAGGTATGTTGTGTAATACCTAGCCAATAGTTTGTTTGTTTCTCATCTGCATATATCTTATTCTCATTCTTCTCTACTCCATGACTTTATTGCACTCTTTAATAATCTCATAGCAACATTAAAGATTTAAGAGTCCTGATCTTTTATAGTCATCAAGATTCGCAAGGGTACGAGAGTTAAAAAAATCACATCATTCAATTGAATACATCTCAGGCAGGTAGATCATCTTGCATTCACTCAGTCACTCATTAGTTATATCTTTCAGACAATGTATCTCAAAATTATTTATCCTTCTCAAGGTAGTTTGTAGCTTCAAAATGCATATCCATCTTTTATATTCAATGCTCAATTTCCTTAATATTATTTTTTTCCTTATAAGATGAGTGGATTGTTGAGAATAAAGGTCTTTTGTATAATCCACCACAACTCTTGCATGATACTTTCCCTGTTGACTCATAATTATCATCAACTAGAGTAATTATTGGTGTGAGTCCTCATTATTTGACGATGATTTGTGGTCTCTGATCATCTTAACTTCATAATGATGGGCCATCTGATTTAGAAAATCAAAGGCCCAACTAGTTGCATGTAATACCAAGGTTTGAGTCTATTCATTTCATTCTTAGGTCACTATCTATTGTGGATATCCTACACCCAGAGGAACTCCAGCTCTGATACCATTTGTAACAGAACAGATCGTGGCGACTGGAAGAAGCAAGCAATAGAAGATCATACGACCTATCCGTTACCGAAAACATGCATGGCAAACAACTAGATCAAATTCCAATAAAGTCCAATCAAATAAAGAGTCACATTATTACAACTCCAACTGGGGTATTTTTATAAAAACTACTCTAAGAATCAAAGTAGCATCTCAACAGTTCCTGTAGGTATACAGATATCCACCATAGACCTTGTAATTATCCATACCAGGATTAACGTCTTATTCAGTCAGTCTCACGAACCTGAGTGCATGGTCAAGCTTGTTCTTCACCTGAAATAAATAAGATAATTTTGCATGAGCCTAATGCCCAGTATGCATCGGGGTCCATGCATGGGAGTTCTAACGGTCGTTTAACTAAATCTTGTACTTGAGTTTCCATGGCAAAATATCATTACGAGTCTAATCCTTCCCATGCATGTCTAAATTCGTTCCTTAACATGTATAACTTGGTTTCTTTTATAAATGTGGGAATACAACGAAATATTCACAAGAATATATAACATACATCTCCTTCATCGTATGGGACATATATCATAAGACATATAGCAATTACATAATTCTTCAATCATATATATCACTCTGCATGTTAGTCCCCATGACATTGATGGTTTACATCCCTTAAATCAATTCTTGCAATATAGGTATGGTTTATTCTTTATTAAAACATTTCTTGCATAACACGTAATGATTTATCTTTAATTAAACCATTTTCTTGCATAACCTGTAACTGTTTACCTTTATAAACCATTTCTTTCATAACTAACAATGATTTACCTTCATAAACCATTTCCTTGCATACTTGTAATGGTTTACCGTTATAAATCATTTATTTCATAACTTGTAACGATTTATCTTTATAAATCATTTCATTGCATACTTGTAATGGTTTACCGTTATAAACCTTTATTTCATACCTTGCAACGATTTATCTTAATAAATCATTTCATTGCATGCTTGTAGTGGTTTCCCGTTATAAACCTTTATTTCATAACTTGCAATGAATTATCTCTATAAATCATTTCATTGCATACTTGTAACGATTTATCATTATAAACCATTTATTTTGTAACTTGTAATGATTTACCTTTATAAATAATTTCCTTGCATACTTGTAATGGTTTACCATTATAAACCATTTATTTCATAACTTTCATGTGCCTATCTTGTCATACGTTTTCAACCACTGGCACTTGCGGTCCATGACAGTGTAGCTACAACTGTAGAGGACTTCTTTTGCCTCCGTGGTTCCTTGCAACCATACACCCCTTGCGGCGTTGCCCCTTGCGGCATTAACATGACAGTGTAGGTACAACTGTAGAGGACTTATCTTTTGCCTCTATAGTTCCTGGCAACCATACGCCCCTTGCGGCGTTGCCCCTTGCGGCTAACATGACCCCTTGCGGTCATCAATGTGACTCTTATGAGTCTGTGCCTTAAATTCTTACTTATGGTTATCACTATTATGATAATATTAGACTACTTCATGAAGATATCATGACTACTTCAAATTTACCAGTTATACCTTAAACCTTCTAAGATTTGCAATATCCTTTGGTAAGTTTCAACATGAAATGTTCTCAATTTCACGAGGGGATAACTCATGGTATAAATTCATAGTTATGGTTATTTTTGTTACAGACTCAACCTTCTCAAAGGCTATCTGATATAAATTACATATAATCATATTGCAACAGGCACCTTGCCAACTGTCTTAATAAATAATTTAGATTTTTTTTGTTAAGATAATGTACTTACATATAATGTGCATAAACCTGAATAATGTTACTATCTTTTCCATCGGATTTTGTAAGACCAAAAATATTATACTCGTATGACATCGATCAAACTACGGATCTATAGGTTTAACCTTTTAGTTGGAAGAAACATTCACAAAAGGACCCATTAGTGTTCCTAAAATACACTCAGAGTCACTAACTTATCACGATTACTGTTATTATGGAAAACTAAAGGATTTCAAAAATATATAAAGCATAATACATGTAAGTGTATATACTTGGCAAGTTGAAAAACAGATTTCGTAATTTCCATCATGGCATCAATTATGTATCCAATGTTAACATGAATAACATATATATCATTCACTTAAAGCCCAACATGGTAATTGTGAAATCCCTCTCATGCCACTAAGGTATAGAACCCTTCTCTATTGGTTTCCTTTAAAAAAATCACAATAACATTATCAATAATCTAATCAAAAGATAACATCTATCGAGGTTGTGAGTACTGATAATGTGAGATTTATGGCGATGAATCAAAATATTCGGCACTACTATGATCGAGAATCCATCAATATAAAAAAATACGTTTTGTTTTAATCACAGTTATCCAACGCATGTATTTTGATATAGTACTCCAATTAAGATCCTGATTATATACTAGCCCATAATCCGAAACATGTATTTAGAAATTATATTTCATATACTCTTTGTTCATAGAAAATCCTAGACCGATGCGTACATTTACTAATCGCAATTCGGATTTAATCATTTTCCATACGCATAAACCTAATCCGATACATATAATCAATGGTTCATTCTAAATTGAATCGATGTATATACCTAATAAACTAGAGCCGATACATACAAGAGATCTATTTAAACGTAATCAATATATATACGAAAACCTAAACCGATACATATCTGATGTCCAATGATTTACTCTCTCTGCCGTAGTAATCGCGGCTCCTTCCGGTCACGTATCCGCACTCTCCTCCTCCGATTCGACATCGTCGTCTCCCACGACAGAGATGAAGAGTTGAGATCTCTTTTCCTCTCTCCCTCCCTCTCTCTCTCTTTACACAAAAAATGTAAAAGATGGCATGACTTCTCATTTCCAAATCCCATAGTATTTTATAACCATGAATGAGAGGTAATAATGGGATAATAAATTGGAAATTTAATGGGATGATAATTAGTAGAAAAAAGGAAATGTAGTTGTTCCTTTTTAAAAATCACAGCCATTATAGGTTGAATTAGCTCGCTCATATCCGAGGCAATGTTTGGATTTGATTAAACGGAGACCTGCAAAGGAAGACCTGACTCCAGTATTGCGACTCCAGAGCTAATTAAAGAAAGGGGTTCTAGTAATGCAATGGATTGGAACCCAAGCTTCGGCCACCGTGCATGGCCGGAGGTGATGAATCTGTAAGATATATCGTGAGGGTGTCGGGATTCGATGGTGAGGCAAGTGATTGAATTTAAGATTTGATTGAAAAAAAATGAAAAATTTGAGACGTAGAGAGGGGTTGACAAGAGAAAGAAAACAGTTAGATTGTAGAAGGAAATATAGGGTTCTAACCTGAAATAGAATGCAGAAGTTGTAAATGGAGGAAATGCATGTGTTGGAGATGGAATCCACCTCCGGGTCGTTGCCTCAACGGGGCAGCAGTGCCGGAAGTTGAATGCATGGTGGATCGGGACTCACACGATAAGGATCTTGCCCGATCTCACTTCTCTCTCTCTCTCTCTCTCTCTCTCTTGCTCGATGTGAATTAGACGCTATCACCGTCCTCTCACTTTGGAGCTTTGGAAATGAAGAATTGGAAATGGTGGATCCTTGGCTGAAGGGGAGGTCAGTGGATGTATATATATAGATGAAGGAGTCTGGTCACCAGGAGGCAGTGAGGGGAACGAGGGCAATTGGAGAAACCGTCCCAATGGCCAGGTCGTTGGGCGGTAGGCCGAAGACGGGAAGAAGGTGGGCAACGACGAAGAAGGGGCGGAGGAGTCGGGCGTGAGGAAGAAGGAAAGTGGGAACAAGAGAGAAAAGAGAAAGGTGGAGAGAGAAAAAAATTTAAATAATTAAGTATAAATTAATTAATGATTAATTAAATGGATAAATAAATAAAATTAATTTAGAAATATCTAAGTGTATAATTAAATACGTAATTAAGTAATTAATTACGAGATAAATAAATTTTTAAATAATTAAGTATATGATTAAGTAATAAATTAAATTAATAAATAATTAATAATGAATAAGTAAGTAAATAAGTAAATTATTAAAATTAATAAAATAAAATAAATTATTATTTATTTCAATTTAGTAATAAAAAAATAATATCAATTATGGTTCATTGTACAATATACTAATATGATCATGAATCTCGTTTTTTCGTATTAACTCTGATTTTAATGAAATCAATATCATTTTATAGATAATTCAATAATTTGAATTTTTAAACTGAGTTTCCCCAATTAGGAGTTCATACGATCGAGTTATGAGATTCGGAAAATTTAGGTAACGGCTTCGTGGCTTGGGATTTTATGGTTATTTTGGCTTATTTATATTTTTATTTTTCTTTGTAATTTTAGAAGATTTCTAAAAAAGGAATCAAGTTAATCGTTTTTACGATTAATTAATTAAAAATCTGGGATGTTTCTACATATATTACATATATAGAATGGGTCCCAAACGCCAAAACTCACCAGTTTTATTTTAATATATTTTGATATTTTTAATAAATAGTAGTAAGTAGAAAACATATTTTAAAAGTGAGTTTGGTCTGTTTGGAGTTTTCTATAAATAGTTATGAACCTTGGAAGTCGACTTTTATGGCTTTCACGGTTCATTGCGGTTAATTATTTTTGTTACAAATTATTTTGCTTAAATTTTTATAAAATAATATATATTTTTTTGAACAACTTTTGTAAAAGAAGTGATTTGATTTGAGATGATATAAACGATGAATAAAATAAGTGAAATATTTACATTGTGTAAAATGGGTAATTTATTTGTTTGATCTTGATTTTCTTGATATTTTTATAGGTTAGGATTCTTACTCCGCTAGTTATTTATTTTGTCGAGCAAATCAATATTGACCTGGTCTCAGGGTTAGAATCAGTCTGTATATATTACATATCTCCAGCATTCTTTTCTTTTTCTTTTATTTTTATTCTTTTATTTTTGATAAAATAAGTGTTAAATATATAATATTAACATTTGTGGTTGGAATGATGATTAGTTAGAATTAGTGATTATTTACATATATTTTACCAAGAATTTTAGCCAAAATGAAAGAATAAAGGCGATGAATCACGGATTCATCATTCCCCTATACTTTACCATTGCTAGTCTCCTAGTAAACACTTATTCTATAAATAAACGCAAGCAAAAACAAAAAGAAAAAGGAAAATAAAAGAACTTAAAACGTACTTGTTTCTTTAAACTCAATATCACTTCATCCAAAATCTAGAGCTTGCACTCAGACATTTGAATTAATAGTTTGTCGAGACTTTATTAGAATTAAGATTTAAGCCTCGACAACCCTCGAGTTCCTCAAATCCTTATCTAGGTCTACCTTAACAGTCAGCTAAGATCCATCTATCCATCACGTAAACTTTTCATCTTTGAAAGAAATTTGTATCTCGTGTGAAAAGGTTTTAGCTCTTCATGCTTAAAGAAGCGAAGAAACCGCCCATCCCACTAATACACTCCCATTGGACCCTCATCCAGTAGCTCAATTTCTCGAGGAAGGAGGTATTTCCTTCTGAGTTTAGGTTGTGTTGTGCCCACAATCGAATAAAGAAAGAAGATAAAAGAATGGGAAGAGAACTGGAGTGTGATCAATGTAATCACATATCCTACTAAGACATGCAGGCTTTTCTGAAGCTCGGATCATTGTGGTCATTTGGTATTTGATTTATTTGGCTTATTTTTAGTAGTAATGACTGTTGCATTGTATAGGTCTTTTATGCCTCGATGGATATAGAATCTTTTCATTCCATCCATTTTTTGTGGTCTTAGAAAAATTTTACCAGCAGATCCTTCTCTCATCCAAAGCTTTATTTCAACTCCAATCTCTCCCGTCTTTAGACATCACCACCACCAGACAAAGATGGAAACACATCATCGAAATTAATTGTCTTTTGTAGCCCCATGCAAGTCAAGCTAAGTATAGAGTGCATGAGTTCAAAATTGGTTCAAATGGAGAAAAATTAAGCGGATGACACCAAGTGTCCTACTTAGACACTTTCAAGTTGAATTCCGAACACGGTCTCATGGAACCTAAATAATTGTCTAAAATACTTAAAGAGTCTTAATTCCAGAATCTAATAAATTCCCTTTAGAATTAAGTGAATTATGGCCTAAATCAAGCTCTATCTCTTCCAGACTTAGATTCATTCGGTTCAAGAATCGTATTTGTTCTGAAAAATGCTAATGAATGCAACAACTTTTTTTATGAAGTGGAATTTTTAGTTTATGCTTTTTGGATGATTTTTAAGGATTTTGCATATTTTTATTGAGTTTTAAAACTTTTCAATTTTTAGGGTATTTTTGAAAATTTAGTGGATTAATTTGATTTACACTAATTTTACGAAGGATTTTATACACTTTTATAAAGTTATATGGCTTTTTATGCAAGATTTTACAAGGATTTTATTCGTAAGTTTTTAAGGATTTTATCAAATAATTTCACAACATTTTTTATATAACTTTTAAAGATATTTTTAAAAGTCATATTTACAGTTTTCTTACGGATTTTAGAAAATCTAAAATATACACCCATACTTTTAGAGAGCCATTTTATTAAAAATACAATAAAGTACGAGTTATGTCTTCTAAAATATATATCATATATATACAACACCCTCCTATACTTAACTTGAACTATGTCCTCATAAAACCAAAGAAGAGGTAAAGGAAGTCATAACTCAAGCTAAGTATAGATCAATGAAAAGAATATATACCACAATGACTCAAAAGAATAACGAATAAATGAATAGAAGTCGATCATCTCCTTAATACTTAGGATCAAGTGATCCTAAGGATAGAAGACTCAAAACCAAAGATGATAAAGGTCAAGAGAATGTACATACTCAACATCTCGGCTTGTCCTCCCTATACTTAGGGTAAAATATCCCCAAGTATAGAGAAAAAAATCAAAAGGTGAGGGACAAGAGAGTGAACAGATGATAAAAAAAATCGACAACAATCAAAAGAGGAAATGAGCGATAATACCCCCTATACTTAGGGTAAAGCACACCCTAAATATAAGAAACAACATGGATAATAGAACAAAACGATATGAACAACAATGGTGTCTACACCCCTTATACTTAGGATAAAGCACATCCTAAGTATAGTAAAATTCTAGATGAACCTAAGGTTGTAAGACAAACGTAAGAAAGAAATAGTAAATCAGAACATATATGTACAGAATAGATCGTGAAAATTGGGTATGAGATGCATAATACGAAGAATGAACTCAAACAAAGGCAATTTCAATGGTCGGCGGATCATGATCGAGAAATGTTTTCAAATGCTAAACATTGACTCGAAAGGTGGATTCAGAAGACAACTCAGATATATTTATGTTACCGTTGTCATACTCCTCTTTGGCAAGATATGGACCTTTCCATTTACTCTGAAGTTTTCCTGGAAATAATTTCAGTCTCGCATTGAATAGCCATACTTTTCTGATCTGACTCAAATTATTTGTGGCTGATGTGAAAATCATGCCACTCTTTCATCTACTTTTTGTAGTGAGGTCTACTCGTGAAGTCTTCATCTCTTGATTCTTCCATGGCTATCAGTTCAGTCTGCCGTTGATCTTCCAAATCATCTAGGCCAAAGATCACTTCTTTCAATGCCTGCAAGGATCTATGCTTGATCTCAACATGTAAGTG
This sequence comes from Ottelia alismoides, assembly GCA_037367405.1. Classification (NCBI taxonomy): domain Eukaryota; kingdom Viridiplantae; phylum Streptophyta; class Magnoliopsida; order Alismatales; family Hydrocharitaceae; genus Ottelia; species Ottelia alismoides. The sequence goes on from JAZKJV010007129.1 coordinate 823,728, forward strand.
GCATGTCATGCCATAAATGAGTCGAAAGGGAGATGCACCCAATGGAGTTTTGAAGGATGTTCTATAGGCCCAAAGAATTGAGTTCAAAAGTTGTGACCAATCCTTTCGGTCTGTGTGAACAACCTTCTACAAGATCATCTTAATCTCCCTTTTTGAGACCTCGGTTAGACCATTCATCTGGGGATATACGGAGTATCAACCCAATGATCTATTCCTAACTCGTTAGCAAGAGCCCTTACCTTGTCGTTGATAAAATGACTACCCCCGTCTGAGATCAGAACTCGAGGGACCTCGAACCGCGTAATGATGTGTTTCCTTAGAAACTTGCAAACCGTGTTTGCATCTATATTTCAGGCAGGAATAGCCTCTACCTAGCGACTCACGTAATCCACAACAAGTAGGATATAGTCTAACTCCTGACTCTTAGGAAACGAGCCCATAAAATCAACGCCCCATGTGTCGAAAACCTTACAAAAGTGAATCGGCTACATTGGTATCATATCTCTATGTCCGCAAGTGCCCATTTTCTAACAGTCAATACATCTCCTTATGGATTCATGGGCATCTACAACGAGTGTCGGCCACCAGATACTAGAATGAAGCACCTTATGTGTTGACCTCTTCTCTGAATGGTGTCCTCCAGCTTTGAATTTATGGAAATAAGTGAGGAAACTCCAGTATTCCTCCTGAGGAATACACCGACACCAGACTGAATCCACTACTTCATGGCAAAGGGTTGGATCCTCCTAATGGTAAGACTTGGCTTTTGTGAGGAAAGTCTCGAGTCTCTGCCTACACCAACCTTGAGGGACTTTCTTAGCAACAAGAAAGTTCACAATGTCGGCATACCACGAGAGCGAGGCGATAGAAAGAATCACCTCGTTTGGAAAAGTCTCTGTGATGGGTGCATCAAACTCAGAAGTCTCGGGGAGTTCTAGTTGGGAGAGGTGATCCGCCACTACATTCTTGACTCCAGACTTATCCTTTATTTTGATGTCGAACTTCTGGAGTAGAAGGATCCATCTAATCAGACGCGACTTCAAATCCTTCTTGTCCATTAGATATCGGATGGCAGTATGATCAGTGAAAATCGTGACTTTCGATCCTAAGATTTGAGATCTAAATTTATCTAAGGCAAATACTACGACTAGCATTTCTTTATTTGTAACAGTGTAATTCCACTACGTGGAATCCAAAGTCTTTTTAGCATAGTGTATGGCATAAGGCAGTTCATTCCTCCTCTGTCCCAAAACAACCCCTATGGCAAATAGGAGGCATCCGTCATGATCCCAAATGGAAGAGACCAATCAGCGGCTGAAGGACAGTAGCCTATACAACCATATTCTTGAGAGCCTCGAACGCTGAAAGACACTTATAATTAACAACAAACTCAGTGTCTTTTACGAGAATATCAGATAATGGTTGGGCAATTTTAATGAAGTCTTGAATGAACTGTCTGTAGAAACCTACATGCCCTAGAAAAGACCATAACTGCTTCAAGTTGGATGGGGGATCAAGCTTATTGATGATCTCCACCTTGGCTGGATCGAACTCCATGGACCTGCTGGAGATGATGTGACCAAGAACTGTCCCCTGAGTCATCGTGAAATGACTCTTCTCCCAAGAAAGAACGAGGTTTACCTCAGTGCACCTCTGAAGCACTCGGTCTAGGCTAGAAAGACAAGAGTCGGTATCGTCATCGTAGACTGAAAAGTCGTCCATGAAGACCTCTAAAAATCTTCCTACCATGTTCGCGAAAATCGAGAGTATGCACCTCTGGAATGTAGCTGGAGCATTACATAATCTAAAGTGCTTTTGTTGGAAAGCATATGTTCTAAACGAACAGGTAAACATCATCTTTTCTTGGTCTTCAGGTGCGATGGCCACCTGGTTATATCCTGAGTACCCATCAAGAAAGCAATAATGGCTCTTCCCGGCTAATCTCTCAATAATCTGATTATAAACGGTAGCGGGAAGTCATCCTTCTTGGTCTCTTGATTCAAACGTCTATAGTCCACACAAACGTGCCAAGAAGTTGGTACTCGGGTAGCGATCTCCTCTCCATCCTCATTGATTATTGTAGTGATACCTGTCTTCTTGGATACCACATGTAAAAGACTAACCCATTTCGAGTCGAAGATGGGATAGATAAAATTGGCACTCCACCACTTGGATATTTCCTTCATAACCACCTCTCGTAGATTCAGGTTCCCTGTGCTAAAACTCATGAGATGGCTTGGCATCATCCTCTAGAAAGATGTGGTGGGATCACAGAGCAGAACTAATTCCATGGAGATCCTCTACTTACCACCCGATTTCCTTGTGATTCTTTTCAAGAATCTCCATCAAATGAGATTCCTAATCTTCAGTCAGATTGGAAGAGATGATGACCAGAAATATTTTATATTCATCAGCAAGGAATCAGTATTTCATTTACTGAGGTAACGGTTTAAACTCAGGGGGACTAGGAACAAGAAGAGTAGGTTTGACTAGGGCCTGGGTATAGGCTACTAGATTGATGTGCATAAGCTCGGCATGCTCTAACTCAGAAAGATCTGGAGACTGCTTTTCTAATTGCTGATGCTGTTGTACTGGCTTGGTCTCCAGGCTAGGGATTAACATGGATACGGATATATCCGAATATATGCTCACCGTATTCGAAAAATTACTGGATATGGATATGAGTTGTAAAAATTTTCCAGATACAGATACAAATATGGTAGTGGCTTGAATATCCGGATTCAGATCCGGATATTGGAATACAATATATAATATTAATTTATATATTAGTTAATATAATATAAGCTGCAACCTGATGCTATTATGTTTGTATTATATATTGTATTAATGATATTAATAAATTCCTATTTCTTTGGGGATGAGCACGAATAAAACTAATAAAGTTCTATCCATTTTTTTATTCTGGTCAAGAATATAGGTCTCCTTGATCCTCGACACTTCCTTTTGTCATGATGCAACTTATTTATATTTCATTGCCAATTTTAATATCATTATGAATTTTATTTAAAAAATCAATTCATATTCTTATGTGGTCTTATTCGATATGTATTCGGATTCCATGTTTATTATATATATTTGTTTCACTCCTTATTCGATTCATATTAGGATTAGCTCTTTATTCGATATGTATTCGGGTTCACTTATTATTCGATCCATATTCGGATTCGATAAATATCCAATTCGGATTCGTATCCTTATTTTTAAGGATATGGTTTCCATAATGCATATCTGAATCATATTTGTATCCATATTCGTATTCAAAAGACATGAAGCGAATATGGATATGGAAATAGACATATCCGATCTGTATCCGATCCGTTTTCAGCCCTACGGTAGACTAGTTATAGGCCCATCGGAAATGAGACGCGGAACATACTCATCAAACATATTCCAATCAAACTCCCCATCTACATCGGAGGAATCAAGATATGAAAAACAAGATTGGAACTCAAAAAGATTATAATCAGACTAGTCTGCCTCATTATCTAACTCTACTTGCTCCAGGATTATGCTATCCATCATCTAGTATCTGACACTCAGACTCTCATGAAGATGTGATGAAAGATCGTGTACTCGGTTCGGCCCGACATCCTCATCATCGGTCTGCACGAAATCACAAACCTGATGACTATTGGATCCATCTTGATAAGGCTAAAAGAATCAAGTTTCGCGGCTTTCACTTTTTGTTGAAGGAAGAAAATAGTTGTCGGTTGTAGTAGAAAGCCGCGAAACAAAAATTTTCGGTTCTTAAACCTATCAAACAATTACGGTTTTCCGGCCGGACGGAGGCGGGGGCTGCTTCCTTCCCACCGCGTCCTGACTTCTGTGTCGGAGATATAAAGCGAGTGCACCGGAAAAGAACGGGAACTGGGTCGACTATGGCGAAGCATCCGAAGCCGTTCACTAAATATTTAACCAGGCAAGTGTTCCTGGGTCGAACTCAAGGAGGCAGAATAAATTCCCTAGATTCTTCTCTTCGTAATCTTATTTTAATTCTTCTCTAAGTCAAAACACTTTTTTATTGATTTTTTTATTTTTATGATTTTTATTTGATTTTATTCTTTTCAAATTTTTTATTTAATTTTCAAAAAGGGATATTTTTCAAGAGATTTATTTATTATATAATAGGCGGATAATATGTAGGTGATACTATATAATAGGGTGAACGAGGTTCGAGCCGCGAACTCGAACTACACAAGAAAACAAAGCAAAATGAGGCGACTTTCGATAAAATCAAAACACGTAGAAAATTCGTCAAAAAGCCGTGAAAACTTTATATTAAGTAGCTGGGGTAGTTGTGTAACTACCCTCAAGAAATCGACGAAATCCGAGGTCACAAGAACAAGAAACAGCCCCTACAGCCCAGGGGCATAAGCATAAGAAAAACTAATTAGAACTGTTTGCAAAATTGGTCCTTGAGGACTGTTCTGTAGAAAAACTAAACAAAACGTTACATTTAGGTCCCTGCGGAGGGACCTAAATGCAATTATCGGAAACCTGGGGGGCGGAGTTAAATTCTGGAGACTTGGCTGGATTTAAGATGCAATTTTCACACCGGTTCGTTTTCTGCGGCTGAGATTAGGAGGCTTCAGGCTCTGATCGACGGTTCTGCAGGTGCCACGTGTCGCAATTCTGTAACTCCCCTGTTCTTGGGGTTGTTGAGCAGCTGGCGGCGACTCCTTCTTCCCCGATTGATCGCGACCGATCTCCGATGACTTTGTCGCTCCGACGGGGCCAGAGGGGTGGCTCCTCCACCCCTCGAGCTCGCCCGCTGTAAGGTGGCGGTCGGCGACGCTTCGAGCGGCGGTGGCAAGTCGATGAAGACGATGATCTCAGATACCTGGAGGCTATTCAGTTATGACTGTTCATCTTTGGACTGGATTTGGATGAAGATGATGATCTTCCAGATGATGACAAGCACCTCACGATGAACGTGGATCTGCACTGAACAGAATATATGCTCGATTCTCCAAGGAATCGGCCACAGGATGATAACCTTCAAGCTCAAAGTTGGTGAAAAATCTGAAGTTCCAGCCAAAATAACCAGTGGCATGAAAAACGTTGATGAATGAGGATCGATTTGGAAGCGAATTTGAAGCGAATCGAGATGGGTTTTGAGATGGCGTCTAAGCTAGATGATCAAACTACTTTAAGAAGCGATTAGCCACGCTAATCGTGGCACGACTATCGAGAATTAAAATCACAAGATGGAGGAAAAAGCCTGGGAAAAGTCGAGGTGTATGACCTGGACGAGCTGCTCGATGGCGGCTTTTGACCGGAGCGAAACGCGGCGATGGCGGCGCTGCAAGGCGGCGTGGCTGCCTTGGATTCTTCTCCGACGTGCCTTCTTCCTCGCGAGCTCCTCCTTGGCGATGTCACCGCCTCTAGTTGGTTGGAACAAGGCTTGGAAAGTAGGGTGGTCGAACAACCTGGAGCTGGGCTCTGGGTGGTTGAAGAGTTAGTTGTAATGGCGGACCTTGGAGGCCTTATATAGGAGAGAAACTTGGGCTCCAAGTCGAGATGAAGGGCTGACGATGGAGAGGGTAGTTGGGGGAAGAAGTTGGACGGATCAGATGGGTTGGAAGGTTATGGATGGCTGCGGGAAAAATGGGTTGAAGTAGGCCAGTCGAACAGCCTGGGTGAACAGCTTCTTGGAGAAGAAGACTCCAGGTGCTGACAAGTGTCAGCACCTGGTTCGTCCAGAGGCTAAAATATCTTATAAATTAGATATAAAATAGTAAATTACATTATTTAAGATAGGTATAAATACAAGAAGTGTTAATAAATTAATTTCCTAATTTATGACGTAATTACTTTTAATAAATAATAAATATTTTTTAAAATATAAATATTATATTAATAAATATGTATTTATAAATAGATTTTAGATTTTTAATTTAATAAATAAATAAATAAAAATTAATTTTATATTTTCTTAATTATTAGAGTATTAAATAAAGTTTATACGAATTTTTATAGATTTTTATAAATTAATTTACATATTTTAATAAATAGAGTTAGTATCTAAATAGGTCATTTATACCTATATTTTAGGGTTTTTGATTTTATTAAAATAATAAATAGTCTCCAAAAATTATGAAATAAATTATAGTGAAACTACAAGATCATGAAATAAATTAAAAATTATAAAATTAAGATAATGATAAATAATGTGTGTTACAGAAAATAAATAGCCCAGAAACCCCTTTGTCTTTTGGTCCCAAAACCGACTTTTTGCAAACGGACTCCGAATTCTATGAAATCACCTTTATTAATTAGAAAATATTATTTTATGAACTTTAAAGGTGAGTAGAGTGAAATTGGAGTTCGTATGAAGAAGTTATGATGTTCGGAAGTTGAGCTTTTGACAATTTGCAGGCTGGGTTTCTTAACATATATATAGGGTAATATTTTTAACTTATTTTTATATTTTTATATACATTTTTAAGAATAATTAGGAGAAGAGTTTGGTGAAAAATATGTTCATATGAAATAATTAAAATTCTTTGAAGTTTTGTATTTATTTTATAAATAATGAAGGGTGTAGTTGTGTGTGTTAAATTATTTTCTTTGGTTTTCTTTCCTTATCTCCCCCTACTTATTGGTTTGTCGACCAATCCATGTTGACTTGGTCTCGGGGGTTAGGTTATAAATATATATTACAGCTATATTTATATTTAAGTCATATTGCATATATATACATATATTCAATCTGCCTTTTCTTTATTTTTCTGGTTCTTTATTTATTTACATGATTTTAGTGGTTAAAAGTGAATATTTACACATGAATATTGTTTTGTTAAAATATGAGAATTAATGAATATTTACATGTATTTGTTAAGGGTTTTAAGACAAAATGCGACAGAAAAGTTAATGAATCATGGATTCATCACATCTTAAGATGCTCTCTCTGACTCTTTTCATTTGGCTTTGAGGTCTTGGATCATCTCTATATGTATACTCTCGCCTTGGACGCGAAAGTACACCTTCCCTGTACCACAACCGGAAATGACCTTGTCTGTTGCTAGAAAAGGTCATCCACATATGATCGGGGTATCGGTCAGGCATTCAGGGACCGTCATGTCTAACACGTGAAGTCCACAGGGAATTTTAAACCCTGAATGGTGAACATAACATCTTCGATTAATCCCTTTGGCCTCGACTGATCTATTAGCAAACAGTAAGATCATTCTTCTTGGTCGAAGAGATCTGAACTCAAGATTTTTGAGTAAGGAAAAGGGAAGGAGATTAATTGATGATCAACTATTTAAAAGAGTACGATCAAAAGACTGATCTAGAATCTCACATCTGATATATGGTTCTATCGTGTATGATTGATGAATCTCCGTTTCATCATCTTTATTCTATCATTTTAGCCTTAAAAACCCTAGTAAATATGTGTAAAAGGCTTAATTCATGCATTTTAGCATCCATGCATATGTGTGTAAATAGTGTACAAAATGCGGTTTATAAAGCCAAAATTATAGAATAAAGAAAAGAGAAGAAAAAGAATAAAAATATTGTAAATATTTTATGACCCGAAACCCCGAGACCTAGGTATCTAGATGACTAGGTCGACAAGGAATACAATAGGGGAGCTAAGGACCAAAATACAATAAAAATCCCTTTTGTTTAATCCATTCTTTATTCATTTTTGGGACCTATTTTTGGTTCCACTTTTTATACTTCAAATAAAGAAACTTTGTACATGAAGTTTTTAGATAATTAAATAAAGAGAAATACAAAAGTGATTTCATACAAAAATAATTTACAGATAAAAAGTTATGATCTGAATAAGATTCCAAAATCCCAACTTCCCAAACCTGTATCTCTCAAATAAAAACTCAGAATGTATCAAAATCACATTTAATTGTAAATGACTTTTAATAAACTATTTAATGAAGGTGGTTTCGTATTTTGCGGAGCTACGGTTTGAAAGTTAGATTTTTGCCCCCTATTGTATACTTGTAGAGAATAAAATATTAATTTTATTAATTATTCATAATTTTTATAATTTTATAATTTTGTAAATATTACTTATAATACATGCGTACATTAAAATCAAAATAAAAACCGAAAGAAATACAGAAATAAAATACATGTATACAACACCTAGATGAAATACTTATAAATATACCTATATAATTAATACTTCTATTTTAATAAGTGTACAACACACTTCAAAAAATAAAATAAAAATATATTTAAGCGTATAAAAATATTTTATAAATTTATAAAATATTAAACAAAATCATTAAAATTAAATACACAAAATAAAATAAAATATCAAAATATATAGATGGGTATACCTATATAGGCCTAAAAAGGTAACTTGTATTTTTATACCTCTAAAAAATAAATAAAAATCATAATAAAATAATTTAGGAAAAAATATTTTTATTTAATAATCTAAAATTAATAAAATCATTTAATATTTTTAATTGAATTTCCAATTATTTTTAGGAGGTTTTTCCTGGTTGGTCCATGTGGACCAACCAAGTGGTCTGGATCGTTGACTAGAAGTCAACTGTCTGACCTCCCTCGGCCACCTTTGTTAGGACATCATTTTTGCGGATTTTTACAGATTTATTGAGGATATTCCTTGCACTATCTCATGTCGCATCCTTGACAACTTTTGCTCCGCGATTATCCGTTATACAAGCCCAATGTTTGCTTTGGTGATTGGACCGTTGAAACATTCGCATTGGATGCGAGCACTGTTACTAGGAAATATGGAAGTGCCGTAAAAGGACTTGGCGTAGTCTCTTGGGAACAGAGTGACTGATCATCTTACCTAGCTATTTTCTAAATAACCTATGATTGTCACATGAGTGTGGGTTTAAATGATTAGTCCATTAATGGCTCTTTGGGCTAGTGGGAGATTGTTGGACATGCGAGCCCACGGTGAGCCATTACGCAATAAATGTTATTGCACATATCATTCCATGATCTGAAATGAAGAATAAATAATTTGCATAATAGGTCCCTTAGTACAATTAGGGTTATGTACCATGCCCATCTTAATGATCATACAGTTGTTGATTCAATAATTGAATCATAGAGGCGGGTGCTTGGATGAATATCTAAAGAGTTAGATTGAGGACTCATCAAGCACCGTCAAATGACTGTTAAGAGATGATCTCCAACCTGAGTAGGAGATGCAATCCTTTCTCTTTTAGGCTGATATCTAACCGACCTCTTGATGCATGTCCTCTGCATAGAAATAGAGATTCGGAGGTGTTAGATAAGTTATGTCAAAGAGTTGACTTAACGAGATCGAGATAACCAAAGTCCTATATCATATGTTGTCATGATATAGGCACACATCCTCTGACCGGAGACAGATGTGTTACTATATGTATGAGTATGTACATTTGGCAGACCAATAGGTTGATGACCTAATCAAGGTCTATACACCGGCGTGCTGATGTGCATGTAAGGGCATATGAGTAATACGATCTCTCAAAGGGATAATACAAGTTCAGTTACTGAACCGGAAGACATGAGCTCACTCACGAGATATTGGGAAGAATCAAATTCCGTGCACGGTCGATATCGCTTTGGAAGCTTGAATGAATTTTAGGTTTGATGTATACTTTTGGAAAGTATATAATCAAGACCTAGGTACGATATATGCTTTTGGAAAGTATATGATCGATACCAACTCCTAATGATCGAATGAGAAACTTAGTGATAAAACCCTGAAGTAGACAGTGTAAAGTTGATCTAGCACTTCGAGTTTATTCTGAGTCTTCCAGTATGCAGGATGTACAGGTATTGGGAATACCTGAGGGTGATGTGATCATAAACGATTGTATAACCATGACGCTTCCATTCATAGGGAGTGATGAAACTGGTCTGGATTTTAGTGACTCCTCTCAGTAGAGAAGTAATCTTATCTTGGTCCAAATATTGGACATTGATTTGAATATGATTTGGATGCAATGAGAAGATTAGATTTGCGATCTTGATTTAATCAAGCATCTATGGGAGGCTCGGGATCTGGATTTGAGATATGATCTCAATATCCAAGTCACTATACATGGAACAATACAATCGCCCTGTCCTTATCTCCAAGTATTCGCGGAGAAAGCACATTATCCTTGAAAGGGTTCAGGATAATTTCATTGTTGATATATGTATCCGAGCATTGAGAAAATTGATAATTAAATTTGATTTAATAATCATAAATAATATGAATTTGATTCATATTATAAGGAGAGTTATCTAAGATAACTAAATGTAATTTAATTTTCAAGGATGTGAATAATATGAATGTGATTCATATTATTTGAGAACAAGAGAATAGAGATCCAAGACGACTAAATGTGATTTAATTATCATGGATATGAATAATGTGGATAGCAATATCCATATTAGTCATATATATTATAAATATGATTTATAATATAAATGAGAGAGCTATTTGTAATTTACATTTGTTAATTAAATGTTGATGTGAATTGGATTCACATTGGACAATTAATTGAAAATGTAATTCACATTTTATTTTGGGTTGTGAATGTGATTCACAATTTTCCAATGGCAAGATTGCAATATTCAGAAAATAATTATGAATTATTTTTATAGAGTAATTTACAACAAAGTTGCTGTAAATCTTGGAGATTTCCATGGAATAATGTAATCTCATGAGATCTCACGAGATAGCATGAGATTGCCACCAAATCCAATATTATAGAAGAAGGCAATCTTTATTCCATAATCTCCATGCTTGATTTATTTAATTTGGAATTGATTTATATTGGTTTATCAATATAGATTTAATCTAAATTAAATTAATTGTTTTTTGTTTTTACCAACACAAATCTTAGCCATTAAAAGAAACACAAATCAATGAGAGCCATTGGATTTGTGTTGCTCATGGTTTCAGATCCATGGATCCCAAAATATTATAAAAGGAGAGGCACCCCATTGCACTTCTTTACACAATGAGAACATAAGGATCTCTCTCTCTCTTTCTCTCTACACGCCCTCTCATCCTCTCTCTCTTGTGTCGTCCACCATGGATGCCCTAGAGAGGTTCTTCATCGTCGCAACATCGTCGTTATGTTGCCCGATCGTTTGCTCGTGGATATCTGTCTCCTTCGGTGCGCCTCACTCGTGAAGAAGATGTCGTATCTCGTGTGTCAAGATCAGATCCGCCGCTTGGATCATCAACATGGATTGCGAGAAGCATGCGTTTCATCAACACGCTCGCAAGCGTCTCCTCCATCGAGTCGGACTTGAGACAGGAGGTCTCTTTGTTTAGAGACTCAATCGCAACCACGCTTCAAGAGGTAATTCGATTACTTGTTTGTGGTTCAGACGAAACGATCCAAGAAGTGTTCTTGGATCATTTGGTTTCGTCAAATGAAAAAAATTTAATTTCCGCTGCATCGAGCTACTAGTGCGACTAGTCGCTCCCGATCGCATACGATGTGATCCTCACGCTTCTGTGATGAGCTTAAGGATCTTAACATATCCTTCAAGTGGTATCAGAGCCTTAGGTCGAAGGTTTTGGATCCGATCCATGAACCGAGGATGACTTGGGTTCATTAGGGATTGCGAAAGTTTTCTTGCATTTCATTTTTGCATCTCTATTTTGAGATTATTTTCGGTCCTGTTTAAATTGTTTAAATATGAAAATAATAATTGTATTATGTTCCCCATTAAATAAGGAAACCGTAGGATCTGAGTTTACGTAATTTGGATTCGGTATGCTCAAGTTATGATCATTTTAGTGAACATTTATCCCCTGTTTCAGGGACTGCGGATCATGATGTAATTAAGATGTTAATTGCGAATTTGAGACGCCTTGAAATGCGTTCAAATAACTTAGGTTCAGTTGTAATTCAAATTAGCCAAACTTTAGGAACTTACTTTGCTTAATTTGGATTTAAATTGATTGAGATATGATATTTTTAGTAAGTGAGGGTCACGGCTGGAAATACTTTCCTAATCCAAACCTAGTTATTATCGTTTAATCAATTAGTGAAATTAAATTGTTTAATTTCCTGGAATAAATGTGCATAATATTTGTGAAATATTTGATGATAATTATTCCCTTAAATGATATTGCCTTAACCAATACTTGATTAGATGTGATCTAGATCACTAATTGGTTGCATGATCTACATTCTAACAAACATGTTGCTTGAATAGGACTTGTGATTTGTTTAGCAAATCTCATTATAATGTTAATCAAAATTATTTTGATTATTATTATATGGTACAATTTCGATTGAAGAACCGATGATGATATCAAGTACAAAGTGATCTATTTTACATTATCCTTTCCCGAGTTGGATATGCTGTCTAGTCGGGGAGCGTTGGGGAAGCAGGTTGCACCGTGTGCGGTCTGTCCCACTCCCGTTAGTACTGGCCATGACAGTGGGTAGGGTTAGTATAATGCTTAAGAAATCATGATGTATTTCTAATTATTAAAATTTTAAACAATACGTATTTAAGATAATACCATAATTCAAGTAACAATTAAAAATGTTTGTTGGATATTAATTAGATCATTAATTTAATATGATTAGATTAATTGGAATCCAATTAAATTAATACACTCTATTATAAATAGATGTGTTATTTCAATTGGAATAATTAATCATAATGAATATGACTCATAATGATTAATTAAATTTGAATATGATAGAAGGATCACATAAGTGACATCCATGGTCTCCCGTCAAAGCGAAGGGTTCAATCACCAGGGATTGTATGTAGGAGACGCATGTCCGAAGTGACAGCTCCTATATGCAAGCGCATCTGGATCGGGCTCTTTGCTTCTCGAAAGAGTAAGGCCGTATGCGTAGTGAATCCAATATCGGATCCTCATATTATTGGGGCGATATTGGATTGCGCATAGCGAGTATTATTCCTGTTGATAGTTGGTTCAATTAATGAGGGGTCAACATCGCCTTAGGGGTGGTGGGCTCAGGTATTAAAGACCGAATTGGGAGATGCAAGTTGGACTTGCAAGGCAGAATGTGTTCCCGCTTCTTTTTATCGGAGTCACATGTTCTCATATTATTGGGATGTGACAAAGATAAGGAAGGATATCCCAGATCTTGCTGACGAATCCTAAAATGCCGAGTTTAAGAAGTTATTTTTATCGTTCGGTTAAAAATAATGTGTCGTGTGTTGTAGACGGCAATCAGAAACAGTCAAGAAAATAACCACACAAAATATTCGTCAATTTAATTAATGTGGTTTTATGTTCATTTTACTTGGGCAAGTCCCAAGGTCGATCACAAGGAGGCAAAGGAACAACCTAGACTTAAGTCTATCAGAATTCGTGCACGATTTTCGAGGCGGTCTTTTTTTGGAATTTTCAATATAATAAGGGTGTTACATGCAATTTTGGCCTATTTTAGGGACTAAAATGTCAAATACATTCAAACATTGTCTGAAAAATATGAAACTTGGTCACAATGTAAAATATGATGAAATGAGTGCACTGTAATTTTTTTTGGAATTTTTGGAAGCAATATGATTTTTTTATAAATTTTTAAATATGTAAAGACTAAATATTAATATTTAATTTTAATAAATAATAAACCTAATTATTTTCAAGGAATAAAATTATCTAGTATCTATCACTAAGTGATTGATCTCAGAAAAATCCTAAACCTCAAAAATGTGAGATCTAATACCTATTAAAAATTAAACATTGAAATATGCAAAATGATTTTTATAGGGCAAACTATGTATGCAAATGCAATTCTTTTTGGATACAATGTCAAGCACAATTAACTCTACAATATGTGATTTTTCGGGGATTTTTGGAGTAACGGTTAATCAAATGTGAATTTTAGAGCAAGAAATGGGTAAGATATACAAATTTCCACAAAACAATTATTTATTAATTAACCACTAATCATAAAAATATCCACAAGGTGTCAAAAAGTAGAAAATTAAAAGACAAACAAAATGTTATTTTTGGATTAATAAAATAATTTCATGGAGTGGTCTAAAAGTATTGGGGAACACAGGGGTCTAACTTCAATAAGTAAATAAAATAAATATGAAAATTAATGCAGTGGACTATAATGTAATTACCAAAAGTTTTGGGGGAGAAACTGCAAAATTGCTAGAGGGTCACGTGCGCAGCACGTGCCCTCTGGCTGTCTGGAATGGATGGTAGTATGGAGGATCCGCAGGGGGTGTGATGCAATTTACCCAGAAGGTCTCATGCTCTGCACGTGACCTCTGAGTCTTCTGGAGTAATCTGAATTATGACGGGGCTCTTCTTGCAAAGTTCCCTCTCTCACGTGCATAGCACGTGAGCAGGGCCTTAGGCTGGTGCCTGGCCTTTGGCTTCTGGATGCTCCTGGCGGAGGAGCATGCTCCGGCGGTTGGTGGAGCGGCGAAGAGAAGTCGGTGGTGAAGACCGTGGTTGCAGCAGAGACGTAGTGGTTGGTCGTTGACGAACGATGGTTGGTGAAGATGGCGGTGTGGTTTCCGACGATCGGGTGGAGATGGAGTCGATGGCGAACGGTGGCGTTGGTGAAGGAGCAGCCCAGGTGCGGTTGGTGGTTGACGTTGACGATGAAGATGATGTCTCAGAGGGTGCAGAAGCGTTGGCTGGAGGCGTAGTTGTTGTGGACGACGATGTCATTGGCTCGACGTCAAGGGGCGGAGCAGGAGCAGAAGGCAGAGGGAGGCCGCGCTGCTACGGTGGGCCCAGCCACTGGATCTCGCCGAGGAAGGGGGGTCGACGACGTGTCACCTCGTGCCCCTTTGTTCCTGTGTAATCGACGGATGATGGCTTCTATTGAGAGGTTTTATAGGGGAGGTGCGATTGGGTCGATGTTGGAAGGTGGCCGGGATTGGAGGGGGAGATCGGAGAGGATACGCGGGGGGGGGGGGGGGGGGGGTGGGGAAGGAGAAGATCCGGTGATGGATTCAATGCGGCGGTGGCGAGAGATTTGTGGAGGAGAAAATTGGAGGCGGCGAGATATGCGGAGATGGGGCGGCGGAGAAATCAGTGGAGAGGCGCAAAGGTTGGCAATGGTCCCAGATTGGGAAAGGTGACGAGGGAAGAAGATGATCAGGGGCCGCCCGATCGTCCGAGATCGGACGGCCCTGCTTTGGCCACATGGCAGTGGGGGCGCAAGGAGAGAGCGCACGTGCAATGCGCGTGCGGGTGCGGCACGTGCGCTGCACGTGTTCGGCTGAATTTTTTATTTTTATTATTTTATTATTTTTTATTTTTATTATAAAACGAATTTAAAATATGTAAAAAATCACTGACACGTGGAGGCACCAGGTGCGGCCACGTGTCAACAGTAGATAATTCAGAAAATAAATAGATTGTAAAATCGAAAATAAATAGTAAATGACCTCGGATCGAAAAAGTTTCTTCACAAAAGTTGCTCGTCTCAATGAGATCTGCAACTTTCTTAAGACATCAAAACCGATCATTTGCACAAAGTGGTATTTTTGGGGTATCCCATGTACATAAAACACCTTGATTTTGGGGTTTTGTATTTTTTATGTCATTTTTATATCAGATAAAAATCCGAAAAAAATATGATAGATCAGAGATAAATAATTACACATTAATGTAATTTTTTTGGATTTTTTATTATGATAAAATAAGGATATAAAATAATAGGTCAAAAATCTTTAAATTATACAGTATACAAAAGAGGCCCAAAACCCAACTTTCACATATGAGCTCCGATTCACTTGAACTTGGTCTTGTTTTGAAGGTAATTTAATGTACATTAGTTCAAAAGTGAGTAGGATTCAATCGGACACTGGATGAGGAAGATATGAGGCTTTTAGTCTGGAAATCCTGAAACTAGAGTTTGGGTTTTTGGTCCACTTATTTGGGTTAGTTATTTTTTTATATTTTTTTTTCCTTTATTCTTGTTAGTGATATATACATAGTGGAGGTGGTTTTGTCTTATTCGGAGTTATCATGAATGAGTTAAAAATCAGGGAAGTTAGACTATTCACAGGTCAATTTGACTGGGATTTTTGGCTTCTTATTTGTGCAGAAATTTGTGCTAAAATGTAATTCTTATGAAATCATGCATGAATGCTAATTATGCAGAATAGATGTACATATGCTGTTGATTTCAAGGGATATGAGTTTAATAAATGAGATTTAGAGTGATGAATTCGGGATTCATCAGTAAGTATATCTCTTACATTGAAAGTGATTACGGGATTGAACTTTCAGTGTTGACAAGGCAAGACAACTTTGATATAAAAATTCTTAAATCAAAGTAAAATATGTATATATATATAAATAAATATATACATTTATGCAAATTTCTTATTTCAGATAATCCTTCGTTAAACCCACTCAATACTATACTCAATAATAACCAGTATGATATCATGGATTGTACCCATGATCCAGATATTGTACTTGCAGTTGGACACATAATGTATGTGGTTGCAGTGTACAAGTTTCCTCATAATAATGAGGAATGACAATTAAATAGACAATAGATCTACAACCTTAGGGTTTGTATGTCTCTATAGTCTTGATATCATCAAATGTACTTTGGAAGTGACATGTCGATGATGGTCATAATTGTCAATTAATCCTTATAAAAAATCTAAGAAGATATTCTGGCATACATATGTGCTCTTGACATTTATCATGAATGACATGGTTCACTGCATCATGCAGAATGGTAGCTCTATAAGAGATGATGTATTCAAAATGTTTGAATACCTACCTGAACCAATGTTTTAAGAGTCTAGATTGATGTAGATATGATGAGTGTCATCATTCTACTGTCTATACTCTAGTCATTCGTGAAGCTTCATAATATTCATATTGTATGAATTTAATGAAGCATGTATAAATGTTGAAATGCTCTTACATTGAATTCTTTTGAATTTAACAAAAGAGTTACCTTAGTCTTAAGCAATGGTTGTTTATAGATAAAGGGAGCACAATGGAAGCATGGGTCAGACCCAAGATGAGAAGGATAGTCAAGGAGTTGACCTTACTTCTATGACTTCCATATGACATCCAAATAGTTGGATAAATGCCAATACTGTAATAAGTTGACGTGTTGATAGTATGACTATCAAGTCTGTCTAGAATCATTAAAGTAGGACTCGGATAGAGCATCAGAATAATCTACATAAATTATTGATATTGACTTGCTTATTGAATAAGACAAAGTCTTATAATTGTATCTCAATCTTCTAACAACACTTGTAATGGGTTGCATATGTTTTAGAAGACTGGAGAATTTGATCTTCAGGTTTAATAGTCATGTACATGGATTTTGATGCAACCATTGCAACAATCTCTATTGGATATACAGACTTCATTATTTCAGTGGGAGCCCTTAATCTTGGAGAATGTCTCCATGACCTGGATATTAGAATACACACATAGTTTATTTCCAAGTATTGAAATAAACATGAATTCTGAAATAAGCATATCATAAAGAGTTATGATGGATATATTTCAGATAGTAGTCTAGCATCTAGTGGGCTCTACCAAATTAGAAAACTAATAAATGGTTCATTAAGATTTCTAATTGAAATTAAACCTTTAAAAGATCAATATGAGGATAAAGATCATTTGCCAATGATCTGGCATCAAGCTTTGGACGTTTGCCTATTGATTTGATCAATAGACAAGTAAGAATGAAACTTTAGAATGTCTAAAATTTCAAAACTTACATAATTATGAATATTGTATTCAAAATTAAAATATGTCCAATACACCCTTCCTTGGGAAAGGTGTAAGATGTCAAGGTATTCAGGATCTCATACATATTGATGTTTGTGGATCATCTATATCATAATGAACATTGTGGATATGTGATATCTATTGATGATTCTGTATGATACGAGATTTCTTCTATTCACCTAAGAAACCTTTGAAATGTTCAAAGATTTCACAAATTTGATTTAGAACCAAAGATTGATGGAAGATTAAATGAATTTGATCTAACGAAGGTAGCAAATACCTATTAGATGAATTCATGGAATACCTTATAAAGATATGAATGTCATTTCTATCTCACTCCTCCTAACACACCTCAACTCAATAGAGTTGTAGGGAGATACAATTGGATCATGTGTGACATGATTTGATCAATGATAAATTTTTAGCGTAATTTCCTCTTATTTTCCTGGTATATATGTAGTAGAGACTACATTATATATCCTTAATAAGATTCCATGCAAATAAACTGGAATCTAGCACTTGAGAGTGCTGCTTCATTAGGAAAATAAAGGATGGTATTGGATACCTACTTTACGACCTTTAGTTTCTTAAAAGATCTCATCTATGAGAATGTGATTCTTAGAGGATGACTATCTTGAGAATCAAGATGAAAATGAAGTATAGGAACTCAGTTAATCATAAGAAGATAATGAGGCTCCTAAAATCAGAAACTGAAGGACAATTATATATGAAACACTAATACCTCTTCAAATGAGTTTGAGGATGTATTCCATGTGTCAGTTAAGTCTGACAATGATCATACTTCATGTGATGAATCTCCTGAGGATCATGACATGGAAAGATGGATTTTAGCAATAAAGTCTAAAGTAGACTTCATATACAAGTGTTGTATATGGACCCTCGAGGATTCACCTATATGGGAAAGAACGATAAAGGCGTAAATGGATCTTCAAGAGAAAGGGAACCTGATGAGAAGGTAGAGACCTTCAAAGCATGGTTTGTAGCCATGAGATACACATGAAGAAAGAATACATCGCTTGCGATGAGACTTGCTTTCCAGTAACCATGCTTAAAATCATCAGAATATTGGTAACCTTAGATACACAACTTTACTATGGCATCTTCAAGATGAAAGTCAAGATTGCATTCCTCTATGAATACCTCTCTGAGGATATTCACTAAAGTAGCCCCAGGGCTTCATGATTGAGGAAAGCAAGGTGTACAAGCTAAGGAATCCATCTATGAACTCAAATAAGCTTCTTGAAGTTGGACCATAAGATTTGATGAAATTATAAATGTTATGATTTCAAATAGAATCTTGATGAGTCATGTGAAGCTTAGTGGGAGTGCCTTTGTGTTCATCGTGCTAAATGTAGATGATATCCTAATCATTTAAAATGATACAAGGATAATAATAAGTGTTTCATAATCTTGTTGTTCCATAACTTGAGATATGATCTCAAAGATACCTCTTGGATCTTAGTTCTGAATGTGTTTAGAAGCAAAGAGAAGAGGGTATTGAGACTGTCACAATAGTAGTACACCTTGAACATATTCCATTTTTTGGAAAATTCCATGAAAGGCTTCCATCCCTTAAGATATGGTACTGACCTATCTAAAGGGATAGTACCTCAAAGAGTCGAGTAAGTGATTGCTAGAACTGCTTGCACTTGTGCATCAGTTACGAGAAGCCGAGTGTAAGATAGATGTATACAAAAGCCAGATATCTGCTATGTAGTGGGAGTAGTAAAGTATTGCTAATCCTACTATGGAGATAAAACACTTGATAGCAGTAATAACAAATTCTTCATAGATGACAAGATTTTTTGAAATAGTGATCTCAAAGTCTTATCTTCAAAAACTTAAGAATTTATAGATAGAGATCTAAAAGGTCTTAACTGTGGATACCTTAGGAGATAGAGATCTCCATGAATAAAGGTATTCTAATAAGGATTATGAAAATACTGGTTATAACAACTATTAAGCTATAGTGTCAAGGACACTATAATGTCTTTAACAAGATTGAGTTTTGGATGCATAAGATGCAACTTTCGCATTGGATGTGAGAACTGTAACTAGGAGATATACAAGTACCGTAAAAGGACTTGGCGTAGTCTCTTGGGAACAGAGTGACCAATCAGCTTACCTAGCTATTTTCTAAATAACCTATGATTGTCACATGAGTGTGGGTTTAAATGATTAGCCCATTAATGGCTCTTTGGGCTAGTGGTAGATTGTTGGACATGCGAGCCCATGGTAAGCCACTATGTAATAAATGTTATTGCATATATCATTCCTTGATCTGAAATGAAGAATAAATAATTTGCATAATAGGTCCTTAGTACAATTAGGGTTATGTACCATGGCCATATTAATGATCATATAGTTGTTGATTCAATAATTGAATCATCGAGGTCGGTGCTTGGATGAATATCTAAAGAGTTAGACTGAGGACTCATCAAGCACCGTCAAATGATTGTTAAGAGATGATCTCCAGCCTGAGTAGGAGATGGCAATCCTTTCTCTTTTAGGCTGATATCAAACCGACCTCTTGATTCATGTCCTCTGCATAGGAATAGAGATTCGGAGGTGTTAGATAAGTTATGTCAAAGAGTTGACTTAACGAGATTGAGATAACCAAAGTCCTATAACATATGTTGTCATGATATAGGCACACATCCTCTGACCGTAGACAGATGTGTTACTATATGTATGAGTATGTACATTTGGCAGACCAATAGGTTGATGACCTAATCAAGGTCTATACACCAGCGCGTTAGTGTGCATGTAAGGACATATGAGTAATACGTTCTCTCAAATGGATCATACAGGTTCAGTTACTGAATCGGAAGACATGAGCTCACTAATGAGATATTGGGAAGAATCAAATTCCATGCACGGTCATCTCGCTTTGGAAGCTTGACTGAATTTGTAGGTTTGATATATACTTATGGAAAGTATATGATCAAGACCTAGCTACGATATATGCTTTTGGAAAGTATATGATCGATACCAACTCCCAATGATCGAATGAGAAACTTAGTGATAAAACCCTGAAGTAGACAGTGTAAAGTTGATCTAGTACTTCGGGTTTATTCTGAGTCTTCCAGTATGTAGGATGTACAGGTATTGGGAATACGTGAGGATGATGTGATCATAAACGATTGTATAACCATGACAACTCCATTCCTAGGGAATGATGAAACGGGTCTGGATTTTAGTGACTCCTCTCAGTAGAGAAGTAATCTTATCTTGGTCCAAATGTTGGACATTGATCTGAATGTGATTTAGATGCAATGAGAAGATTAGATTTGCAGTCTTGATTTAATCAAGCATATATGGGAGGCCCACGATCTGGATTTGAGATATGATCTCAATATCCAAGTCACTATACGTGGAACAATACAATCGCCATGTCCTTATCTCCAAGTATTCGTGGATAAAGCGCATTATGCTTGAAAGTGTTCATGATAATTTAATTATTGATATATGTATCCGAGCATTGAGAAAATTGATAATTAGATGTGATTTAATTATCATGAATAATATGAATTTGATTCTTATTATAAGGAGAGTTATCTAAGATAACTAAATGTGATTTAATTATCAAAGATGTGAATAATATGAATGTGATTCATATTATTTGAGAACAAGAGAATAGAGATCCAAGACGATTAAATGTGATTTAATTATCATGGATAGTATAATGTGGATAGCAATATCCATATTAGTCATATATATTATAAATGTGATTTATAATATAAAAGAGAGAGCTATTTGTAATTTACATTTGTTAATTAAATATTGATGTGAATTGGATTCACATTGGACAATTAATTGAAAATGTAATTCACATTTTATTTTGAGTTGTGAATGTGATTCACAATTTTCCAATGGCAAGATTGCAATATTCATAAAATAATTATGAATTATTTTTGTAGAATAATTTACAACAAGTGTTGTTGTAAATTTTGGATATTTCCATGGAATAATGTAATCTCATGATATCTCATGAGATTGCATGAGATTGCAACCAAATCCAATATTATGGAAGGAGACAATCTTCATTCCATAATCTCCATGCTTGATTGATTTAATTTGGAATTGATTTATATTGATTTATCAATATAGATTTAATCTAAATTAAATTAGTTGTTGTTGGTTTTTACCAACATAAATCTTAGCCATTAAAAGAAACACAAATCAATGAGAGCCATTGGATTTGTGTTGCCCATGGATTGCGATCCATGGATCCCAAAATATTATAAAAGGAGAGACACCCCATTGCTCTTCTTTACACAATGAGAACATAAGGATCTCTCTCTCTCTCTCTCTCTCTTTTTTCTTTCTACACACCCTCTCTTCTTCTCTCTCCTGTGTCGTCCACCATGGATGCCCTAGAGAGGTTCTTCATTGCCGCAGCATCATCGTTATGCAGCCTGATCGTTTACTCGTGGATCTCTGTCTCCTTCAGTGAGCCTCGCTCGTGAAGAAGACGTTGGATCTCGTGTGTTGAGATCAGGATATCCGCCGCTTGGATCATCAACATGGATTGCGAGAAGCAAGTGTTTCATCAACACGCTAGCAAGCGTCTCCTCTGTCGGATTGGACTTGAGAAAGGAGGACTCTTCTTTTAGAGACTTGGTCGCGACCACGCTTCAAGAGGAAATCTGATTACTTGTTTTTGGTTCAGACGAAACGATCCGAGAAGTGTTCTTGGATCATTTGGTTTCGTCAAATGAAAAAATTTTAATTTTTGTTGCATCGAGCAACTAGTGCGACTAGTCTCTCCCGATCGCATATGATGTGATCCTCACTCTACCGTGATGCGCTTAAGGATCTTACCATATCCTTCATCTTTGACCGTTTTTCCTCTCTTTTTGACGAGCTCTGGACTGGAGCTCGTAACAGGAGGTCCTCCAGCTCTCATGAGACGAGGTTAGACGGCCGTGGAGGTGCTTCCAACACCTCTGACGGGTCACCGCCGTTGAGGTCCATTCTTCCTGGTTTAGGTCAGTGAGGTCCCTTTTATTTGCTCTATTCACTTTGTTTAGTCACTGGAATCATTTCTCTTGTGTTTTTTTTCATCCTCTAACCACATCCACTAGCCATCGATCCACCTTACTCGCTGCTCGTCGGCGGTCGCTCCGACGAGCTTAAACCTCGTTCCTTGTCCTATGTTCATCCCCAGGAGCTCCTTGGAGCCCCGCATTTTTATCCTAACCTCTCCCCTGCAGGAAATAGCCAGAGAATATACATTTGCAGGTGTTTTCAAAGTGCGTGAGGTAGCCTCAGGTGTCGTGCGTCACCGGACGTCTCCGGTGGTTTCTGGCCATTTTCTGGGGCTTCCTAGTTGCGGGAGCACATTTGGAGCGAGGAGCTACCTTCGGCTTGCTTCCATGTGGTTGGAGGAACGAGCTACACCAGATTCAAACTCGCATCGGGCGAGTTCTTTCGCATTCTTCCAACCTCGTCATCAGTCGTTGGATCAAGAACTATTCTTCCTGTATGCTAGGTGACGTCTGATCTGACCAAGCATTGACCGTCGGATCCGTCTGCAGGATCTAATCTCTGCCGTGCAAATCGAACCGTCATCGCGGCGTATGGGGGCGCCACGTGTCTTAAGTGATTTGGTAGGGCCGCCTTGATTTTCCCTCGATGGGTATTTTACCCTTTTTACCCCCAAAATATTTGGCAATGAATCATTCATCGGTTGTTTTGTACTTTTTGTAATATTTATTAAAAGGATCCCAGACTCTCTAAATTTGCAATCTCGCCCTTGCCAGCTAGGCGTACGTGCGAGAGCACGTGCGTTTGTCTATTTTGCATTCAAGGGCCGATCTTTCTTATATTTCTGATTAGTCCTGAAATATTGGTGTAACATTATAATACTTTTGACAATTTTACGTACCAGTCCGTGGGTTTTTAGAAATCAAGATTTAGTCATTGACTGGTCAGGTGTTCGAGCATGTCCGCCTAGGCGATTTTGCAGGTATACCCTGGCAACTTTGCATATTTAGGACCAGTCTTTCAATCTTGTGATTAGATATATATTTTCTGAAAAATTGCATTATGGCCCCTGGACTTTCTGCTAATTACTATAATACCCCTACCAGCAGAGTGTTTTCTTTTTGTTGTATCTAACTATTTCATGCATCTATAAATATCGAAAAATCACCAAAAATAGGCATAAGTTCTTGTTGCATTCTAGATTCACGCTATATTTTTACTTTGCATTTTGTTGCATTTTAATATTTATAAAAATTCAAAAACGTTCATTTTCAACTCTGTTTGCATTAGAAAATACCTAAATAATATAAAAACTCTTCGAAAAATTCCAAAAAATTACATTTTGTTTGTTTCTGCGTGTTTTAGCTCTAGACCAAAAATCACTAAAATACAAAAGAAAACTCCCTAAAATTATAAAATCCCAAAAACCTTCATAAAAAATATTAAAAATTCCTAAAAAATACTAAAAATATAATTTCTATTTCCTGATTTTCTATATTTTATTATCTTTGAACTAAAACTAATTTGGAGAATTTTGGTTGTTGTTTGATACTTTTTATCTCCATTTCAGTTTCAGCCGTTCATTTTGCTCACTGTTTTTACTATTTTTACCTTTAAAAATAACAAAGAAATTAGGAAAAATCTAAGAAAAACTTAAAAACATCAAAAAATATAAAAATCTCAAAAAGACTTTAGTCTTATATTTTGAATATTTTTACCTATATCCATCTCTCTCTCATCTCTCTTGTATATATACATCCTATATAGTCTTATATCCTTATTAAAAGAAAAAGAAAATATATAAACACAAAATATAAAAAGAAATACAAAATCAGTAAATTAAAAATCAAAATATAAAAATATAAAAATAAAATATAAAAGTATAAAGATTAAAAACCCACAAAAAATAGCACTTGTATAGATATTTGATCACATTCACTTTTGTGCATTGAATTGCCCCGATCTACCTGCTTTCTTTGTGTGTTCGACCTCTACATACTTGCTCCTATACACATATTTTATGTAGAGTTATAATAAATTTCAACTCCGCACCGCTTTTCATTGTTTGATCTCTGTTGTGGGTTAATTGTTGACTTAATTAGGATTTCTGAGCGGTTGCCACAACGACTTTGTCTCCGCCTTGTGTGAGACATACTTTGACCGCTCGATTTTCGGGTTAATCAAATGGCGCCGTTGCCGGGGAGTAACAACACATAGATCGGTTTTCTTTGATTAATGGTGATTATTTGTCTATTCTGCGTGATTTATTTGCTATTTTATTTGATATATCCTTTGAATTGTCTAAACACCCTCTTGGTTGACTTTGTGCGAGGTACGCAGATCGAGGGAGGCACTCTTTTCTAGGAGCGCTCATGCACCCACGTGAGCGTGGCTTTGGCTGAGCACCAAGGCAGACTTGGAGGGAATTTTGAAGACAATTCCCGAGCTTTTATTTTATTGTAAATATTTTTGTCATTTTTATGTGTAAGAGAGAGAGAGAGACTCCTTATTTGTAATAAAACATGTACTCAGGACTTGGACATTCGAGCCCAATTTCCAAGTGATTGTTCACTTGGGGGCTCACCGTCGGTTCTTCACGGTTTTCATCGCCTTTTTTTCATTTTCTTTTTTGGTTTTGTTTTCCTTACTTTGTGTGATTGAGACCTTAGTTTTAGGATTGTTTGCGATAAATTAAGGTCGAACACCTAATATATTTGCATGTGCCTATAAAATCATTTGGACTTAGTCAAATTTTAAACTGCTTCTTATTTAGTCTCGAAACCACCACGCCACGAGAGTTCTCCACACAACGCGTGCAGGACCCAACTGTGGTGGGCACCGAGGAGACTCCATGACCGGGCACTTCGGTTCCATTCTAAGTCATCAACATTGGTTCTTCACGCTAATAGCAATTTCCGAAACTTAGGGCGATTTCATCGGCTTGCATTTGCATATAAATAGGTCTCAATTCTACTGAGCATCTTTGCATGTAGAGTGATGGAGGCAAGGTGAGCATTTACGCTTTAGCATTCATCATCGTTTTCTGCCACTCGCATTGTTTTTTCTGCCTCTCTACCTCTGATTTTGCCAACCTAGGTGCTTAAAGGAATTGGCTCGTCGATAGGCCCGTGCATTCTTATTTAAAAATCCAAAAAAAGTAAGAACAAATAAAATTGGGACTGCTAACATTACTGACCTAAAAAATAAAAAAGAAAAATTTTGTCTTGGGGCGAGTAATCCCCTCATTGTCTTCGTTTTACATTGCTCGCGCACACACTAAGGATTAGTGCCAAAATCCCATTTCAGCCCCCTAAGTGTTTGTGCAATTTTGGCCTTCTCACCTAACTCTAAAACAGACAAGATAAAAGACCGCTCTTTTACGGTCTCTATCGAGTTGAGTAGGTGAATTGAGTGTTTGTTTTGTGTGAGTTTGCTTAGGATTGTTTGTGTGCTTTCTAGATTGTCTATGCGCATTTGCGCCTTGTTTCTTACTCCTTTGACTTGACCTTCATGTTCTCTCGATCATTTACCTTTTGTTTTGAGATGGCCGACTGGAACAATTTCTATCCGGACTTTGCGGATCCCTCATTCACTTCAGCCGGTCCACCTCCCTTTTTCTAGGAGGACTTTTCTCATGAATGTTGTACATATCCTCCTCAGTCATATATTCAGACTTTGGACTTTTATCCACATCCACCTTCACATTTCCCATCACATCCACCCGAGATTGATCTGTTGGAATCACCTTTAATTGAGTCCACCTCGAGCACTTGACCCAAATGATGGATCATATGAGACAAAGGATTGACAACCTCACTAGCCTAAATTAGAGCGACCATGATACTCCACCGTTTGATGATATGGGTTCACTCGAGGATTTCCATGAGAGCTTGCAATCGCCCAAAATACAAAAAAATGAGAAAATTTTAAAAATCCAAAAAGAGTTTGGGAGACCTTTGGTTGATTCAGACTGTGAGGAGAGTGCCCACTTGCCAGACCCTTTGACCGCACAGAATTTAAACACCATATCCCACCTATGACCCCGAGGATGCCATTGTACATACTATTCTTCGCATGCCTCGTGTAGATGCTGATTCCAACCTCCTCCCTTGTATGGAGGAGGTCCAAAATTTAAAAAATTATTGACTGAACCCGAAGTGCTGGCAACTATTCATGAGATCATCCGTGCCCCACTTCAGCAGTCCATGACGGATTTATCTGCTCCTCTTCCCAAGAAGAGAAAGCGGAGGAGCAGATCTGAGCATCATACTTTGACCATGGCCACTGCCCACGCCATCACACACTGTCCCATTCCTAGGAAGAGGAACACTGCCACTCCTTAATTAGCTGCACCATCTCTGACTTCACATGTGATCACACTCTCCTCGACGGCGGTGCTTCGATTAGCATATTACCCTTCTCGTTGGTACAGTCTCTTCAATTTGGGGATCTCAAGAAAACTAGGATGATTGTTCAGTTTGCTGATGGATCTATCAAGAGGCTGAAGGGTATCCTTGAAAATGCCGTCATTTCGATTCAGGGCACAAGCTACAACGTTGATTTTGTCGTTTTTCCCGTGGAGACCTTCATAGGGGAGCACTGTCCAATCATCCTAGGACGACCACTCCTCGCCTCTGTGAGGGTCGTTATTGATTATGGATTAGGAGAGATTCGCTTTTGTCCTATTAACAAGAGCAAAGTATTGATCATCGCACCCATAGTTGACCAGAGACCTGCACCTGATACACCTTCACCTATCTTGGCTGACCCTGAGGACCATGGCCTTGATGAGACTATCAAAGATTTTTGCTGCTTACTGGATTCCCTGAGACCCAAGAATTCCTCTCCAAAGAGGAAAACTTGGAAAGCATGGACCTCGGAGTTCCTTCTTCTGGGACTTGGCGTTGTATTGATGACATCCACAGGATTTACATGATCGACACCATTGAGCGAAGGGAAAATTTAGAGACTAGATAGGACGTACATGACGTGACTACTTTCACTGATACGTCCGTTCATGTTCACTTGGATTCAAATGACACTAATGCAAAATTTGATTTGGTTGCTTTTATTTGGGAGTTCGGGCCTTTTAATGAGAAAGATGATCCGATTGAGATTATTGAGGACGAACAGAGTTCGACTACTTCCACTGATGAGTTCGTTCCTTTTGGTTTTGACCTGGATGAGACCTCGCAGGACGACACTGAGTACACTTCTTCCGATGATGATGAGTTCGTCCCATTCCACTTTGATATCAGCGAGACTCCCAAGGCCAAACCTAGTCGTACTTCTTTCACTGATACGTATGTGCCTCTTCACCCTAGGGCCACTGAGGACCTTCACCATGTCGACCCTGATCGGTTTGTGTCATCTGAGGACCCCGATGTTGACTTGCACCCATACCAAATCTATTTCTCAGTGATCTCGCAAGAAGGTTTGCTTTCAACTTTCTTGATCCTGTGTACATCCATCTTTGTTGTACATTCTCTTTTGTTCACCTCTGTCCCTCTACCGTATTTCTCATCTACCCCATTCACGTGTTGCCTTGCTTAGGACGTACTATGTCCTAAGTATAAGGGGGTGGACGAGCTGAGTGTTCATACCTTGTTCCGTGTCATGACTCCTGTTGTTGCCTATACTTAGGGCTTCTTTTACCCTAAGTATAGGGGGAGTGATGCGTACATCCGTTTCTATCTTCTTCCATCTTCTCATCTCTTATCTTCTTTTCTTCTTTTCCTCTTCTATCTTCTTTATCTACCGAAAAGGTGGACGTACGTTGCCCTAAGTATAGGGGGTGTGCACCCCGAGATCTTCTATTCTTTGATCCTCTCCATGTCTCCTCTTCTTGTCTATACTTAGGAATATCTTACCCTAAGTATGGGGGAAACAGTCTGAGTACGATCTGTTCATTCCCACCCTTGACCCTCCCCACGTTGTACACAATCTGCTATACTTAGGATTATTTGAATCCTAAGTATAGAGGGGACGGTCGACTTCTCATTTGTTTATTCATTCATCCTTTATTCTTTAGACTCTTCTATACTCAGTACGAGTTATGTCTTCTCTTTTCTCTCTGACCTATGAGGACATAGATCAAGCTCAGTATAGGGGGGTCATATATACTGCATATATACTTTTGCCCTAACTTGTACTTTCATATTTTTACTATTAAATATGGCTAATTATACTTATAAAACTCATTAACAACCTTAAAAAGATGTGCTTATTCCTCAAAATTCTTTTTGTACTTACTGATTAATAAATCAGGTGAAAATACTGTTTGCAAAATGTTTGAAAAATAGTTTGAAAACCTTTGTAAAAAATCTTTTGAAAACTATTTCAAAACGTTTTGTTACATGTTTTCAACCTTTGTAAAAACATTTTGATTGTAAAATTATTTTCTTTATGTGAAATAAAATGTTTGAAAAATGATTTGCAAATGGTTTGAAAAATGGTAGCAAAAATATTTGAAAAATCTATATATACTTTTTGGAAAACTTGTTTATAAAATTGTTTGTACAAATTATTTTGGACTACAATTTTCGAAATTGTTTGAAAAAAATCCTTGTCAAATAAGTTTGAGGAATACATACATCTCACAAAAAATCTTTACTATATATAGCTCTATAAAATTGACCACCTACCCTTTGTAAATTCTTAAAATCCATTTCTTGTAAATATAAGATACATTCCCGTGTAAATATTTGTACCTAGTTTTTGGCCAAAACCGTTTTGTTTTCAAAAATCCCAAAAACATTTGCAAAAACTAAAGTACCAAAAACATTTGAAAATCTTTTTGAAAAATCTAAAAAAATGCATATGCATCATCTTTTCAAAAATCCATAAAAAGTTCAAAATCTTTGAAAATTACATCTCAAAAATATTTTCTGCATAGTATTTGCATAGCATGAGCATTTTTCGGATTGAGTTTAATGGTTGAACAAGTCTAAGTAAAATCTGAAGATTGGAGCTTGGTTGGACCTTAAAATCTACCTAATAACAGGAACCTTATATGAGCTAGAATTAAGGTACTTCAGATCTAGTTGACTTAATTCTTTGAGGATCACAAGACTTGGTTCAATGACTCTTGTTGATAATGGCCTAACTTGGACACCTGCACCTTTCACTTGGCTCAACTCAGTTGGAGTAGTGAGGGGGTTGGATTTGCCGGTATCAGACACACACAGGTGGAAACACTTGTCCTCCTCTAGGGAGGGAAGTGCACCCCAACCCGTTCGGTGATGATGAGTTTTGAGGACAGGAGATTGTGGGTTGCAATAAGCTTCAAAAGTAGGATAGTCTAGTGGCTCAAGAGGAAAAACTCCCTATGTAAATGCTGTTGTATATAGTATTAAAAAAATGCAAAAGCAAAAACTCCAAAAAAAAGCGGACAAGCATGTACAAAAATAAAAATGCTTGCCGGAGTGTACATATGTGTATAGTCAAATAAGAAATCTTGAGCTTCAAAGTCAAATTATGTGGGCCTGCAGCTGGATGACTTGACTACACTGGTCTTGCATCGTAGGATAGGTAGCTACACTGGCTACCGTCCATTCTTCTCTTCACCCCCTCCTCTTGAGCCGGTTGCCACTTGAACTTAGAAGGGAATACCCTGCTCCTCGAGGAATGAGTGGTTGGATTGGGGAATCATTGGGTTGTCATATTGGAGAAGCTAGTCTCTTTGTCATTCTAGTTGGGGAAAGCCACCATCACTTACACTGTACGAGTCATATTCACAGTCGTAAGGATTTGCATATGAGTTGAAATACTTCTGACCTGGCTATTGAGGAGACTTGAGCAGAGTTTTGGGATTCTCGAAGGCTGTTGGATTTCAAGTCCGGTTCTCGTTAAGGTTCCGATCGCACTAAAATTCCAAAGGTCCGACTTAAGCTCCAAACTTTGATTTTGTGAAGACAAGTTTGATAGTTAAACTTAATCCAATTTTACATTTTTCTTTTCTTTATTTTTCTTTCATGCACTTATTGCATAAGTGTTTGCTAGGGACTAGCAAAGACAAGTATAGGGGGATGATGAATCTCCATTTTATCATCTTTATTCTATCATTTTGGCCTTAAAAACCCTACTAAATGCGTATAAATAGGCTTAATTCATGCATTTTATCATCCATGCATATGCGTGTAAATAGTGCACAAAATGCGGTTTTTAAAGCCAAAATTATAGAATAAAGAAAAGAAAAGAAAAAGAATAAAATATTGTAAATATTTTATGACCTGAAACTCTGAGACCTAGGCATCTAGATGACCAGGTGGACAAGGAATAAAGTAGGAGGAGATAAGGGCCAAAATACATTAAAAAATCCCTTTTGTTTAATTCATTCTTTATTTATTTTTGGGACCTATTTTTGGTTCCACTTTTTATACTTTAAATAAAGAAACTTTGTACATGAAAGTTGTAGATAATCAAATAAAGAAAAAAAACAAAAGTGATTTCATACAAATATAATGTACAGATAAAAAGTTATGATCTGAATAACATTCCAAAATACCAACTTCCCATACATGTATCTCTAAAATAAAAACTCAGAATGTATCAAAATAACTTTAATTGTATATAACTTTCAATAAACTATTTAATGAAGGTGATTTCATATTTTTTGGAGCTACGGTTTGAAAGTTAGTTTTTTTACCCCTATTGTGTACTTGTACAGAATAAAATATTCATTTTATTAATTATTCATTATTTTATAATTTTATAATTTTGTAAATATTATTTATAATATTTGTGTACATTAAAATCATAATAAAAATCTAAAGAAAATTCAGAAATAAAATACATATATACAACACCTAGATGAAATACCTATAAATATACCTATATAATTAATACCTCTATTTTAATAAGTGTACAAAACACTTCAGAAAAATAAAATAAAAATATATTTAAGTGTATAAAAATATTTTATAAATTTATAAAATATTAAACAAAATTAATAAAATTAAATACACAAAATAAAAATAAAATGTCAAAATATATAGATGTGTATACCTATATAGGCCTAAAAAGGTAAATGTATTTTTATACCTCTAAAAAATAAATAAAAATCATAATAAAATAATTTAGAAAACTATAAATATTTTTTATTTAATAACCTAAAATTAATAAAATCGTTTAATATTTTTAATTGAATTGCCAATTCTTTTTAGGAGGTTTTTCATGGTTGGTCCACGTGGACCAACCAGGTGGTCTGGATCATTGACCGGAGGTCAACTGTCTGACCCCCCTCTGCCACCTTTGTCAGAACATCGTTTCTGCAGATTTATCAAGGATCTTCCTTGCACTATCTTGTGTCGCATCCTTGACAGCTTTTGCTCCTCGATTATCTGTTATACACACCCAATGTTTGCTTTGGTGATTGGACCACTGTAACATCTGCTACGCCTCGTTCTTTTAAGCTCTTCCACCACTCGTTCAAAAGACCCCATCACCTTCCCTTCCGAGTTCGAACCCTTCTTTGACAGTTTTTCCTCTCTTTTTGATGAGCTCTTGACTAGAACTCGTGACAGGAGGTCCTCCAGATCTCATGAGACGAGCTTAGACGGTCGTGGAGGCGCTTCCACCACCTCCGGTGGGTCACCGCCGTTGAGGTCCATTCTTCCAGGTTTAAGCTAGTGAGGTCCCTTTTATTTGCTCTATTCACTTTGTTTAGTCGCTAGAATCATTTCTCTTGTGTTTTTTTTCATCCTCTAAATAAAACAACCACTAGCCATAGGTCCACCTTACCCCCTACTCGCTGACGGTCGCTCCGGCGAGCTTCAACCTCATTCGTTGTCCCATGTTCATCCCTAAGAGCTCCTTGGAGCCCTGCATTTTTGTCCTAACCGCTGCCCTGCAGGAAATAGCCAGAGAATATACATTCGCAGGTGCTTTCAAAGTACGTGAGGTAGCCCCAGGTGTCGTGCATCACTGGACGTCCTCCAGTGGTTTCCGGCCATTTTGCAGGGCTTCCTAGTTGCGGAAGCACATCTGGAGCGAGGAGCTACCTCTGTCTTGCTTCCAGGTGGTTGGAGGACGAGCTGCACTAGATTCAAACTCGCATAGGGCGAGTTCTTTCGCGTTCTTCCAACCTCATCAACAGTCGTTGGATCGAGAATTGTTCCTCTGTACGCCAGGTGACGTTCGATCTGACCAAGCGTTGACCGTCGGATCCGTCTGTAGGATCTAATCTCTGTCGTGCAAATCGAACCATCATCGCGACATACGGGGGTGTCACGTGCCTTAAGTGATCGGCCAGGGCCGTCTGATTTGCCGTCGCTGGGTATTTTGCCCTTTTTACCCCAACACATTTTGTATTCAATATGACACTGAATCATTCGTCAGTTCTTTTATATTTTTGTAATATTTATTAAAAGGACCCCAGACTCTCTAAATTTGCAATCTCTCCCTTGCCAGTTAGGCGCGCGTACGCGAGCACGTGCGTTTGGCTATTTTGCATTCAAGGGCCGATCTTTTCTTATATTTCTTATTAGTACTGAAATATTGGGGTAACATTATAATGCTTTTGATAATTTTGCATACCAGTCCCTGGGTTTTTAGAAATCATGATTTAGTCCTTGATTGGTCACGTCTTGGAGCACGTCCGACTAGGCGATTTTGCAGCTATACCCTGGCGACTTTTCATATTTAGGATTAGTCTTTCAAATCCTGTGATTAGATATATATTTTCTGAAAAAATTGCATTATGGCCCCTGGACTTTCTGTTAATTACTATAATATCCTTGCCAACAGAGCTTTTTCTTTTTGTTGTCTCTAACTATTTCATGCATCTATAAATTTCGAAAAATCACCAAAAAATAGAAATAAGTTCCTGTTGCATTGTACTTTCAGCTATATTTTTATTTTTCATTTTTGTTGCATTTTAATATTTTAAAAATTCAAAAACGTGCATTTTCAGCTCTGTTTGCATTAGAAAATACCTAAAAAATAAAAAACTCTTTGAAAAAAAATCCAGAAAAAATATATTTTGTTTGTTTTTGTGTGTTTTAGCTTCAGACCAAAAATCACTAAAAAAATACAAATTAAAACTCCTAAAAATTATTAAACCCCAAAAACCTTCATAGAAATATTAAAAATTCCTAAAAATTCTGAAAATATAATTTCTGTTTCCTAATTTTCTATATTTTATTATCTTTAAACTAAAACTAATTTGGAGAATTTTGGTTGTTGTTTGATACTTTTTATCTCCATTTCAGTTTGAACCTTTTATTTTGCTTACTGTTTTCAGTATTTTTACTTGTAAATATACCAAAGAAATTAGGAAAAATCTAAGAAAAACATAAAAACATCAAAAAAATATAAAAACTTAAAAAGACTTTATTCTTATATTTTGAATATTTTTACCTATATCTATCTCTCTCTCATCTCTCTTGTATATATACATCATATATAGTCCTATATACTTATTAAAAGAAAAAGAAAATATAAAAACACAAAATATAAAAAGAAAATACAAATTCAGTAAATTTAAAAATAAAATCTAGAAATATAAAAATTAAAAATAAAATATAAAAATATAAAGATTAAAAACCCACAAAAAATAGCACTTGTATAGACATTGGATCACATTCACTTTTGTGCATTGAATTGCCCCGATCTACCCGCTTGCTTCATGTATTCGACCTCTACATACTTCCTCCTATACACATCTTTTATGTAGAGTTATAATAAATTTCAACTTCGCAACGCTTTTTATTGTTTGATCTCTGTTGTAGGTTAACTATTGACTTAATCAGGATTTCTAATCGGTCGCCACAACGACTTTGCCTCCGCCTTGTGGGAGACATATTTTGACCACTCGATTTTCGGGTTAATCAATGATATTTTTGGTGGGAGACTATTATGGGTGGCATGGCAAGTCTCCTTAGTCAATATATGGACTTCAGAATAGTGA
Organism: Ottelia alismoides; assembly: GCA_037367405.1. Lineage (NCBI taxonomy): Eukaryota > Viridiplantae > Streptophyta > Magnoliopsida > Alismatales > Hydrocharitaceae > Ottelia > Ottelia alismoides. The sequence goes on from JAZKJV010007129.1 coordinate 858,347, forward strand.
TTACGCAGCCTCTTCTTTCTGCGAATGGTGGTTCACTCTTTGAGACCTCTCTGTAGAAGAGGGATGTGTACCAAGGCTTTCAAAAGAGTGAGCTGAATAGTGAATTTATCAAGCATATCTTTCGTCAGATCAAGCATTTGAGTCTTTTTGGGATTTTATTTTTTATCGCCTTTCCCTAAGCAGAGTGTTTGAGGAAAAGGAATCTATACATCCTCCTTGTCAGTCTGTATAGGAGATGGGTCAGAAGAAGGAGAACATATTTTTGTAAATCGAGGATTTGCATTTCGTGAATCATCAGAGTAAGATCCATGATCTCGAGATTGGTAAACTGCCAATATTTTTATTTCTTTTTCGGTTTCTTCTCTTTTGTACATTTTTATGAGATTTTCTATCATTATCACTATTTACAAAGAAAGGTAAAGCAACTAATTCGGCATTCGGCTATGGATGTATTTCTTTTATATTTGGTGTCTTCAGCATTACTATCCACATCGTCAAAGGGTGTGGTTTCAGTACCGCCATTAATGTCTTCTACACGCTTGCTTGTGTTATCCAGAGTGTCCCCTTCGAGCCTAGTAGAGTCTCCTCTTACTAGCATCCAACCACTCCTAAGAGAGATGAAATCAGCGTTGTCATGATAAAGAGAGACGTCTGAAAATACATGTGACTAGAGGGTGGACGTGGTAAAGTCTACTTTCTCTAACTTTCTCTTCAGATTATTCGGATTCGGCTCTATCTAAGAAGTTATGGTAGAGTTCCCCTTGACTAAATCGGTAACACGAGTCTTGAACTCATCCATTTCTCACCTAAACGCAACTTGTTGGTCAATAATTAAGTTAGTGAGATACTCTAAAGTTGGGTTATCATGGAAGGGACCATGAGACCTGGATAAGTTGCCTCGATGATACTGAGGTTGTTGTTGAGATGACTGTTATTAAGGAGGTTGATGATACTGAGACGGATAGGAGTTCTGCCTCCACTAACTTTGTTGAAACTGATGAGCATCAGAATGCTGATGTTGGTCTCTATTTTGCCCCATCAGTGCTTGTTGTGACTGTTAGGAAGATGTACCTATGATCATCCAGCGGAAACCAGGATGATCGCGACGGATTCCAGATTACTATGGTTGGTTATACCAAATCCCATTAACCTCTATCAGTGGCTCAAGCATCTCAGCGTAAGTCGGGGGCATAGATGCCAATGGCTGATCACTCTGATACACAACCATCTGGGTATCAGATGATGGTGTCTGTAGGCTCTAATTATAAGCCAGAGACTGATAAGTCGGCTCAGCATGCACATGGTATATGGGCTGAACTGGTGGCCGTAGAAGTATGCCTTGGTCTCGGTTGTTTTGAGTCAGCCTGTGATCTCGAAGACTTCATAGATTCAATCTGAATCTCTTGAAGGCACATTCTTTGTGTCTTTAGATCACTTAGGCATCTTTCAAGCTCAACGATCTTATCGAGATTGTCCAGATTCTGGTACTTTTTCTCAATGATTTACATACGATCCAACTTCTGACAAATGACCCCCATATTAGCTGATGAGGATTCGTTAAGTGTTGAAACACCAGAAGATGGATTTCCTTCAATTTATGCCACTCGGGAATGCTGGTGATATGTCGGTGGCTTCGACTGATTATAAGATTGAGTATGGGACATTGTTGTACAATTCTCTACAATTTTCTCATGAATGGCACAGACCTGATCTTCATGCATCAAAAAATAGGATCTGCCACAAGCTGCGTTCACCAGTCCCTGTAACTCTAGTATCAGCCCACTGTAGAAACTCTATACAAGAGTTGTCTTGGAAAGTTCATGATGGGACAACGATCAATGAGCTCTCTAAAATGGTATCATGCTTCGTGCACCTGCTCGTTCCCTATCATAATAAAATTACTTATCATATCCTGGAAAGCATTCGTTCGACCAAGTGGGTAGTACTTGTTCAGATATGAGATCGTAGCTCCTCCCACGTCAGAACATATCTCCCTAAGTGTTCCAGCCAGTAGGCTGCTGAGTCTACGAGGGAGAAAGGAAATGCGATCAATTTGATTGTTGACAGGTCACGAAAAGCCTACGTTAATTATCGTAAATTATCATACGTTTAATTATGAATGTCATTTCGTTGTAGGCGGGCAATCGGAATCGGTCAAGAAATAACCAAAGAAATTTAGTCAATTTTTAATCATGTGGTTTTATGTTTATTTTACATGAAAAAGTCCCATAGTCGAACTTAAGGAGGCAAAGGAACAACCTAGAAATTTTTCTATCAAAGTTCGTTCACGGTTTTTGAGGTGATTTTTTTATTTTTTAATGCAAATTTGGGGTACACAATGCAAATTTGGCCAATTTTAAGGACTAGAAAATGAATATCAATCAAACGATGTCTGAAAAATATGAAAACTGGCCAAGATGACAATTATGACAAAATGAATGCACTTCATTTTTTTGGAATTTTGGATTCAATGAAAATATTTTACGAATTTATGAATGCAAACTATGCGAATTTCAATTATTAATTATAATAAATATTGGACCTATTTACTTTCATGAGATAAAATTATCCAAGATCAATCACTAAGTGATTTATCTCAAAAAAATCCTAAACCTCTAAAATAGCATATTTAATACCTGTTAAAAATTAAAGATCAAAATATGGAAAATGATTTTTACAATACAAATCATGCATGCAAATGCAATTCTTTTTGGGCATGATGTAGTATACAACTAATTCTACAATCAACGATTTTTTCATAATTTTTCGAGCAATGGTTTATCACTTATGAATTTGAGAGCACAAAATGGGTAAATATGCAATTTTTCAAAAAATAATTAATTATGAATTAACCAAATATCACAAAAATTTCAAACATATGCCAAGGTGTAGAAAATTAGTTGAAGAACATCATGCTTTTTTTGAATAATAAAAATAATGTCATGTAGAGGTCTAGTACAAGGGGGGAACACAGGGGTATAATTTGCAATAATATAAAATAAGATAATGTAAAGAAGGGACTTAAAAGTATTTACCAAAATTTTTGGGGTGAGTTCTACAAAATTACCAGAGGATTACGTGCGTAGCACGTGATCTCTGGCTGGTGGAATTCTGTGCAAATAAGAGAAAACTCGAGGGACGTGCGCGCAAAGCTCCCCCGGCGCATGTGCCTCGCACGTGCATGGGGGCCTCGGGCTACACGCCAGGCAGCGAGGCAGAGCGCGGAGGAGGGCGACTGGTGGAAGGGATCTTCAGCTGGGGTTGCCAATATCTGGAGAGGCCCCAGATGGCGGTGCTTGGCAGACTGCGGAGGAGTGCATCTGTTGACGCGGCAGTGAGCATCGGTTCCTGCAGTGGTTGAAAGTGTTGATGGTTGTGCCGAAGTGGGAGGCGACTGGTGGATGTTCCTAGCTCAGGCCAAGAAGTGTTGGAGAAGCCTCTGGAGCTGTTGTACACGGATGGACGACGATGGTGGTGGAGCGTAGGTGGAGCGTAGGTGGAGCAGGCAGCGGTGTATCGTTGGTTGAAGGCGATAAAGGTGGTTGACGAAAGTAGGTATAATGGTAGGGGTGGCTCGACGTAGGGGCCAAAGCTGAGAGCTGCTTGCGCTGAGAGCGAAGCTCCAATGAGGTCGGTCGGGGAACCTCGGACCTCACCGCACCTTTAAGGACGAGGGCTGGACGTGGAGCTGACACCTCCGATTAGTGGATCCCCCTTCCTTTTGGTGTTGCAATCGGCAGATGAAACTTTGAGGAAGGCCCGACTATAGTTTAAATAGGGCGAGGCAGAGCCAATTATTGGAGGCGGCGAGAAGCGAAATCGCGGGGCTACGGATCCGATGGGTTGGCGGATGACCATATCAGGAGGTGTGAGGCGACAGTCAATTGCGTGAAGAGTGGAGATGGAGATCTGATTGAGATGCACGGCGGCGGCCCCGCAAGATCCGCGACGGAAGACAGTGGTGGGCGACGGAGAAAATTGGGGGAAGGAGAAGGTGCAGCGGCCGTCCGATCGGCCGAGATCGTAAAGCCCATATGTTGCCATGTGACAATGAATGGGGTCGACAGAGCACGTGTCAGGCACGTGCGCAGGGCACCTGCTCCGCATGTGTGCAGTTTTTTTTAAAATTTTTTTATAAAAATGAAAATTAGAAATCTCAAAAAATGGGTAACACGTGGTGGCTCCAGGAGGTGCCACATGTCAGCCCCAGAAAAATTGAGAAATAAATAGAAAGAAAAATATAAAAGAAATAGCAAATGACCTCGAATCAAAACATTTCTCCACGAAAATTGCTCGTCTCGATGACATCTACAACTTTCATGAAGAGACCAAAACGAAAATCAATCATTTTTGTGCAAAGTGGTATTTTTGGGGTATCCCATGGACATAGAATACCTTGGTTTTTTGGGTTTTCTAATTTTTTGTCATTTTTAAACTAGATAAAAATCTGGAAAAAATAGGATAAAATCAAAGATAAATGTTTACACATATTTAGTTTTTTGTATTTCTATTAATTATGAAGAAAAGAAATAAATTAAAAAAGCGAAAAAGTCTATTTTTGTACAAACAATTAGTGAAAACTCGGATTCAGTTAGTTTCTTTGATTTCAAGCTCAGTTTGGATTTTGGATTTTTGCATCTTTTAATAAAATTTTCATCAAATAAGAAAATGAAAAATAAAATGAGTTTATTATGTACATAGAAAATACATCAAAAATCGTTAAAATACAAAATGTACAAAAGAGGCCTAAAATCCATCTTTCACTTATGAGCTCCGATTCACTTGAACTTGGTCTTGTTTTAAAGGTATTTGAATGTACATTAATTCAAAAGTGAGTAGGATCAAATTGGACACTGGATGTAGAAGATATCGAAGTTTTAGTCTGGAAATCCTAGGACCTGGGTTTGGGTTTTGGTCCACTTATTTAATTTAGTGATTTTTTGTATTATTTATTTATTCTTGTTAGTAATATGTACACAATAGAGTGGTTTCGAGTCATTTGGAGTTAGCAAGAATTAGTTAAAAATCAGTGAAGTTAGGCTATTTACAGGTCAAATTGGACTGTTATTTTTGGCTTCTTATTTTGTGCAAAAATGAGTGATAAAATGTCATTCTTATCAAAACATGCATGAATGCTAATTATGCAAAATAAATGAAGAAATGCCAATGATTTTTAGTGATTAGAGCTTAATTTATTAGTTTTAGAGTGATGAATCTGAGATTCATCAATCGTGTCCTTGTTAACCTGCACATCATGCACCGTACTGCAGATAAGTTCAGACTTCTGGAGGTGCAGATGTGGTCCTCAGTAGAGTGCCCATGAAATTTAGGCAACAACTTAATTGTCTGAGGATGGAACTCGAAGTTCCTTTGGATAGCAAGGAGATGGATCCACCTGTGAGTAGTCGTAGCTCCAGGATTGTAGAGCTCCTTCATCGTTTGATCGAGAACAAATGGTGGTCTCTGTTCTCCATTTGGTTGCTCTGGATCCTCAGGATCTGGAATATCAGCACCACGTTTGTCTCTTTGAGCTCGCAATTGTGTCAGCTCTGCTCTGACATCATTCATTAATCTACCTCGCTCTCTAATTTGATTCTTCAATGTATCTAGGGAAGCAAGTAGACTATTGTTGATTGTAGCCTGATCAATCACAACCGAAGTATTTTGCAGTCCTTTTCCAGCCATAGTCTCTAGAAAGGAAAAAGAGTTTAGGTCAGGGTTTGTCTGATCAATATTCAACTATTGAAGGAACTCGGATTCGCGATTAAAGTTCTCGCGAACCGAAGGTGATGATGAATGAGTAGGAGAAGAAATTCGAGAAAGCTTTCAGGGTTAGAGTTACCCCTAGAAGAAGAAAGTTGTCCTGATTCTGGCTCAAACAAAAGGTTCTCGCGAACCGAGCCAAGAGACGAGATTAAGGAGGGAAATTGATAGATCTCAAGTTCGAAGAGAGGGTTCTCTTGAACCAACCTAGATAGATGGGTACGTGTGCGTGCAAGTGTCATAGGAGTCGGTCGAAGTGATCGTCTACCCATCATCCTAAGAGTAAGATGATAGTTGATCGATGAGATTGATTAAGATCTGGAAGATAAAGGAATCACACCACAAATCAAACACAAAGCAAACCTCGAGTTCACCAACTCAACTCTGGTAATGACCGTAAGTGTTCGGTTGTTTATCTTTTCAAATTTTAGGGTTGATTGGCATACAAATCTTCTCACATATTAACGAGTTGATAAGCGTCTGAAACTTCTCTGGAATATTGTCCCCTTTCTTACCAGATTCACCTAGTCGCAGCCAGTATCCCCCACTCTACTCAGTAAACCTGGACCGTTTCCGGCTACCCGAGAGTACCCACTGAAGATTAAATGATTTAAAGCATTAACTAAGTAGCACTTCGGAAGAAACCCAGACTCCTACTCTACCTTATGTGTCATCTCTCACTCACACAAATATGTAGAGTGTACCTTCAATTCATTTGCGAGGATTTCTCACACAAAACAAGTCAAGTCCTTATGTTTTGTTTTAAAGTCAGATAAAATTAACACTCCCTATTTTATTTTTGGTTATCACTTCTTTTGAGTATTTTAAGAAAAATTTTCTAACGTATTTTTATCTTTTTAGGTATGGTCCGAAGTGTACAAACAACTATGTTATAAGACCTAGGCAAGCATATAATCTACATTTGGCAGAGGAGAAAGTCGAGAAATCCCAACAAGCACCTATCTTGAGAAATACGTGGAAAAACATCGATTGTTCACGGTGTTGTACACTGCGGTGGGTGCTCCACTCCCCCAGGATTACACCCTGGTGAAACAGACCCCAAGGGAGAGGTACAAGTTAGGATGCCTTTATGAGGCCCCTTTTTGACGAAAACAAAGAAACGGGAAAGTGCCTTGGATTGTTTTATATTTTTTACAAGGTTTTACAAAAAGCTAAAAAAATCTGCGGCTAATTGGCTCTCAGTTGTGCGGCTCGATCTGTACTGCACAGATCGGAAACAAAAAATCGTGAAGAAAATTAAAAAATGGTGAAAACAAAACCCTAAATCAAAGTCTATCGTTTTCCGTAGCATTGCCTCCCCGGTGAAACTCTGAAATCCCCGGTCTAATTTATTCTTCAGATTCCTGTAAAGAGAAAGAGAAGAGTTCGCGCGGTCATTGTATCGACTAGGTGGGCTTTAGCAGAAAAGATTAACTTTTAGTTAATCTTTTTATTTTTATTATTTATACTCCTTAACAAGATGTACAGTGTCAAGTATGGGAGTGTCGAACTCAAGGAGTCAAACTGTTGGAGACTAGGTTTAAACAGTAGACAATTAAAGTTTTATGCTCTTATTTATTTTTATGGATTTTTATGTATTTTTATTTGAATTTTATGAATTTTATATTGTTTTTTGTAATTTATTAAGTATTTTCTGACATTTTTATTACTTTAGAAAAATATTTTGTAATTTATTTAGTTTTTATTTTATTATTTTAATGTTTTAAATTCATTCTACTGTTTTTATGAATTTTTAAGGGGTTTTTAAGATTTTTTTGGAGTTTTGGATTATATTTGAAGGTGAGAAATGGGTTTTTATTAAAAACTACGTGTAATTTTCAATTTTTAATATTTAAAACTGAGCAAAAAAATTTATTTTATTTTTATTAGAATAGATTAAATTATCTTTAAAAACAATATATTGTGCTTTTTTAGGTGATTTTTCTCTATTTAGTTATGATTTTTACAAATATTTGTTTATTTTATATTTTTTATTGGTTTTATTATCTTATTTTATTATGTTTTTTGTTTAATATGAAAATATAGTAAAATATGTAGGTAATTTTTCTAGGATTTTTAAAAGTGTTTTTATATTTTTTTTTATTTTTGAAGATGTTTTATATTTTTTGTATTTTAGAATGATTTATTAAAAGAAGAAAATATTTTTACGTTGTAAATTTTATTTAAAGTATAGTATATTACTTTATGTATATTTTTATTATTTATTATGTATTATAATATGTAGTATATATATTATTAGATGCAACGGTAAGGGTAGTTATACAATGTGAAGGGTATTTATGTAATTGTTCTGGAAACTGGGGGTACGGGCGTAATATACTTGGAACTAATAGGGTATGCGTGTAATTATTCAGCTAAACACGTGTCTGCACACATGATTCAGGCTGTGTAGGAGGACCCTCTTGCGAATCTCAAAATCTCTAGAGTTGTTCCGCATAAAATTCCCAGTTTTCACGTGGCCTCCACGCTATATCCACCACGTGCACCTTTAGCAATATGAACCTGTGCAGATTTACAATAAAATCCGAGGGTTTGCTCACCAATTTACCAAAATATCTGATATTTACGAGCCTTACGTGTGATCCCGGCATGAGCAGTGGGGCGGTTGCATTAATGTTAGGACACCGTGTGGCGATATGGTGGTTGTTGAATAATAGATGATCGAACGGCTCTTTTTAAATCTGAATTCAGAGTTTGTTCTTCTCTGAATCACTTCGAGGCTCTAGGCAGCAGTTCTTCATGTCCGAGCTCATAGCAGGCGGCGGTCGTTGTTCAGACAATTGTAAACGATGACGGTGCTTGGTAGCAGAGGTCAGTGGTGGGATGCTCTCCAGGCGAGGATGTGAAGGGTTGCGAGGCTGTGAGTTGATGGCAATATCTGACAGCGGATATGCAAGTTGAACTAACAACATCATAGGATTCCTGAGAAAGAAATCAAACAGCTTGTTCTTCTCTCAATCTATTACATCCAGTCGCTGGAGTTTGTAGTGACGAAGTTCTCGTTTTCAGACACTGCAAGGGGCTAAATCATCTATCCAACAATTATTTCAAATAGACATAGTGCTCCGTGGCAATCCTCTATTATGCTTCTCTAATTGGAATGAATTCCCCAATGAAAAATGCATGGATTTGGTTTCAATCTCTAGATGATTGACTTATTCGGTGAAGAACAGTTGCCGATGGCGCTGTGATAAAAAAAATCCCGAAGGTACTGCTCGGATCATTCCTCCTCATTTGATTTTGATTGTAGGTATTGGACTCTATGCGGCAGTGTTGTTTCGTTCTTCAGACTCACAGTAGGTTCCGGGTCCTAATAATGAAGTTCCCAGCAAATCGCAGCGATGCGATGCAGCTAGCTTCGAGGTGGTAGAATTAGCTCGCTCGTATCCGAAGCAATGTTCGGATTTTATTATGCAGCTAGCTTCGAGGTGGTAGAATTAGCTCGCTCGTATCCGAAGCAATGTTCGGATTTTATTGGACGGAGACCTGCAAAGTAAGTCCTGACTCGAGTACTGCAACTTGGTCCAATTCACATAGAGATAGGTGAACGAAAGGGTAACCTGAGCTCCGGCCACTGTGCATGGTCGTAGGTAATGAATCTGGATGATATATGGTGAGGGAGTTGAGATTCAAAGGTGAGGCAAGTGATTGAATTTCATATTTGATTGAAAAAATGAAAAATCTGAGACATAGAGAGTGGTTGAGAAGAGAAGGAAAATAGAGAGACTGGAGAAGGAAACATAGGGTTCTAACCTGAAATAGAATGCTGAAGTTGTAAATGGAGGAAATGCCTATGTTGGAGATGGAATTTCTCTGTGTCATTGCCTCGATGGTGCGACGGTACCGGAGGTTGAGTGCACGATGGAGTGGAGCTCATACCGGCAAGGATGTCGTCTGATCTCACTTCTCTCTCTCTCTCGCTTGAGGAATAGGATGTTGTTACCGTCCTATCGCTCCGAAGCTCTGGAAATGAAGAAGTGGATATGGTGGATCCTTGGCCGAAGGGGAGGTCAACAGGTTTATATAGAAATGATGGAGTCCGATCACCGAGAGGCAGTGAGGGGAACAAGGGTAGTTGGAGAAACCATCCCAACAACATAGCCATTTAGTGGTTGGCCGAGTAAGAGGGGAAGAAGGTGGGCAACGACGAAGAAGAAGAGGTGGAGGAGTCAGGTGTGAGGAAGAAGGAAAGGTGGGAAGAAAACAAAAAAGAGAAAGGTGGAGAGAGAAAATAATTAATTATAAATAAATTAATGGTTAATTAAATGGATAATGAACAAAATTAATTTAAAAATAATTAAGTGTGTAATTAATACGTAATTAAGTAATTAATTGAGGGATTAAATAAGTAAAATATTAAATAATTAAGTATATGATTAAGTAATTAATTAAATTAACAAATAATGAATAATGAATAAATAATTAAAAAATAAATTAATTAAAAAGATAATCTAAAATAAATTATTATTAACTTACATTTAGTATTAAAATAATAATATAAATTACGGTTCATTGAACAATATACCAATACAGTCCCGAAACCCGTAATTTTTGTATTAACTCCAATTTTAGTGAAACTAGTATCATTTTTAGATAATTTATTAATATGAATTTTAAAATCAGGTTGCCCAATTTGGTTCATACGGCCGACTTATGAGATCCGGAAAATTTACGTAACGACTTCATGGCTTTAGATTTTATTAGTATTTTAACTTATTTATATTTTTATATTTTTTATACAATTTTAGAAGATTTTTATAAAAGAAATAAAGTTAATCGGATTTACAGTTAATTAATAAAAAATATGGGATATTTCTACAAATAGTACATATATACAATGGGTCTCAAATGCCAAAACTCATCTGTTTTATTTTTAATATTTTTTTGATATGTTTAATAAATAGTATTAAGTAGAAAATGGATTTTAAAAGTGAGTTTGGTCCGTTTGGAGTTCTCTATAAATAGTTATAAACCTTGAAAGTCAGCTTTTACGGTTCATTGCGGTTAATTATTTTTATGACGAATTATTTTTCTTATTTTCTATAAAATAATATATTTTTTTGTGAACAACTTTTGTAAAATAAGTGATTTGATTTGAGATGATATAAATGGAATAAAATAAATGAAATTTTTACATTGTGTAAATGGTTAATTTATAGTTTTGGTCTTGATTTTCTTGATATTTTTATAGGTTAGGATCTTTATCTCCCCCTACTTATTTATTTTATCAACCAAGTAAAAATTGACCTAGTCTCGGGGTTAGGATCGGTCTGTATATATTACATATCTCCGAGCTTTTTTCTTTAATATTCCTTTTTATTTTTATTCTTTTATTTGGATAAAATAAGTGTTAAATATATAATATTAACATTTGTGATTAGAATGATAATCATTTATAATTAATGATTATTTACATGCATTTTACAAATGATTTTATACAAAATGAAAGAATAAAGGCGAGCAATCATGGATTCATCAAACCACACACGACATCGATCAACCTCTGACACTCTTTAGTCAAACCGCCAAGAAATGTTGAACCAGGCTGGTCTTCATTATAACATGGTGGGGGCATTTCTCTTGTAAATATTTGAATCTCTCTTATGCTTCATGAATGCTCTCATGGGATGTTGGGAGAAATTCAAAATCCTAGCACGTGTATGAATGATACGAACAAGGGGATAAAATTTGTGGAGAAAAGTTGACTTCAGCTCCTCCCAAGTCATTACCACTTTCCCTGGATGGTTGGAAGACTTATCTTGATGACTAAAGGGAAAAGCGGTCATCTTGACAACACCTAATGGTATGTTGGGGTAATGAGTTGCACGACGTATGCGTCCAAACTACTTAATATGGATATATATTTCCTTGTTCAAGTTCTCATGGAACGAGGGAAGAAGAGACAAGATCTGTCGTTTTAGCTCAAAATGTTTATGGATCAGAGATATATGGATCTACTCGGTCATCTGGTCTGCATCAGGATTGTATGTCTCTTTTAATGTAGGCTTAAGAGCCTATCTTCTTTCCTCCTCTTCCCCTCCATGGGTTCCATCTATATGTGTTCTCCTCCTCCTCTCTTTTCACTATCTCTCATCAATTCCATCAACATCTCTTGGAAGGCAGCCTGTGCAGTCAGTTGTTATTGTATCACATGTATGGAGTCTAACATATGTGTGTTAACTTCTTTCTACACAACATGAAGTCCATACCCCTTTTTAAGGAGCCATTTCAGTGTCAAAATCAGATGAAATGATATCTTGATTGGTCTCTTCATATGCATAAGGAAAAATATCCAGATCAGACTGGAAAGGTACATCATATTAGAGAAGTGTTCAGAATTAGGGTCGATTCTGGATTTTATTGGATGGGTCAACGTTTATGGAAATAGGTTGATCTCCATCCACATGGGATAAAATTTGGGACAAGAGTGATCCTTGTTATTTGATGGAAAAGAGAATGGGGGGTCATGTAAGTGACTCGCAAGATCCAAATTGGTCTCACAGGAATCACATTGACTTATTGGAGATGACAGAGTTAGGAAATCGATGTCGGTGTCCCCAAAGTCCGGACTAAGCCCACCATTACCCAACATCTGTAGAAATAAAGGATAAGAAATGAAGAATATGAGCATAGAGATACAAGGAATAAAGTGATAAGAAAATGTGAAAAGACTCAAAGGTGTGAAATGAAAAGGAGTATAAAAAGAAGTAAGAAAAAATGCAAAAGACTGTGATTGTTGACCCAAACTAGATCTAAACAAACACCATTGTAATTGGGTTCACTAACTCAACACAGTGAATCTATGAAAGTTTGGTTATTTATCTTGTCAATTTTTATTTATTGTAATCAAGCAATGTTTCAAACTTAGGTCGATAGCGCTACCCTATATGCGAGTATGTACTACCATACAAGCGTCATGTACTTCCCATTGCCTTTGTAACTAACATCCTGTAATTTTTAAAGGTCTTTGATATCGGATTTGGGCCATCTACTCAACTAAAGAATATAGAGAGGAAGTTGATGTAGTGAATCGAATACTTCCCCCTTGTGGGGTACTCGGATGTGGCACGAAGAGAGAGGAACCTTCCATCACAGTTCCCCTATGCTTAAGTAATTCAGATTAAGTCTGCAATCAGACTCATCCCTACTCGCCTACACATCAGTAGAAGAACTATAACTTTACAGACCTAGACGATAATCAAGGTAGTAAACAAGCTGGGATTTGGGCTCTATTCCTTAAGGGTCTTGCCTCGCTCAGTCTGGAAGGTACCTGAATACAATGAGAAGTTTAAGAACCCAATACAATGAAGTCGATTACAGATTTTATTTTGGTCGAAATTCATTTAGCACTTTTCTTGTTTTATTTTTTGTGTTTTCATTTTTTTTTGAATATTTTTCAATAATCAACTAACAAATTTTCCGATTCTCAATTATTACAAGTTCAAGAAAGACTGGTGGAGAAAGTTAGAAAAGTTGATGCGCATGAAATATGAATAAAAGCATGGGATAAAAGGTGTACCTTGCTCCACCACTCTACATGTACAATGATTCATGGACATAATTAAAACTAACTATATGTATGCATTTGAAGAATCACCCTAGACAATAATTGCTATTATGGGGAAGAACCAAATTATTTGGTATTTAGATCCAAGGTAGAGACTACAGGTACAAAATTTCTTTTAGGGATTTGGACCTAATTACTGAGCAATTATCTTAAATAGAGATGGCTTAATCAATACAAACTAAAATGGAAAAGGTATAAAAACGCAAATCATGAGAAAAAAATAAAAGAAGTATAAAAATAAAGAGAAATAAATGTATAAGCGATGAAAACACAAGAAAGTCAATCAGACCCTTGGGTGAATAGACACCAGGTAAAATAGACTTGTAAAGTGTCGAGTGTCTGAGTCCTGTGAGTGTCAACTATTTCAAATTAAATATATCACTCTCTCACAAAAAATAAAACAAAAACTATGCCATTTCTAAACTAATTCTAATCAGCTCCTTATCTTCCTCTTGATGGTCTCTCCTATCAACTCAGTAGAGAAGAGTCAATCTCTGTCTTTCTTGAGTGCCTCGGTCTCCTAGAAAATACCCTCACTCCACGGGCCTTGCAACAAAGTAAAACCGAATATGATTAGAAAAAATAAGCAATTATAGGAAAAAAAGAAAAAATCTAATAAAATGGTTTAGACAATGTATGTGTAGATTACACCTTTCTCCTCGACAACGGTACCATTTGATTAAGAGGTTTTGCATTGGTATGCTAATCAAACACGATCATAATCATGGCTTGACTAAGTGTCTCTTAAATCAATAATTAACTCATAATTATATGATAAATCAATTAAATGTGTGTAAATTAGAATTTATTATAACTCTACGAAATAATTATACAGGGCAAATAGGTAGAGTGTCAAACTCTGGCAGCAAATAGTAGGTAATAAATTTTTAATAATTAATCCTAATTAATAATATTAATTAATTTTACATTTCTCTTATGTTTATGTAGGTGTTCATTATATTTAATTTTATGTATTTTTATTTCATTTTATATTTTTTAAATTTTAATTTTTTTATTTTAAAAATTTTAGTTTCTTTTATGTTTTTCTCAATATGATATATATTTATATATAATAAAACTTACATAATTATTATATATTATATGTAATATATATTATTATATTTATAAATAGTTCAAAATTATTTAAATTTTAGAAAATAAATTGTTTTTATGTTTTATATTTTTAACTATTTTTTGTAATTTTTAGATAAATTTTGTAATTTTAAGGATTTTTAAAGTTTATAATATATCAAAATTGTGAATATATTAAATATCCGAGATTGTTTTATGCTTAATAAATGTAAATAAGGAAAATCATAAACATAAAGAAGTATTTTTGGATTTTTATATAATTTTTGCTAGTTTTTATAAAAATTTTAGTATTTTATGATTTATTAGTTTTATATTTTAAATCAATTTTATTTAGGTCAAGTTTTTTTAGTAGTCCCTTTTTTGATTTTTTTTGTTATCACTTGTCTTTAGTAGATTCAATATAAGCGCCTAACGCTTTTGTATTTTCATGGATTCTTATTTTATCCAAAAATAGATGGATATAGTGAAAAAGCAATGCAAGGTGACACTAATATGGAAATCTCATCTTAGTGCCTAATATGATGAATGCTTTTGGGCCCGAGTGTCCAAGTCCAAAGTACCACTATTATTACAAATTAATAGTGCAGAAATAAGAGCCTCTCCCGCACAAGCAAAAATAAAAATCCTATGTTATTGTCCTCTCCCTCTGGAGACTCCTCTCTCCTACCGACTAGGTCAGAATAGCTGGCTCCTCGTCCCAAGGCTACGTTGAATAACCTAGGTAATCCTCCTCGATCCACAATCCCTCATAAGAAGACAAGAGAAGGGATGTCAGGCAATTCAAACTAGATAATCAAACATGGAGAGGTAATCTCAAAAATGTCTTTGCGAGTAAAGAGACAAAAGCTACTCTACAAACCGATTCTCCCTGGCAATGGTGCCATTTGAAAAGCGAGAAAATCAGAGTCGCTAAATAATGGCCTGATAAATCAGGCTTACTGTTGCTGAAACGACTACTCGAATTTTCTCACAGTCTCAACAATTAACCCGCATAGATAATTAAGAAATTAAGAGCAAGAGTTAAAATTTATTATACCCTACTAAGAATGTATAGTGGCAAACAAGTAGGAGTCAAACACAAGCAATGGAGTATAGCATGCAAGATAAAGAATCAAAGCACAATTTACCTCTCAACTACTTAGATAAAATGAATTTTTGTGGGTTTTTAATTTTTAAATTTTTTTCCTTTTTATAGTTTTATATTTATATATTTATTTATCTGTTTACAAAAGAGATGTAATATATAAGGCTATATATACAATATAGGCTATTCAACAACAACACAGCCTTTTCCCACAATTAAGTAAGGTCGGATACATGGATTCTTCACCTCCATTCAGATCTATCTTGGATTAATCTCGGGCTTATGTCCACAAAACTATGATCTCTTTGTATAGTATCTTTCCAACACTTTTTGGGCTGCCATCGCCCTCTCTTAGCCGGTTCAACATCCCAACAATCGCATTTCCTAACTTATGCATCAGCTGATCTTCATTGCAAATGACCAAACCATTTTAAGCAGTTTTCTCGCATCATATCCTCGATCGGAGCTACACCAACTTTCTTTCTGATTGAATCATTCCAAATTCGATCTTTATCTATGTGTCCACACATAGCCAACATTCAGATCCATGGAGCATAGCAGGTCTCATGGCTGCTTTGTAAAACTTTCCTTTAATTTTTAAAGGAATTTTCTTATCACAGAGAACAGCAGAGGCTCCTCTCCACTTTAGCCATCTTGCATTTATTCTATTAGTAACATCTCCATCAATTTCCCCGTCATGTTGCAAAATAGATCCTAGATATCTAAAAGAATCTCTCTTCTGAATGTCGTCACCAATCTTCACCTCGATTCCCTCACCATTACTTTCATCAAAGGTACACTCCATATATTCCATCTTATCCCTACTTATATGAAATCCTTTAGTCTCCTACTCATGTCTCCAGACCTTAAACTTCTCATTTACTCCATCTCTAGTCTCGTCAATCAACACAATATCATCGGCAAATAACATATACCAAGGTAACTCATCCTGAATGTGACTGGTAAACTCGTCTATAATCAAAGTAAAAGGAAATGGACTCAAAAGTGAACCTTGATGTAAACCATTGCTGATATAAAAATAACCAATCTTCCCAATTGGGGTCCTTACACAAGATAAAGCCCTATCATACATGTCCTTTGTGAGGTTAATGTACAGGACATGTACTTGTCTCTTTTCCAAAACTCTCCATAATATCTCTCGTGGGACAAAATCATAAGCTTCTCCAAATCAATAAAGATCAAATGGAGATTCTTCTTTTTAGCTCTAAAATCTCCATTATTCTCCTCAGAATGGATGGATTCAACAATTGAGCGATCTGGCATGAATCCTAATTTTATTTTCTTTTACGTTGGAAACTAGCCTCAACCTTCTTTCGATCATACTTTCCCAAATTTTCATAGAGTGACTTATCAGCTTGATACCTCTGTAATTTGAACAATTTTGAATGTCTCCTTTATTCTTATAAAGTGATACCACAATACTCCACTAATCTTCAAGAATTTTCTTACTTCACCAAATAACATTAATAAATTCGTAATCCAAGTCAACCCGCTCACCTAAAACTCTCCATACTTCTATAGGGATGTCATCCACTCCTACACCTTTTCCAGGTCTCATAACCTTCAAAGCCTCCTCTACTTCCTTTCTTTGTATCTGTCTATATCTTGCACAATTCAAGTAACTTTCACTACTTACTAGATCACCCAAAGTGATCTCTCTATTTCCTTCCCAAATGAAAAGTTTATGGAAGTACTGCTCCCATATAGACTCTATATCCTTTTGAGTAAGAAGCATGTGATATTCCTCATCCTTGATGCATCTCACTTGAGAAAGGTCTTTGGTTTTATTTCTCTTCATTTGGCCAACCTGAATATATCCTTCTGACCCTCCTTAGAGTCGAGATTTGTATACAAAACTTCATAAGCTTTTGACTTAGCTTCTCTTACAGCCTTCTTTACTTCCTTCTTCGCTATTTTGTAGTTTGTGATAGTTTCCTCAATTCTATCCTTAGACATAGCTTTAAAGCATGCTCTTTTAACTTTTAGCTTCTCTTGCACCCCTTCACTCCACCACCAAGCCTCCTTTTGACTTGGAGCTCCTCCCTTTGACTCGCCTAGAATCTCTTTGGCTACCTTTTGGATACAACATGCTACTACCTCCCACATCTTGTTTGCACTTCCGCTACAATCCCAAGATAAGTCTCCTTAAACCTTCTCCCTGAAGCTCAATTGCTTCAGTGAAAGATTCCACTATCTAGTTCTAGTGATCTTAGGAACCCTCCTTTTCTTTACCAGACCTTTTATTTGTATATCCAAGACTAACAAGCATTTTTTAAGTTGTCACACTCTCTCCTGGGATTACTTTGCAGTCATAACAACACATCCGATCTCTTCTCCTCAACACAAAGTAATTTATATGTGTTCTAGTTTCCCACTCTTATAGGTAATTAAATTCTCCTCCCTCTTCTTAAAGAGAGTATTTGCTATGAAAATATCATATGTCGTTACAAAATCCAGAGTGACTTTTCCCTCTTCATTTCTATCCCCAAAACCATGTACTCCATGAACACTAGAATACCCTAAAGCATCTTTTCCCACATGTCCATTAAGATCTATGATAAATCCCATATTCATTATCTTCATTGGTCATATTTATCTCCTTTACTTAAGTTAAAAACATGATCCATTGAATAATTAACACTAATTGCTAATTTATGTATTTTACATAATTAACACTAATTAATATATATTAATATGGTGTAATATTTTATGTATTTATTTCTTATTAAAAATCAAATAAAAATTAGAATAAAATTGTACATAAATAGAATAGCATGAAATAAAATAAAATTACAAAAAAATAATAAGAAGAAAAATAAAAATTAAAAAAATATTTTAAATAGTTTTTTTATAGTATTTAATTTTTAACTAGGTACAAATGACCTCTAATATCTTTGACTTCCCCATGAAAGTTGTATATCTCATCGAGATCTAAAACTTTCATGTTCAGTACTTTTTCTATTTTGCCATCTAACTACTTCTTTTAGAATTAACTCTGATTTTCTGATTTAACTCCATGTGGCGCTTTCAGATTGCACCATGTGGCTCGTGCTTGTTCCACCACCTGCTCTTATTTTAGTCGTTATATGATATTGATCAGGGTCAATCTCAATCTTTCCTTCACACTTTATTTTAACCGCCCGATTGGATCATATCTAATCATAACCTTTCATGAGCGACCATCCGTGGACCGTTGGATGCACAGATCCAACGGTTTACATATCACCTTCAATCTTCAGCCTCTTCTCACAAACAATGCAACTTTTCATTTCGTTGCAACTTCCCCAAATTTTACCAAACTCCTTACACTTCTTCTTCTCGTGAAACCAAGACTAAATCACACGCCTTTCAACCCTAACTTCCGCCAACCTCTGCTCTAATCCTAACGTTAACCACCTAATTATTGGCATAGGTTGAATCTTCCATTAAAACCTTTTGAAATCTCTATCATCCCCTCTTTAAATACTCCTCCACCAGTCGCCTTTGTTGGCTATATGCCACTTCACGGACTTGCACCCTAGCCTATCTAACCTCTAATGATAGTACGAGGGCCAGATTGAGCACCAAGACGGCGTGCACCTCCGGTGAGATCCTTGGCCTAGTTGTTAAGTTACATCCCAAGTTCGAGGTTGTTTGAGCTAAGGTCCATAGCTAGGAACTTCATGCTAAGATCGCGGAGCTTCAATTTTCACAAATAGGCTCGAGATTCTATTCCATTTACGTCATCTTCCACCTTCAAATTGAGGTCTATTGTTATTTTTTTCATTGTAGTTTCTAGGAATTTATCCAAAGTAGCTACATAGTATTTTTCTTGCCTGAGTTATCGTATACATTCGCCTTTGATCAACTATTCATGTGTATCTTCCCAAGTTATTGAGCCATTTCTCCATCATTGTGATTGCCCGAATCCATCCTCATCTTCTTCATGGAGGTTACACCTCTTAGGGCTTAATCCTCCACCTTTGAGTAGCCCTTCGCTCACCCTCATCATTACTTCATTTTATTCGCAGGATGCTTGTCTGTTGTCTGGATAACATTGCAGGTCCTTACACCTTCAATGATCAGAAAATTTGGGTGAGCTCCGATCTCCTATTTATTCTCCGGTGACGCTTCATTGACTGGTTTTTCTAGCATCTTCTCGTCTTCTCAGAGCATCCATCATCTTCATCGACATCCAACGGAGGTAGTTTGACCTTCTGACATCCAGGAGAGATGCATAGGAGCTAAGCTGCCTTCGTCGAAGCACAACCATGCCTCTATCGCGCACAGTGACACTTCAAGAACATCAGTGAAGTAGTTGTCGTTGATTTCCCATATTTGGGTGAAATCCAACGATCCCAGATCAACCACGTTGCCTTCCGAGGCAATGGTTCAAACCTCGCTCGTTTGCTGAGCGTAACTTTGAGTCACCAGCGAAGCAGATGCGTGGCCCAAGTTGTCCTATCTGAGCCTAGAAGATCATGTGTTTTGCACATGTGTGTGGAAAATTGCAACGCTAGTCCCAAAGTTTTTAATAATTACATATAAGTCCTTCAGCCAATTTTTAGTTTTCACATCAGCCCCTACAGGTTTTCTTAATTCCATTTAAGTCATTGTCTGTACTGTTTTGCAAGAAAACTTAGAAGTTTTTATTACAATTATACTCCTTGACTTATCGTTGAAAATCCGTTCTTCCTGAAATCCAAATAATGTGATTTTGGTCTTGTTTGAAAGCTTGTTTAACATTGTATCTGCTAGCAAGTTGTATGGTTGTTTTTTATTTTAAATTAATGCATTAATTGTTAATGTTTAAAGGCCTTGATTGATTATTGTATTTTAGTTTAAATTAAATACTCTTCGTGAATATTTAGACCAATTAACATTTTAAATCTTAATGATATACTATTATTTAAATTAAATCATTTTTTGGTGAATAAAAGATGTACTTGCTGGTTAAAATAGTAGACTAAAGATTTAGAAAACTTAAGATAAGCTTTTAGGGACTGATTCCTCTTAAGTGATTTTCCAATGAATTAGCTAATGGTATTTTCATCATTCTTCCAAGTTACTTGTTGTGAGTTTTTAAGTGGTTTCCCTATTTGTATTATCTTTGCATATATATATATATATATATAGCTGCATTTAATTTGGTTGCATAAAAAATGTGTTAAAATTCTTTCTTAATTGTGTAGTTGCTTCAGCTCGAAGTTATAAACATCTGAATTACTATCCAAATTATTTGTTCTCTAAATTTAACCACTAAAGTTCTTGCATCCTTGTGCTCAACCATGGACTTCCCAGGTTATAAATTAAAGACAAGAACCTCATCATTGAGTTTTCTCTCAGTTCTATATGAGATGTTAAATTCTCGTGCTACAACGGATAGAAATTAGTACATGCATTTAGCTCTTCATTAGATGGCGCCTTGCTGGGGATGCATCATATTTTGTGATTATTTTTAAGAGCAAATATTTATTTTATTTTATTCAGTAGTTTTTTGTTTAATTTTTTCTGAGCTTGTTTTCCTATGTTGTGTTTTGTACTTATGATATCTTTTTAATTATGGACTGTTTCCAACAACCAGTGTTACTTAAGGATGGAGCCTTACACAAAGTCCTCTAAACCTCCCACTCTACGAACGAAACTTGGACCATTTCTGGCTACCCAAGAGTCCCCACTGAGAGTAAGTGATTAACTGTATGAATTTAGTAGTATTCCAAAAGAAACCCGAGCTCTAGTTCTAGCCCTAAGGGTCGTCCCTAACTCGAAAATATGGAGAGTACCTACAAGTCATTCACTAGAAATTGCTCTCTCAAATCAAGTGGAGCTTGTTACATTTACGTATGGTCAAATATAGTTAGCAGCACAAGTTCTAATTTTATGGTTATCACTTTTTCTGGATATTTCTCAATAAAACATATAACGATTTTGGTCTTTTTATTTTTGTCTTAGATAAGCAAATGCCTAGGTTACGCATCCTAAATCTACCTAAGGAGGAGCAGATAAGGAAAAATCGAAAAAAATCCCAAGCTAGCACATAGCCTCAAACAAGTCACGGAAAATCATTGAGAGAATCGCGATGTGATAAAAGTCACGGTGGGTTCCCTGTTCCTTCAAGTGCACGACACTTAGTGAAACCGACCCTGAGAAAGAGGAGGAGGAAGATACAAGTCGGGATTCCCTTACAGGACCCCTTCTAAAAATAGAAAAATGGTCAAGCGCCCTTTATTTTTTTATATTTCTTACAAGGTTAATACATTAAAATAAAATCAATCAGCTTTCTGGTTCTCAGTTGTATGACTCGAAATCTATGCTGTACAAAATCATGCACAAATAGCCATGAAGTGAGAAAAAAGATAGTAAAACGGAAAACCCTAAACATAAGGTCTATGATCTACCCAAGCGTTGCCTCCCTAGCAATGGTGCCATCTCAAAAATTTACCGATCGACCACTCTAAAAGAAGAATATTGTCGATGTAATGTTCAGATGAAATTCACAAAAAAATATTTTTTTATTTATACTCCTAAACTCAATAGCGTTAAGTACAAGAATGTTGAACTTAGAGAGGCAAACTATTAGAAAACTAAGGTAAAATGGTAGAGAACTAAGGTTTTATGGGTTTCGTAATTTGAATTTATTTTAAAGGAATTTTCTAGAATTTTATTTAATTTTTATGAAATTTATATGATTTTTTGGTTCTAAGTATTTTATATTTTTTTATCATTTTAGAATATGTTTTGAAATTTTTATTTGATTTGATTTTATTATTTTTATGTTTTAATTTTTTTCCTATTTTTATGATATTTTAATAGGTTTTTAATATTTTTGTTGATTTTGTAATATTTTTAATGTTGAAAATTTGTGTTTTTATTTAAAACTATGAAATATTAATGATTCTTAAAATAATAAACATGGATAAAATATTTTTATTTTGTTTTTATTCGAACATAGGTGAAATTATTTTTAAAATGATAGGTTGTGCGTATTTTTGTGATTTTTATTTATTTGGTTAGTATTTTTTTAAAGTTTTTATGTACTTTATATTTTTTATTGATTTTATTATTTAATTTAATTTAATTTTTGGTTGATTTATAGAAGTAGTAAAAAATACTAAGGGTAATTTTTTAAGAATTTTTAAATGTTTTTTAGATTTTTTATGTATTTTGAAGTTTGTTATATTTTTTGAAGATTTATAAAAAAATAGAAAATGTTTTTTTTATTTTTTGAAAACTTATTTAATATTTTATATTATATGATAATTTGTGTATTTCTTCTTTGGTTTTTATATTACTCATTTTATTTGTTATGTATTATAATACGAATTGAATATAGTCTACTGCTATAGGGATATAAATATATTTATATTGGAGACAAGAGTGTGTGTGATAAATCTGCAGAAGTGAAGGGGGTTCCAATTTTCACCAGTAAATCACGTGCTCATTCACGCGATGTGGAAGCCAGGACCTATTTGCAATTAGGAAGGAAATGTGGGGTGTCAATGCAAAAGACTCAGAATGCATGTGCTAGGGCATGTGCTCGCACCGTCCTGATCAGGTGTATCAAAAGCAGAAGGTTCAGGGGCTTCTTGCGTAAAAAAGTGCGGCACGTGTTCCGTTAGCACATGGACCTACATGTGAAAGTTCATAAAACAAAGGGCACTTCTACAAAATACCCTAAATAATAAGGGTTGTACGTGCAAGGCACGTGAGGTGCCTTGAGTGGCAGGGCGAATTAGGCCATTCAATCGGATCTTATTCGACAGTTCTGGTTGAAAGCCCCAAATAATGATGGCTAAGGCGATGAACTCGATCTTCCTAGGGCAGATCTCGCCTCCTGATGAGCGAACAACCGACTAGGGTTAAGTATCAGGAATAAGTACGAGTCATTGTGACCCCAATCAGCAAATCAGGTTCAACAAGAAAATAGAAACCACATGATCAGACAGATAAGTGATAAAAACAATGTTAGCAGTCTTTGTTATTTATTTAACATGGTATAGCGACCAGGGTCGAACACTAGGAGCATGAGTGTAACCAACAACGTAGCGTAATTAGTGAGTCAAAGGCATCATTTTTGTAATTTTTAATTTTTGTAAATTTTTATATATTTCAATTAAAGAAGGCGAGCAAGAACATAAGAAAAATAAGAACACAAGCAGGCCGTTTCAATTTTATTTATCTTGATGCAGAAAAATGCGGATGGGATATGGAAACAAACAAGATCGGCTGTCAAACCCCTAGTTCACCTACACAACGATGAGTTGATGACTGTAAGGGTTCGGTCATTAATCTTGTCATTTTTTAGGCGATAATTCAGTCTTGCAGAGTGATTAAGCGAGTTGTTAGGAACCCGATGCTCCCAAGAGACTGGCTACCCGGTCAACTCTCTTTGCTAAGGACGTTGTGGCCAACTCGATCGGATATTGGAGAGATCCTCACTGGAGAATGACTAACCTCAGGATCAGTAGTCTAACGAGAGTTCAGGTGTGGCTCTAGCCTAGTGTGCGGGTCACTCTCTCACGCAAGAAAATCAAACAATGAGAGGATGAATCTCCCAAGACATATTTTCAGGTGAAGTGTCTTTTAGGATCAAGTTTGTTTAGCAGTCCCAATTTTATGATTATCTTTTCTAGGTATTTTTAATAACAAACAAAGCCTAATAAAATTTTCGATCTCCTGATTATTTTAAGTCCAAAAATTGGGGGAGAAGTCGAAAAGCCGATGCGTGATCAAACACTATGATGCATGCAAAGTAAGAGATGAGTATGTGTCGGCGACACTCTACATGTAGGTTGTTCCGCGCATATATTTAAAAAATGAATTAAAACTATTATATATGATGCACTAAGAAAACGACCTTAGACGAGAAACTTCTAATGATCGTGAAGAACAAGAGTCATCTAATTAGACCAAGTATGGAGTCCGATCTTGGAACCACTCGATGGTCTCCACAACAGGTCATGCTAGGGTTGTATGTGGTTTCTCACAGCACGCGGACTCGAATCAAATTAATCTAACTTTTTATTATGAATTTATTAATAAGGTCTAATTACGATTATATAGGTGCAAATAATATATTAGGGATTGGGCCTTAATTAATTATGTCACAATCAAGAGAAAATCCTAAGTCTAAGAGCTAAAATCTTCGAGAATCAAATTTAAAATAAATATGAGAAAACAAAACCGGTGAAAATCATGGTGAGGTCCCCGAGCACACCGGTGCTCTATGAAATAGACCCCGATAAGCCAAGTGTCCAAGAGAGTCTGGAAGTCATGTATTATTACAAGAATAATATGAATGTGCTGAAATAGATCTAACTGCACTACTCTATCTAATGTAACTAATCCCTGCGCTTCTCTGGCTCCTCCTCCGGTGCAGTTACTCCAATTGAAAGCTGCAACGTCCTCGGACGGTTCCTCGCATAAAAAGCCAAGCAAGGAGAATGTCAGAAAATCAGTTATAGTAAATAGAGATAAAGATACAAAAATCTGAAAATACTATTGATGAAACCAAATCTCATCATGTTATTATAAGCCAGATTGACCCCTATTAGTGCCAAATAACATCAATTTGCCTTGAAAAGCTGTGCTAATTTCCTAATTTAGATGTCTTTTGAGTGTACACATTTTAATAGAGTTTTGTTATAAACTTATTTAACCGCCTATTTAAAATGAGAGTTATCTTTTATGTAAATGTAATAATTAATAACTTCCCATGCAAGAATTCACATGCATGGACTTGCCATGCATGATATCCCATTCTTAAGAAATCTCATGCATGCACTCACGTGCACTATATTCAAAATCAAGTGGGATCAATTTCTTTGACTTTCATTCCATTCGTGGAAGATAATCCTTGTTCGCTCATTATTCACACGGAATGGTCGTTCATTTCTCTTGATCGTTGGATGGCATCCCTCAGTTGAGTTTCTTTCTCCAATTCTAAGAGCAAAAGCCCCACGTTCCCTTCTCCTTTAGGGTTGCCGCCTACCTCGGATACGATTCCTATTCTTGCGCACAGGCACCCGACCCATCTCCATATCGTACATGAGCATTCAGTGTGTACAACCAGCAATGTACAGCCTTTCCCCACTTCTCCCACCTAGCAGTGTCATCAACCACCGCTTCCTATTTCTTCTCCATCAGCGGTTGCCTGGTAACCACTATCGACATTGCAGTTTGGCGCAAGCCTCGCATCCCAGTTGCTGCTTACACTATCCCCCCTATCGCATGTTTGCAATGATTGCTGCAGTAGTTTCCTTCCGCTTCGCACTCACCCTCCAATCTATAAATGTTATTGCTTCTTCTTCATTCACCGCTCCCAATCCCTAACTCTCTATTCTTCCACCCTCGTAGGAGCACCACTGGTTTAAGCTTCATACAGGATAATGAAGAAGAGGAGGAGATAGGCCGAACAAGGACCGAGTCACGAGGAGCTCTCGCACGCGAAGGAGTCGAGGACCAGCTAGTTCTCCTTCTAGAGCTGCGACATTCTCATCTTCGAATATAATTCACCATCAGTTTTGTTTTCGGGTATTGATAGTACCCGTGATTCTTCACCATTGACGGACAATGTAGGCAACATCAACGACCTGTCTATGCCACAAGAGGACATAGATCTTCTTGCTTGGACTATAATTGCTTCACTGTGGCCACCGACTCCCTCCAGCAGTCACTGTTATGCAAAGAGGACCACGATACTTGGTTATAATATTGTGCTCATCTTTTCATATTTGGTTGTTTTAATTTAAGTATAGATTCTAGTTTTTTCCTTCAAAACGTGGTTGTTGAAATTTTGAATTCCAACAGGCCGAATGTCCATATTATTTTGTTTTTTTAAAAAGATCATCATCTTGTGCTCTTTATTCAAGTTTGAGTATGTTCACATTGTGATACGCTAAAAAATGGAATAAAAGTTTGAAAACACCAAAAAGATATGATTCACTTTATTTGCTACCAACAAAAAAAATAAAAAAATATTTAAATTTGCAATAATGAGATATTTGAAATGGTGCATCGCATTTGTGTTATGAATTGAACTTTGAATATTCTCCGTGTCCCTGAGGATCGACCTCTGTGCTCATCATTGTATAAGTAAATTGGAAATATATTGATGTTTTAATTGGTGAAATTGCAATAACAACGACACTAAAATCACTTAAATCCACCCTCTAAAACCGCTAAGAAGCCCGTTAATCATTTGGCGTCGTTGCTGGGGATACAGCTTGAATTTTCGATTGATTCACCTTTTCTATGCGCATTTGTTGTTGTCACATGTTAGCATCTTGTTCCGGTTGACTGGCTTGCTCTTTTCGTAGGTGACCGCGCACATTCTGTTACGCGGTATGCTCGGGAGATTCTTTTTTCAACTTGAATCTCGAGTCGGTGAGACGAAGGATGTAGCAAACCCGTGGACGAGGAGCTTGTTTATTTCCCATCTAAGAGATTCATCCTTTTTAGTTTAGCATTTTTTGTTTTATATTCATTTCGGGTCGAGTTGTGGCCTAGAGACTGGACTCTCATTATTGTAATAATTTTACTAGATTCCTGCATTGCATTAGAATTGCATTAGGTTTTATTTTCTTAGTGTAATTTGTTTGTGCTTGATTTTCAAAAATTACAAATTTGAACAAACTAAAATCACAAAAATATATTCTTTAGAAGTTTCCTGTTAGGAGCATTTAGAATATGTTTATATTTTCGCATTGCATTCTTGCACGTAGATTGCTGGCGAAAGGTACGCGATTCTAACCTTCTTGCATGCATCATTCTCCGTGGTCTTCTCCCCCTTGAGAACATTTTTTAAAAAAAAGGAAATTCACCTCACTCGATTTGATTGAATATCACTCAAAGCAATTGGACGTAGATCTTAAAATCAATTTTCTTAATCAAATGGTCACATAAGGTTAAAATTGATTAATCTCACCATTGTCTGAATTAATTACTTGTATTTGCACTTGTGGGATTGCACACTTGGTTGTTTGTTGCACGACGCACCTTAAGGTCACTAGAGCCAAAATCCCCATCAATGTAACTTGTGACTCTCTCAAGGTACATCGGGTGATCTAAGGGAAGGACGAGTGTAAACGTCAGATGTTCAACTTCGTGTTTATAAGACTAAAATTGAAAAGATAAAGCCACAAAGGGCTTCACCAGTGTGCGTCTCAAAGGGACCTTGCTTTGTGTTTGATTGCATAGAATAGGAGGTGCATGCAAGGGAGACGATCTCTCAACCCTTCTCTTGATGTTCCTTTAAATTCAAATCCTTTCTTCTCGGAAAGAAGACCCAACTATTCTCATTCCATTTCTTCTATTGACATTCCTCCACTTTCCACATCACCACCTTCTTCACCTCCCTTTTCTCCGACATCACTTAGATCATTCTCTTCTATTCCCTTATCTTCTTCTCTTCCATCATGGCTGAACAAGGTGAAAATCAAACTCTTTGGCGATCATCATGGAACAACTTGAAAGAATCAATGATCGCCACATTCGAATTGAATCTCAAATGGGCAATGTTGAGGATGAAGAGGAAAACCCTCAACTTATAGGGGAAAGACACAATCTTGCCCAAAAATCATAGTTCCACGGATTCAGTTGCCTGCAGTGGCACGCCAGATCAATATAAAGTCATCTATAGTTTCTCTGCTCCCCAAGTTTCATGGGGAGAGTGCCGAGGACCCTTACCAACACATTCAGGACTTTCTTGCGGTTTGTGACACCATGCATATTGAAAATAATAATCCAGACCTTGTGTATCTTAAGGCGTTCCCATTCTTCTTGAAGGACAAGGTGAGAAATTGACTCCAGAGCTAATGGAAAACTAATCACCACATGGACTGCATTGAATTCAGCCTTCCTTAAGAAGTACTTCCCGATTGGAAAAGCAAATGCACTTCGCAACGCAATATCCTCCTTTTCAATGCGCCCAAATGAGTCTTTTCATGAGGCTTGGGATATGTTTCAGGAGCTATTGTGTAAATGGCCAAATAATGACATGGATAAATGGAAATTGGTCCAGATTTTTTGTGAGGGCATGCATGAGAATTTTAAGGTGGCTGTGGATAGCACTTGCGGAGGTGGTTTCCTCCTCAAATCAGAAACATTTGTGTGGAAACTATATGAGGAGATTGCAAAGGCTTCATTGAATATGGCATCCCTTCATCAATTTATCCACCATAAGAAACCTGTTGAGCAAATCGAAGATACCCAAACTCGATCGGAAAGTACGATGATTGATCTCTAACTCATTGCTCAAAAGTTGGATAATTTAGAAATCCTTACAAGAAGGTTTATGACATGAGTAGGAATACGACCAAAGAAGTGACACAGAATTTCAGTAGGATGTTTGCCATTCCTACACATTTGGACCAAGTTCAGGAACCAAAGTAGGTGTTTTGGGTCACAGAACCTACTCCTAATGTTAATGTAATTGCCATGGGATCGGGGACTTCAGGAAACACAGTTCCCCCCACTTACAATCCTGGATGGCGTAACCATCCAAAATTTTCATGGCGAACCTCAAACCTATAAGAACCAATACAAGTCAATCAACAAGGTCGGTACATCACTGCACCACCGCAACCACCACCACAAGCACAACCGTAGTACTTGCCACAGGCTCCGGCCTCATCTAGTACGCAACCTACTTCCCATAGGAGTAACCAACCAATTTTGAATGACATTGGTGCTCTTATGCAAATGATGAAAGAGTTGAAGAATAATATGGAGAAGAATAATCAGGAGAATGATAGGTAATTTGCATATATCCGATCTTATTTGCCTACGCTATCACCACAAGCCCTTCTAAATCCCAATTCTATAGCGGGCACCTCCCAAGGGACCTTACATCATCCACAAAAAGGTCTTGTGACATTCAAGACCCTTGGTAATTTCAGTAACGAGTCTGCCCATGCAGTCTTGACCAGGCGAGGGAAAAAAGTGGTTGACTCATCTCCATCCATATCTAAATCCACAATTCAACCTTGTAAGTTCAAGACAAGTGATAAGATAATGGCTTTCACCCCTTATCTGGCACGGCCACTTCCACCCTCCCTCAAGTGGTCTCAACTTCTCCCCAATCTCCTTCACCCAATGTCATCTTCGTCCCCTTTCCGGAAGCACTTCGCTTACGGAAAGCTTCCAAATCATCCACCACCGACCGAGAATTGGAGAAATTGTTCTCCAATATTGTGATTGAGATCCCCCTTCCGAAGGCGCTTGAGCAGGTTCCCGCCTACTCAAAATTTTTGAAAGAAAAATGTACATGTCGGAGGCGATCTAAGAAGAAGAAAAATAATGAGCAAGAAGAGGAAGGGCATGTGCTTCCCCGAGCTACATCCAATGTTATTTCCTCACTCCTCCCCCATAAGATGAAGGACCCTGGGGCACATTTGGTACGATGTACTATTGGTAATATGACCTTCGAGCGCACTCTCCTTGATAATGGTGCCTCAATCAACCTCCTCCCTACTGTAATTTTGCGGCAATTTGATTTTGGAAAACTAAAGCTGCTCTCAATTATTTTACAGATGGCAGATCGATTTGTTAGGAGACCACAAGGATTTTTGGAGGATGTTATAGTGATGGTTCAAGGGAAGCAGTACCATGTTGATTTCGTAGTTATGGAGATGGACCCCACTAAGACCTTGGCCCAAACACCCATAATTTTGGCTCGGCCCTTTCTCTTTACAGTCAAAGCCCACTTCATCTTTGAGTTGGGAAAAGTTGAATTCAAGGTCAATGGTGAGATTGTTCCTGTCAATTTTGTTGTCCCCACTGGTCATGAGACTGAAGATGATCAATGTGGAGGGATAGAGGAGTGTTCCTATTTGGACACCGAGATTATTCTTGCTCATGAGGCATCTGACCCACTCGATGCCACAATTTCTTTGGCTGACGCAATTGGACATGCAGAAAACATACAATACTGGTTTGAGTGTTTGGACTCGACTCCCATCTCTCACGATGAGATTTTCTGCAAATTAGATATGGCTTGGGATGAGTTGGATGCAGAGTTGTATGCTTTGTAATCTATGATCATGCCCATGATGAGTCCACCCTTTGAGATAACAAGCCCTTCTGGGGGGGTATTCATTATCTTAATTCCTTTCTGATAGTGACCTTCTTCACATTGCAAGGAAGGTAGCTGATATGTTTACTTTGATGGAGTATTACAGACAAAATCACTTATCTTCACACCCAGGTCACCATGAGCCTTCATAATTGGCTCCGTCAGTCCAGGTTGACCCTTCACTAGCCTCACTATTGATTAATCAGAAACTTGATATGGACCTAGTGAAGCATTGCATAGAGATCATGGCTAATGAGATTCGAGAACTGCAACGCCTGATCCCTCTCCCCTTGTTTCCCCTGTATCTCTCATAGAGGTTGTGTATTCTAATCACCCCATTTCTGAAAAATTTGATTTCTCGGATCTGTTTAATAATCCCAGCACTACTCCCCAAGTGGAACTTAAACCTCTTCCAAAGGGTCTAAAGTGTATCTTTCTTGTCTCTGATCAGACACTTCTTGTGATAATGAATGCCCATTTAGATAATATACATGAATCTAGACTTGTTGAGGTTCTTAAAAGAAATTCGAAGGCAATTGGATGGACTATCTTTGATCTAAGAGGAATTAGCCCTTCTTACTGTACACACCAGATCTTCCTGGAAGAGGATGCCGAAACTTCTCCGAATCTTCAGAGATGATTGAATCCAAATTTGCGAGATGTTGTTAAGGCAGAATTCTGCAAGTAGATGAGCGCAGGGATCATTTTCCCCATCTCAAATAGTAAGTGGGTTTGCCCCTTCATGTGGTTCCCAAGAAGGCTGGCCTCACTATGGTTCAGAATGACCGATGGAAGGATATCTCAACCCGTGTTGCCACATCTTGGCGGCTATGCGTAGATTACAAGGATCTGAATAAAGCAACCCGAAAAGATCACTTTCCTCTTCCTTTGATCGAACAGATTGCCGAGAGATTGGCAGGAAAGAAATACTTTTGTTTTCTTGATGGATATTCAGGTTATAATCAGGTCGAGGTCGCTTCTGACGACCAAGAGAAGACGACCTTTACCTGTCCATTCGGGACATTTGCCTTCCGACGGATGCCCTTTGGCTTATGCAATGCACCGGCTACATTCCATATGTATGCTGGCTTTTTTTGATATGGTGGGGGATTTTATGGAAATTTTTATGAATGATTTTTCTGTCTTCGACGACTCATTTAATGACACCCTCGAGTTTTTGGAGAGAGTTTTAAAGAAATGCATTGATGTTAATCTGGTGTTGTCTTGGGAGAAATCACATTTAATGGTTAAGAAAGGGATAGTGCTAGGACACATTGTGTCCGAAAGAGGCATGGAGGTCGACCCATCCAAGGTAGATACCATTACACACTTACCTCTGCCTATGAACGTCAAGGTAATCAGATCGTTCTTAGGGCACGTCGGCTTTTATCGATAATGTATATTAAATTTTGCGAAAATTGCCCGTCCCTTGACTCAGCTGGTTCAGAAGGACCGTGATTTTGAGATGTCTAAAGAAGAACTTCGGTCCTTTGAGATTTTAAAGTAGATCATCATTAAGACAACAATTGTACAACCACCTGATTGGATTTTAGATTTCAAGATCATGTGTGATGCATCTGAATATGCAGTCAGGGCGATTCTTGGACAGCGAAAAGATGACAAGCCATATGCCATTCACTGTGCCCGCAAGACGTTGGATGAAGCCCAACATAATTATACTCTTACTGAGAAGGAACTGCTGATTGTAGT
The DNA here is from genome assembly GCA_037367405.1 of Ottelia alismoides. Lineage (NCBI taxonomy): Eukaryota > Viridiplantae > Streptophyta > Magnoliopsida > Alismatales > Hydrocharitaceae > Ottelia > Ottelia alismoides. The sequence goes on from JAZKJV010007129.1 coordinate 890,657, forward strand.
CTTTTATTTGGAGAAGTTCCGAACATACTTATTATGAGCTCATGTTTTCATTTTTTCTGATCATTCAGCCCTCAAGTACTTGTTAACAAAGAAAGACTCTAAGCCGGGACTTCTGAGATGGATCTTGCTCCTGCAAGAATTTGATATTGAAATCAAAGATAAGCCATGAGTAAAAAATGTGGTGGCAGATCATCTCTCTCGGTTTCCTTCTCTCCCATCATATGAGTTTTTCATTGATGCCAGCCCCACTCCTATCATTTCCCAATTTCCCGATGAGTCCATTCTCACCATCAGTGAGTTACCTTGGTATGCTAATATGGTGAATTTCCTTGTCACTTCTAATCTTCCAGATCATTGTCCCAAGACCAAGAAAGAAGAATTTCGATCTGATTCCCGTTGGTACCCGTGGGAGGACCCGATCCTTTTTAAGGAAGGGGATGATTACATTTGGAGACGTTGTATTCCGGAGTCTGAGATACTAAGTGTCCTTACCCACTGCCACACCTTTGGGTGTGGAGGACATCACTCTGGAAAGCATACTGCAGCCAAGGTCTTACAGTATGGTTTCTTTTGTCCGACCCTATTCCGTGATGCTAACAATTTTGTGAAGGCATGTCCTGTTTGTTAGACCACTGGAGGAATGTCTAGACTAGATATGATGACCCTCACTCATGTGCATGTGGTCGAGGTTTTTGATGCTTGGGGAATAGATTTTATGGGCCCTTTCATGGTATCTCATGGATTCCAATACATGTTATTGGCAGTAGACTACGTCTGTCGTAGGGTAGAGGCAATTCCCACCCACGTTGCTGATAGCATGGTTGTTACTAAGTTCCAAAAATGACATATTCTCACGCTTTGGTTTGCCCAAAGAAGTCATTAGTGATTGATACCCACTTTCTAAATGCCTTGGTGCGACGGCTCCTATATAATAATGGAGTTGAACATAGAGTCGCTACACCATACCATCCCCAGTCGAATGGCATGGTTAAGCTTTCAAATAGAGAAATAAAGACCATTTTGATGAAGATAGTTCGGTCTGATCGGAAAGATTGGTCTCAACATCTTCCCACCATACTATGGGCATACCGTACAGCTTTTCGTACACCTCTTGGTCTGAGCCCATTTCGTATAGTGTATGGGAAACCATGCCATCTCTTAGTAGAGATTCACCACAAGTCTGAATGGGCTATTCAAAAATGTAACTTGGATCATGATGAAGCTGATAAGAAAGGATTTTGGATTTGAATGAGCTTGAAGAACTGTGAGCAAAAGCATATTCCAATTATTTGATTTATAAGGACAAAATCAAGCAATGGCACGACACTCACATATCACACAAATCTTTTAGTGTCAACCAAAAGGTTTGGCTATTTGATTCCAAGCTCAAACTCTTCCCTGGAAAACTCCGTTCAAAGTGGAAAGGTCCCTACACCATCTTGAATATCAATGATAATGGATCTGTTGATATCTTTGACCCATCTACGACATCTTCTTTTCGGGTCAATCGGCAGAGACTCAAGCCTGTCATTGTACTCGACGGCCCCCTTCTTACGGTCGAATCCTTAGTTCTTCAGGAGATCTGAACCTGAATGCCAAGCTGAGGCATAAAAACAAGCACTTATGGGAGGCAAACCATCCCTATCTTTCTTGTATGTATTGTATATTCTCTTCATAATTTTCTATACTTCCATGCTAACTACATTCTCTTGTGACACAATATCGATAAGCATGATGGTATTCCTCTTTCCATTTCTCCTTAAAAATCTTATAAAAAAACAAACAAAAAAACTAAAAGAAAATTTTCTCCATTTCTACCTTCATTTTTAAGGAGGTCTTGTTTTCTACCATGAGGACATGGTTTTATTTAAGCATGGGGGGTAGTCTTCTTCTATCTATGTATATATCTCCTAAGACTTTATAATCCCTTTCCTACATATATACACACATGTATGTATGTATGTATCACTTTGTTTACAATAAAAAAACTCTCTAAAAATTTGAAAAAGTTTTTAAAATGAAAAAAACTTCAAAATCGAAACTATGTATATATTTTTAAAAAAGATGCATATGAAAAAATCACTAAAAAGAAAATATACACAAAACTTAAAAAAACATCAAAAAATAAAAAAACATCAAAAATTTCTTTGTACATATCTCCTATTCCTTGTAAGAGTTTGAACCAATATTTGAGGCGAAGCATAAGGAGATTGAGTTTGATCTTGACTTTAATCTACCTAATATCCAGAGAGGCTTGATAGGTTTGAGAATTCAGATCGTTCAGGTCTTCTTGACTTAATTCTCCATGTCTGCAATCTTTACGCAGATTTTGAATCCCCGTGTCTAAGTTGTTCATTTTTGAGAAGAATCACCTACTCTTTGATGATTGATCTACTTGAACTTAATTCACATGCACGTAGCTCGACTCAAATAGGATGTGTTAAAGCTATTGCGATTTTGACTATATGGATCCCTATCTGGAGGTATACACATCTGAGGACCGGCGAGTCTGGGTTGATATAAAGCTTCGGATGAGGAACGGTCAGTTGGAAAAATATTCTTCTCCTTCACCAAATATAGCATAATGCTCATATCTTGTCCACATAAAAAAATAGAGAGAAGTGGGAAAAAGATTTTATACTTGCATGAAGTCGTGCCAAAAAAAAGAGACAGAAGAAAAAAAGAAAAAAAAGGGAGCCGGTATTTCTTTTCTGTGAGACTTGGCTACACTGGTTAAGCTCAAATTGAGAGATGTGACTACACTGGTCACACTCCAAATAGCTACTTCTTCCTATCTTCTTCTTTGGCCCACTAACCCGAACTTAGAAGGAAATACCCCGCTCCACGAGGAAAGAGTAGCTAGAAACAGTATCCAAGGGTATTGGGCATGGTTTCGTAAGTTTTTATCTTTTTAAGTGGGAAGAGCTAACTATTCACACTCACAAGTTCAGTTCCGGCTCATATGTCATAAGAGGATGTGATTATGATCGAATGAGCTAAATTAACTAAGGAGTCAAACCTGCTTAAAGGTTCGTGGAACATGGGGACTGTTGTATCTGAAATTTTGAGCCCATGCGAATCTCGAATGCATTATGAATCTAAAGGTCAAATTAAGCTTGTCTTTTACTCTTTGTACAAAAACTTGGTCCCAACTCCCACGTAAGATTCTTCTTTGATGGACATGCTAGGGACTATCAAAGTTTAAGCATGGGGGTATGATGAGACAAAATCTCATCATGTTATTATAAGCCAGATTGACCCCTATTGGTGTTAAATATACATCTATTTGCCTGGAAAAGCTGTGCAAATTTCCTAGTTTAGATGTCTTTTTAGTGTACATATTTTAATAGAGTTTTGTTATTAAATTATTTAACCCCTATTTAAAATGAGAGTTATCTTTTATGCAAATATAATAATTACCAACTTCCCATGCATGAATTCACGTGCATGGACTTGCCATGCATGTTATCCCATTCTTAAGAAATCTCATGCATGCACTCATGTGCATTATATTCAAAATCAAGTGGGATCAATTTCTTTGAATTTCATGCCAGTCGTGGAAGCCAATCCTCGTTCGCTCGTTATTTACACGGAATGGTCGTTCATTTCTCCTGATCGTTGGATGGCATCCATCGATTGAGTCTCTTTCTCCAATTCCAAGAGCAAAAGCCCCATGTTCCCTTCTCCTTTAGGGTTACCGCCTAACTCAGATACGATTCCAATTCTTGCGCACAGGCACCCGACCCATCACCATATCGTGCAGGAGCATTCATCATGTACAACCAACAATGTACAATCTTTCCCCACTTCTCCCACCTAGCAGTGTCATCAACCGCCGCTTCCTATTTCTTCTCCATCAGCGGTTGCGTGACAACCACGATTGACATTGCAGTTTGGCGTAAGCCTCGCATCTCGGTTGCTTCTTAAACCATCTCCCCTCTCGCACGTTTGCAACAATTACTACAGCAGTTTCCTTCCGCGTCACACTCGCCCTCCAATCTATAAATGTTATTGCTTCTTCTTCATTTACCGGGCCCGATCCATAACTCTTTTTTCTTCCACCCTCGCAGGAGCACCACTGGTTTGATCCGCGTACAGGATAACGAAGAAGAGGAGATAGGATGAACAAGGATCGAGCCACGAGGCGCTCTCGCACGCGAAGGAGTCAGGGACCAGCTAGTTCTCCTTCTAGAGCTGCGACATTCTTATCTTCAAATATTATTCACCATCAGTTTCGTTTTCAGGTAGTGACAGTACCCGTGAACACAACTTTTTCACCATTGACGGACGCAGTAGGAAACGACGGTGACCTGTCTATGCCACAAGAGGACATAGATCTTCTTGCTTGGACTATAATTGCTTCACCGTGGCCACCGACTCCCGCCTGCAGTCATTGTTATGCAAAGAGGTCCAGGATACTTGGTGATAATATTGTGCTCATCTTTTCATATTTGGTTGTTTTAATTTAAGTATAGATTCTGGTTTTTTTCCTTCAAAACGTGGTTGTTGAAATTTTGAATTCCAAAAGGCCGAATGGCCATATTGTTTTATTTTTTTAGAAAAAATCATCATCTTGTGCTCTTTATTCAAGTTTGAGTATGTTCACATCGTGATATGCTAAAAAATGGATTAAAAGTTTGAAAACACCAAACAGATCCGATTCACTTTATTTTCTACCAACAAAAAAATAAAAAAATTTATTGAAATTTGTAATAATGAGATATTTAAAATTGTGCATCTCATTTGTGTTATGAATTGAACGTTGAATGTTCTTCGTGTCCCTGAGGATCGACCTTGTGCTCATCATTGTACCAGTAGATTTGAAATCTATTGATGTTTTAATTGGTGAAATTGCGATTACAACGACACTAAAATCACTTAAATTCACCCTCTAAAATTGCTAAGAAGCATGTTAATCAACTACTAAGCCATGGTCCCTAGCAACAGCACCATTCTGATGACCGAATAGCTGACTAAGGTTAAGTATAAGAAATAAGCACATGCCATTGTCAACCCAATAAGCCAATCGAGCTCAACAAGAAAATAGAAACCACACGATCAAACAAATAAGTCGATAAAAACAATGTCAACGGTCTCCGCTATTTATTTAACCTGGTATTGAGAACATGTTCGAACATAAGAAGCACGAGTAAACCTACAAAGTAGTCGTAATCAAGGAGAAAAAATGCTCAAAAATCATAAATAAAAATAATTTTTATGTTTTTCAAATATTTAGATGTTTTTGGTGATTTTCTATGGTTTTAATGATTTTTATATGATTTTATAAAAATCGAAGAAAGGCAAACAAGGTAAACAATGTACATCTTGGACTAAAAGGCAAATTTAAAATACCAAAAAGTGATCTAATGTCCTGGTTGCAATTTTTATGAGAAAGTAAATTAGAATAACTAACAACAGAAACTGAAATTATATATTTTATTTTTCTATAATTTTTAATGATTTTTTATAAGATTTTGAGTGTTTTTTGGTTTTTAGGGTTTTTTACGGGATATTGCAACAAAATGCTACTGGAATCAAAACACATAAAAACAAGCACACACTAATTTTTTTGTAATTTTTAGGACAATCTTTATATTTTTTTGTATTTTCTAAAATAGACAGGATATTTTTTGGACTTTTGATTTTTAAAAAATATCAAACAAAATCAAATTAATTCACATAATTACCACAAATATTATGTATTAGCAGAACCTAATAGTATTCTTTGTGGAATTTTTGGAGTTGATTTGATAATTATTTGATTAAAAACAAAACACACAGCAAGTAGGGACCTAAATGTAATTATACAAAAGTTTACAGGCCAGAAGATAACACATATAAAAAGCTCAGGGCGAATATTGCAAATTGTCCAATATATTCAAGCACGTGTTCAAAAACACACGCACAGGGGTATATTTGTAACTACCAAAAAAATTCTACTCAAAACATAACATCTCTAAAGTTCATGGGTAAGACATGCAAATAACCCACAAACACACGTGTACATGCATATGTCTCCGATTCAAAAGGACTAAAATGGAAATACTGAAAACATAAAGGTCTTAATTGCAAAATGATCGAACTACAACTTTATTTACAACATTATATAATAAAGCATAAAAGCACGAGGAGGGTAAAAGATCAATATACCCCGAGGAGGTGCGTGCTGGGAATGTTGGGCGCGTGGCGCATGTGGAGGTTGTCGCTATCATACATCTTTGATCACCTCTTGCTGCTGATCTGACAGTGCCGATGGTATCTGGAACGTGCGGGGCAGATGCGTCAGGGAATGTCAGATAGACCCAAAAGATGATCTGGTCGATGGCTCTGATGGAATCTGGCATACGTGGGGCTCATCCAACGACAGAGAGTGGGCTTGCAAGAACAAGGGTCCGATGACTTTCACATGAGCCTCGGATGGGATCCGTGGCTCCTATGAATGATTAGAGGGCTCCGACAAGATCATGTAGGCTTTCCGTGTCAAACGAGCACCTCTTATGCACGAGCTATCGGTCAGATGAGCATGGCGGTGGAGGGGGACCTGGGACAGCTCCGTCGGAGCACCTGGTGGCTTGAACTAAGTTCAATGCGCGCATTAGGACTTGCAGATGGAAGAGAGACTTGGAGAGGATTCCGGTCGAGTTATTGCTTGGCGAAACACAGAGAAGCGTAGGGGATTGGGGATTGACCTCCGATGAACGTGGAGGGAGGAGGTATCTACCTTAATCTCGATGATGGTCGAATCTAAGCGGGGAAAAGGTTGCGCAAGAGGTGGCTGGTGAAATGGAGCGTCGATCAAAGCGGATGGATGCATGAGTTGAGGCTCCGACCAGGTCATCAGAGCAAATGAATGGTGACTGTGTGAGATGGTAAATCAAATGAAAGGATGCAATGCAGAGGAGAAAGTGGATACCTAAAGGTTGGAATGAGTTCATGATCTTCAGGCAAAGTTGGTCGTCGATATCGACCTCAACTGTGTTGTGAGGGACGGGGAGGCTGCTCGCGACGGATCTCCGGCCACTATGGGTGAGCTACGTCGTCAATGCACCAAACCGAGCTCCAAGGGACTCTCCCAGCAGCTGTCACTCAGCTGGAGGTGGCTAGGGGTTTAAGTGGAAGTGAGGAACAAGCTGAGTTGTTGTGGAGGCAAAAGAGATGATTTATAGGCTTCCCAGGAGGGTGGAAGAATTGGGTGAGAGCACGTAACCCTAGGAAGATCCGCACCTTCCTATAGATCCGTGAAGGTGATGGATCCTGGGAGAAGGCTCGGGCAAAGACTCAGATTGAGAGGAGGCACGACTTGATTGGGAAAAAAAAGGGAGAACAAGCTCCAGTGAGAGGAGTCGGATGGGATCAACCCTGGAAGTGGGCGTTGACCTGGGACAATGAAATGGTCTGGGACAATCAGGAAATTAGATTTTACAAAATATTTATAAATTCAATAAAAAAGAGTAAATAAATTCAAAATAAAAAGTATATAAAATAAAAAAATGTTTAGTATTTTTCAAACTTTTTTTCTGTGTTTTTTAACTATTTTTATGAAAAATAAAGTAGTGTATATACAATATATAGTATTATATACAAGTATAATATACCTATGTATTATGTAAAAATATTTTTATTTTGTTATTTTTACATAAATACCCTACTTTTATATTTTATTTATTTTCAACATAATTTTATGAGTATAAATAATTTTTATTTTATTTTTATGGGTTACTTACAAGTATAGACTAAATAGGGGATGTGGTATATATACACGTGTTTTGTACAAGGAAAGAAGATTTGATTTTTTACTTTAATTTAATTTTCTTATTTTTATTTTTTTGTTTTTAAAAATATGTACAAGGAGGTAAAAATACTGTTTTAATTTTATTTTTTCCAAAATACATATTTCAAATATAGGTATTATGTACAATACAAAGTAGGCCCTATCTCTCTCTACTTATTTCGTTTGGCGATCAGGTGAAGGATTGGTCTTCTCTTGGGGTTCGGGTCACTCTTTATTTTTTCTAAATACCTCCTTCATTTCTCTTTTCCTTTATTCTTTTTTTCACACAAATACCTTCTAATTATACAATATTAATGCATGTATGTTGATTGCTATGTTATTGAATTTACGTCTATTTACATAATGCTTTGCCAACATAAATAGCTTAAAACAAAAGAATAAAGAGTGAGAATCAGGAATTCATCACCCCCTATACTTTACCGTTACTAGTCTCTTAGCAAATACTTATTTGAAAAAGAAGTAAAAAGGGATGAAAAAAGAGAGAAGGAGAATCAAGGTTGATTATTAAACTTGTTTTCATTAAATTGAAGTATGGATCCTAGTCAGACCTTTGGATTATTAGCTTGTCAGAACCTTATTGAGATATACGGTCAAGACTTAACAACCTCTAAGTTCCACCATTCTATAATCAAGACTCCTTAATAATCCAGATCAGAACAAGTCTACATACATAAACTCTAATGATCATGAATATTCTCTTGTACGATGTAAGTGATATGTAGCTCCCCACCTTAGAAATGACAAAGAAACAACCACCCTCAACAAGGTAAGTCTATTTCCCTAGTCTAGCAGTTCTTTCCTCGAGAGCGGAGTATTCCCTTCTAAGTTCAAGTTCAATTGGCTCAAGAAGAGGGGAAAGAAGAGAAGGGACCATGACTGGTGTAGCCATGTATCCTTGGGAGACCAACCAGTGTAGCTAATTCTCCCGCTGCAAGCTTCATGAGATGAGAAGGTGTAACATAAGATTTGATTTATTTGACTATATACACTCTGGTAGACATTTTATTCAAGCCTGACTACTTTTTTGGAGTTTTTCTTTTGCACATTTTTTTCATGATGTGCATAAGTACAACATATCTACATGGTGAAACATATATACATAAGGACTTTTTCTTCTGGAGCCAGTAGACTATCCCTCTTTTGAAGTATTACTGCAACCCACAACTCCTGTATTTAGACCTCAACACCGCTAGACCAAGTTGAGGTGCACATCCCTCGCTAGAGGAAGACGAGAGGTTCCACCTAGAAGTACTGCCCTCATATGCTCCCCAAGCCAAAGGAAACTGCCTCCTCATCACCTCATCCGTAGAGATATAAAGACATTTCCTGTGAGAGTCATGTGTGTGTTGTTAATGTTCTACTTAGGATCAAAAAGATGACATGTGAACATAGCCTAGCGGACTCAAAGAATTAAGTCACTAATGGGCCTGAAAGTCTTAACCGCAAATATTATATGGTTCCGCTTATCATTACGGGATTAAGGTCTTAACTATGCTCCATTTTCCAATTTAAATCCAGACTAGTTTAAATGTCAACTATGACTCAGAAGAATATACAAAAATATACCAAAAATTCTTTTTACGCAAACTTTTTGAAAATGTTTAAATGTATGCATGAATGTAGAAATTTTGCAAAATATTTACAAACATTTACACAAGAGTTTTTGTAAACTTTTACTTTTCAAAAATTTTGTACCATATACATAATTTTTATACAAAAAATTTACAAACCTTTACACTCAAAATATTTTTACAAACCTTTGTACAAAAATAATTTTTATAAATAGCTATGTATGTGCAAGAAACGATTTTATGTACAAAAAAATTTTAATTTTTTTGTGATTTTAAGTAAGTGAATTTATAGCCATTTTATTTATTAACACACTCATTCAATGTACGAGTTATGCCTAAAGTATATATGTAATATATAGGACACCCCCATATACTTAGCTCCAACGATGTCCTTAGAGTGATCAGAGAGAGATGAGGAAGACATAACTCATGTTTAGTATAGAGAAGTGAAAAGAAAGGCTATACTATAATAACGAATAAAAAATAGAATGAATATAAATCGACGATCCCCTATACTTAGGATCAAGTAATCCTAAGTATAGCAGACTGTACACGAAGGGGAAACCGAGGGTTAAGATGTACATGGTCTACCTCCCCTTTACTTAGGGTAAAATATCCCTAAGTATAGGCAGCAAAACAATGGTAAAAAGAATCAAAAGAATAATCATCAATCTGACACCCCCTATACTTAGGGTAAAGTATACCCTAAGTATAGCATAATCACAAGATGCAGATGAGGTATTATACCAAAGAATGAGATGATATAGACATCTGGATCTAACAAGGAAAAGACCGTAATAGTCAGGAATGAGATGCAAATGGTATGAGTCAAAGACACATCTCATGCAAAATGAATCGAGCGACGTCAACAATCAGCTGATCATGATCTAGATATGGCTTGAGGCGCTAACCGTTGACGCGAAAGGTGCACTCAGATGATATCTCATATATGTATATACTACCATGGTCATGCACCTTTTGGACCAGCTATGGTCCCTTCCACTTACTTTACAATTTCCCTGGAAATAATCTAAGCATGGCGTCAAACAACCATACTCTCTGATCTGGCTCAAACTGCTTATTGATGACATGAGAATCATGTCATATCTTCACTCGCTCCTTATACTGTAAGCTGTTTGAAAAGGTTGTATATCTAAGCTCCTCTAGGACTGCCAATTATTCCTTTCTTTGATCTCCCATACTGTTAGGATCCAATAATATCTCAGTGACAACCCAAAGTGACTTATGCTTAATCTCAACAAGTAAATGGTATGGCATGCCATAAACGAGATGAAAGGGAGATGTACCCAAAGGAATCTTGAAGGAAGTCTGATATGTCCATAGATCGAGTCCAAAAGTTGTGACCAATCATTTCTGTCCAGTGGACTACCTTCCACAATATAGTCATGATCTCCCTGTTCGATACTTCAGCAAGACCATTAGTTTGAGGATGGTATGGAGTGGCAACTCCATGGTCTATGATGAACTTGTTAGCGAGGGCCTTTACCTTATCATTGATAAAGTGAGACCCCCCCATCAGATATCAATACTCTAGGCACCCCAAACCGTGATGATATTCTTCCTACAAAATCTGCAACCATTCTTAGCATCTGCAGTTCGGGCAGGTATGGCCTCAACCCAACGACTCACATAATCAACAACCAACAGAATGTACTCGAATCTCTTACTCTTAGGTAATGGATCCATGAAATCAATTCCCCATCCATCAAAAACCTCACAGAAGTGAAAGGGTTGCATATGCATCATATCCCACTATCCATAGGTGCCCATCCTCTGACACTCATACACCGCTTCACGAATTCATCAGAATCTTTGAAGAGGGTTGGCCACCATCGGCCTGATTGGAGAACTTTCTATGTTGTTCTCCTCCCAGAATGATGTCCTCCTGCCTCAAGATTGTGGCAATAAGTGAGGATGTCGTGGTGCTCCTCTTGAGGAATGCACCAACGCCTGACGCTATACCCTCCCTCATGATAAAGAATGGGATCCTCCCAATGGTAGGACTTGGCCTTCGTAGGGAAAGTCTCAAGTTGGTGTTAGGGCCAACCTTGTAGACCTTTCTTGGCAACAACATAGTTCACCATGTCGATGTACCATGGGAGAGAGGCGATAGAAAGGATCACCTCATATGGGAAGGTCTCTGTAATGGGACCAGTCTGCTCAAATTCCTCAAGATTTTCCAAACGGGAGAAATGATCCGCCACCACATTCTTAACTCCAGACTTATCCTTAATCTCAATATCAAACTCCTGGAGTAGAAGGATCCATCTAGTGAGTCTCGCTTTAGCATCCTCCTTAGCCATGAGGTACTTGATGGCGGTATGACAAGTAAAGATAATCACCTTTGACCAAGAATATAAGATCTAAACTTGTCCAAGGAAAAAACTATGCCTAGCATCTCTTTCTCTGTGACAGTATAGTTCCGCTGAACATTATCCAATGTATGGCTAGCATAGTGAATGACAAATTGTACTCCATCCCTCCTCTGTCCCAGCTCCTCAATGACAAAATCGGAGGCATCCATCATGATCTCAAATGAGAGAGACCAATTAGGCGACTGAAGGATAGGAGCCTCAACAACTAGGTTCTTGAAAGTCTCAAATGATACAAGACACTTATCATCTACAATGAACTCGGTGTCTTCTATCAACAGATCAGTCAACGGTCGGGCAATCCTGCTGAAGTCATGAATAAAACGTCGGGAGAAATCAACATGCCCTTGAAAAGACCATAACTGTTGCACGTTGGATGGTGGATTGAGTTTCCTAATGATATCTACCTTGGCCGGATCAACCACCATGCCCATGTTGGAGATGATATGACCAAGCACCGTCCCTTGAGTCACTAAGAAGTGACTCTTCTCCTAAGATAAAATAAGATGGACCTCTATGCAGCGATGAAGAACATGGTCTAGGCAGTCAAGAAAAGCATCAAACTCGTCACTGTAGATCGAAAAGCCATTCATGTAGACCTCTAAACAGTCACCAACCATGTCCGAGAATATGTACAACATGCACCTTTGGAATGTTGTCGGGGCGTTACATAGACTAAAGGGCATATGTCTAAAAGCATAAGTCCCAAACGGATAGGTGAATGTTGTTTTGTCCTGATCCTCGGGCGCATTGGCCACCTAATTGTAACTGGAGTACCCATCAAGAAAACAGTAGTGAATCTTCCCAGCTAGCCTCTCTATAATCTGATCAATAAAAGGAAGCAGTAAATGATCCTTCTTGGTGGTCTGATTCAATCTTCTATAGTCCACACAGACCCTCCAAGAAGTGGGTACCTGGGTGATGAATCTGTGATTCAACATTATTAAATTTGAAAATAGAACCTTGTTCCATAGTAATTAGGAGCATATTTCCACAAAAATTGCATAATTAGCAATCATGCATGCATTGATAACATTCGCATTTTAGCATTCGCATCTGCATTAAATAAGAAGCCCAATTCACTCATCTGTATATATTTTACACTAGCTATAAATTCCATAAATCCACTTTATATTTTATATATTACTAACAAATAATACAAGAAAAATACCAAAAAAATTGCTAACTTGAATAATTGCCCAATAAAACCCGAAACCAAGTTGGAGACCATGGACCTTAGAATGCTCATATCTCTCTCATACAACCTCCGATCTCGGTCTGCTTGCTTTTAAATTAATACACATTCAGAGATCTTCAAAATGAAGCCAAATTCATTTAAGTCGGAGCTCGTATGCAAAACTTTGGTTTTGGGACCCCATTGTACACTATATGTATGTATATTTGTACCCTTGTATTTTACTACTTTATTTGACCTCGTTTCCGTTTTTGGTCAACATGAAACTTGTAGATCCCATCGAGATCTTCAACTTTCATGTTTTGAGTTTTTCCAAATTCAACCATCCACCCCCACCCCCCTTATCTCACATTCTTTTTAAGCCTACCAGATTGGCCCATGTGGCTCCCTTGTGTTGCGCCACACAGCCCACTCCATTGCCCGTCACGCACCTCGCCTCCTGGCCATTAGATCTTCTTCTTCTTCAGATCTTGGCCCTCCATGTCGCATCATCTCTCAGCCGTCTGATCTATCCCCATATCTCACCAAGACTACACGTCTTTGCCTTAACCTTAGCGCTCCACGTGGCATGCTCATGGTTATTGGATCTTAGCCCCGATGATTATATCTCACCCACTCACCCCGCTCAGTCACAACCATTCGATCCTATGCCAGATGTAATCTCCACCGTTCTATAGTGTCGTGCTCCAATTTTGCCACGTGGCGTTCACTACACCCTTCGATGGCGCTGCTCCGATCCGATCTGGACTGTCTCCTCGTGTCCACCTCCTGGACGTTGGATCACTAGATCCAACGGCTGAGGCATCGTCTCCTACCTCCTGAAGGAGCCTCGCCCACGTCACCCACCTAGTGACGACTCCACCCCCTTTTATTTCTGGCTCCACTCCATCCAACTGATCTGCCCCCTATCACCTCCACGACGTTGCCCATACCTCCCTCATGCTCGTCGGCCTCCACGATCTCCATAACACCCTTCCTTGTCGCTCCACCTTTTCATGCAAACCATGCCTCCCATCACTTACACCTCTAACTTCTCTCTATAAATTCGGTGCCTCCGACCACTTTTCCCCACATCCACCATTACACGAGAGTTCCTAGAGCTTGAGTCTTCCAATCTTTGACGGGGATTAAGGTTGAATCTGAGCGACGACAGAGAACCATCTCATGCGAGATCTAAGGTGTAGCATGTCGTGCCGCAGCCTCCTTGATGAACTACACGAGCTCGGGCCAGCTGCCAACCCTTGAGTGACGACTAGGAGCTCCTCCTTGAGCTTCTAGCCCCAGGTAGAATCCTCCATCGTCTTCTCCGATCTTCATCCTCTCCCTCTTCATTTTTCCCACAATTTATTATGCTTCTCTGATCATCTTCACGCCTCTCCAACTTTCCACCGAGCTCCATCTTGGAGCTCTCATCTTCGGCCATCATTAGATCGCCTCCACGAAATTTTGCACCATCTCAGCTCACAGCTCCACCGGTCGCGGTGGAGACGCTCAACGTTCGATCACCACTTCACACTTCAGGCCTCACCGCACTCGCACGCACCTTACGAGCATGTTGCATATGCTTTATTGCACAAGCTAACCCTGCAAGACCCTACTCTTCATTGGACAGACTTCAAGTCGGAGCTGCTTCAAGCTTCATCCCCACTGGTATCTGATCAACTCCAGCCACCTCCAGAGCTCTGGAAGACACCTAAAACTTCCACGATCGACCTGAGCCATCAAGGAGTCGATGGCGAGCTTCCACAACCATAGGGAAAGGCGGTGGAGCCAGAGCATCATCGCCGGATCCTCGCCAAGTCCGTCGCAGGAGACGACAGATAGGAGAAGAAGACTTCAAACTACCGTTGGATTGATCCGATGGTCCTCTGCACGACATGTAGCTGCTTACATCCACCGTTGGATTGATCGCTATCCAACGGCCACTACTCCACCACGTCGTCATCGCCTCCAGCCCCGGATAACGTCGGATCAATCTTGATATGACAGATTGCATTAAGTTGTGTCATCATCCATCCCCATTGTTGGATCGACCATGATCTGATGGTCCTTCAGAAGCCACATCGCATCAAGCCACCATTGGATCGTTCCTAATCGAGCGGTCCAGCCTTTGCCACGTGGAGTCTCCGAGCCTCATCCCCGACCCTAGGCTCGAAGTGACCAAAGTTGATCCGAAGCTAGTCCGAGCCTCTAGAGTCATCTGAGCCTCTTCCTGAGCCTCCATCGTTGTCCGAGTGTAGCTCCTCATGTGTCTCTCATGTGAGAGTTGGGTAATTTGCAACGAGTCCCCGAGAAGTTTCAGAAATTGTGTTCTGGTCCCTACCAGGCGCGACACGTGAGGGACACAAGTTCTAGTGGGAATTTGCATCCATACACCCCTGCATCATAGGTATTTGCACTTTAGACCCTGTCAGCACATTTTATTTTGAAGAAATTTTATTTTATGTATTGCATTTTGGTCTCTATCTTTGCACGTATATTTAGGTGTCCATTTTTCATCATTTTTAGCTTATAAAAATTGCATGTTGTAGTTAACTTATCCTCTATCTAATGTGGCATGTGTCCTATTTTTTGAGCTGAATTGAATTTAATATTATTATTTTCGTTAAATTTAATATATTTTGCCCACTTTATGCCTTTATTTAATATTAAATTCTTTGTTTCTCTAAAAATCACCATAAAAGCACATTAGGCTTAGGTTAAGTTGCTCTATACTGTGCCCAAAAATTATTGCATTTGCACGCATCACGAGGCCTGAATAAATTAAACTGTAATTTGTATAATTGATTTTTAATAGGTCCAATTTACATAGATTTTTATGTTTATTAATGTTCTTGGATTCCTCTTACTTAGACCTATCTAGGATAATCTTTATATTTAAAAATAATGTGCTTTGGTATTTATTAAAATTACATTTGCAAAATCTATCATGCATTCATATTTTATTCATATTAAATTCATATAGAGTCTAAAAATTCCAAAAATAAATTGTAGTCACTTAGTTTCATTGCATTCCATCATCTAGACAAGTTCCATTAATTTTGGATCTCATTTGACTATATTTCTTGATTTAACTTACAAATTTGTCCTAAGCTTGCATTGTTGTTCTTTTATTTGCATAAAAAATTATAGAGAAGACCAAAAATATTCTTCTGAAAGTCAGACCTTAGAATTAACTAAAAATTTACCTGAGGAGACAACTGCCTCCCTGAGTTCGACCTTGGGCTTGCCCAAATAAAATAAATCTGCCGCTTGAACTTGATTATCCATTACGTCTGAGTGGTCTTTTTGACGAAGTCTCGATTACCCGACTGTAATGAACTTAACATTTAATTTGATCGATAACTCGCTCGAATTAACAAGGGTAGCTGAGGCGGCATAAAAAATGGCGTCGTTGCCACAGAGGCATGGCTTAGGTTAAATTTTTAGAAAAATTTGAGTTTTAATTTCCATCCTCGGGTAGTCTGATTCCCATCTTTTCTTGTAAATATTTCTCTATCATTTGTTTTTTTTGTTTTTTTTCATCCTTTATTGGACCTCTATTTATTTTCGTGCGAGGAAAACGTGGTGTCGAAGGCGCTTTGCCAAGCACACCGAGGAACTTGCATTTAAATAATTTGAGTGATTTTGAGGACTTGTAATTTTATGTTGCTTTCATTGTTCTTGCATTTTCTAGTGGTTCTCGTTTGGGTTCTCACGTGTGTAAGTATAGTGGAAACGTGTCTCCGTGTGATGTGTGGATTCCTTTGCGTAGACTAGAACCTGCACTTGCGGCTCTTAGAGCTATTTTAGGAACTGTATGTGCTCATAACATTCTAGGACCACACTTTGCACTTAAAAGATACACTTAGACCGCAGATCTAGCCAAATTAAATATGTGCTTCACTCGCTAATATTGCCTATCTAGGAGAGGCTGTTATCGCTTGCATTGCATATAATATAAGGTTTTCAATTCTGTTTTGCATCCTGCATAAAAAGCGAACGGATCACTGTAAGTCTTCTCTACTTGGCATTTCATCGTAGTTTTATCTTGCATCGACTTTTCTCGACTCCTTTTCCCATGATTTTTCAAACTTAGGTCAAGCATTTACGTTTCATCATCTTTATTCTATCATTTTGGCCTTAAAACCCTAATAAATGTGTGTAAATAGCGTTAATTTATGCATTTTATCATCCGTCCATTATTGTGCAAATATTGTATAAAATACGGTTTTTAAAGCCAAAATTATAAAATAAAGAAAAGAAAAAGAATAAAATATTGCAAATATTATATGACCCAAAATCTCGAGACCTAGGCATCTCCATGACTAGGTCGACAAGGAATAAAGTATGCGAGATAAGGGCTATAATACAATAAAAATACCTTTTATTTAATTCATTCTTTATTTATTTTGGGACCTATTTTTAGTTCCACTTTTTATACTTCAAATAAAGAAATTATGTACATGAAAGTTGTACATAATTAAATAAAGAAAAATAAAAAATTGATTTCATATAAAAATAATGTATAGATAAAAAGTTATGATCTGAATAAAATTCCAAAATCCCAACTTCTCATACATGTTCCTCTTAAATAAAAACTTGAAATGTATCAAAATCACCTTTATGTATATAACTTTTAATAAGCTATTTAATGAAGGTGGTTTCGTATTTTTCAGAGTAATGATTTGAAGGTTGAGTTTTGGACCCCACTTGTATACTTATACCAATTAAAATATTAATTTTATCTGTTATTCATTCTTTTTATACTTTTATATTTTTATAATTTTGTAAATATTATTTATAATATATGTCTATATTATAATAGGGATAAAACACAAAGAAATCGTAAAAATAAAATACTTGTAAAAATATACAGATGAAATACCTATACTTATACTTATGTAGATAATACTTCAGTTTATTTAACTATGTAAATCAATTCAGAAAAATAAAATAAAAAAATATTTAAGTTTCTAAAAATAAGTTATAAATTATTAAATAATGAACAAAATAAATAAAATTAAATATACAAAATAAAAATAAATTATTAAAATACATAGATGGATATACCTATATATAAGCTATAAAAGGAAACTAGTAATTTTTAATGTCGAGAAAATAAATAAAAATCGTAATAAAATACTTTATAAAATAATAAACATTTTGTGTTTAATAAGCTAAAATAATAAAATCATTTATTATTTTTAATCGAATTAATAAATCTTTTTGCCAACAAATTTTCGGGTCAGTCCACGTGGACCAACCAGAATCCTTCGTCGGTTGACCTCGGTCAACTCTCTGACCGAGGTCTGGCTCCTGTCAGACTGTGTTTTTTTTACGTTTTCTCCAATTTTTAGAGAACTCATCTTTCACCATCTCATGTTTAAGTCTTCTTGACTTTTGCTCACCATGCATCGAGGATTCGTGTCTATGGTTTTTCTCGATCTTTGCATCGCTGGCGTGCTCCAGATTCCTCGTTCTTTTTGTCGCTCTGTCAACTCCTTCAAAAGGACCCCCAACCTTCCTTGACTCCTTGATCACTCTTCCGTCGCTCGAACCCAAACCTAGGACGTCGGCGACCTTCCTGGTGACAGCAGGAACTGGTTGCGCTCTTCAGGAGGCGGGGGAGGTGTTGAATCAAGCTGATCCACCTCACTGAAGTGGACGCTAGAGATAGTTGTTGTCACCCTTCCACGGTGAGTGTTCACCTCTTTTTTGTGCACTTTTTAATCTCGTATGACACCAGTTGTTAATTCCTGCTGCTCTACATTGTCGAATCAATCCGCACCATCACAAAATCACTTCATATCCACCCGGCCATGCGTCGCGTTTGCTGGCCGACGTGAATCACCCTAACTACGCCATCTTAGTCCACTCATCCCCTCTGGAAGGTCACGACATTTTTCCCGTGACCTTATTAACTCCTTTTTGCAGGTATCAATATCCAAGTAACACCTGGAGCAATTTTGGTCGATCGCTGGAGGTCTCGCAGCCTGTCAGCTCCGCCACCTCCGTGCGAGCGCATCGATCCACCCCGGCGATTTTTGATGCCTCCAGCATCGAGAGCAAGACTGCATGAGTACACAATGAATGTCAGAGGAGATCCAGGTGCACAAGAGCTTGAGCTTTGGCCGATTCAAACTCGCCAAGCTCGAGTTCTTCGCGTGTTCATGCATATAGCCCCTGCACCATCGGATTTCCACCTGATCATCCAGAAGAGCAGCCGCCGTAAGATTAGCCTGGAGCTCAACCGTCCGATCATTTTGGCGCTTCTAATCTTGGTTGTTGATCATGAAGGGGTATCGCATGCTTCTGTGCTGCCATGCGTATAAGTGGAGCGACGCCCGTTGTTTGATCCACCAGTGCCCTGAGTATTTTGCATTTTTTACCCAGGCATTTTTGAATTTTTTATTTAGTACCTTTCATCTGTTGTTTTTGTATTTTTGCAATATTTACAAACAGCTCCCCAGAACTTATAGTATTTGCACACAGGTCCCTGGCCACGTCACCTCACATGACTGGTGCACGTGAGGTACGACCATTTTGCGGGGAACGTCCAATTGTTTTCTTTATTTATACTTGCACCCGAAACATTTTAATCAAGTTATGATATCTTTGGTAGTTTTGCAATACACCCCCCAGGCTTCTAAATATTACGATTAGGTCCCTGCCTGCACGTGATAGTCACGTGCGTCTTTGGCTATTTTGTAGTGGCACCCCTAGGATTTTGATTATTGACAAGTGGTCCGTGAATATTTTTATTGCTTTGTAAATTTTTTGGAAGAATTGCACTTTGGCCCTCTAGCTTCTGCTTATTTACAAAATCACCCTAACCAATAGTGTAGTTTCTTTTTGTTGTATCTAGTTATTTCATGCATCTAGACAATTCAAAAAATCACTAAAAAAGTAGCATTAAGCTCATGTTGTATTATGATTTCAAGTTATTTTTTATTTTGTATTTTTGTTGCATTTTATCATTTATAAAAATTCGAAAAGATGTATTTTCTTCATTTTTTGCATTAAAAAATACATAAAAATTATAAAATGTTTTAAAAATTCCAAAAAAATATTTTATTTGTTTTTTCAACTTTTATCTTCAGGCCAAAAATCATAAAAAATATAAAAGAAAACTCATAAAAATAGAAAACCCCCAAAAAACCTTCATAAAAATTTATAAAATCCATAGAAAATCTAAAAATTGTGTTTTCTGTTCCTAAATTTTTTTACTATATTATCTTTAGTTTAAAATTAATTTGGATAATTTTTGACACTGTTTGATATTTTCCATATCCATTTTAATTTCGACTGGTAATTTTGTTCACTATTTTAAGTATTTTTTATTTTAAAAATACCAAAAAAATACTAAAAAAATAGAAAAATCACAAAATATTAAAAATATAAAAAGCCCAAAAACATTTTATTTATTATGATTTGGATAGTTTTAACTACTTATATATCTATCTCATCTCTCTTGTGCATATATATCCTATCTAGTCTTATATCCTCATTAGAAGAAAAAGAAAATATAAAATATATAAAATATAAAAAGAAATAAAAAATTAGTAAATTAAAAATAAAAATATAAAATCAAAAATAAAATAAAAAAATTAAAAAAATTAAAACCCACAAAAAGTTCAAATTTGGCTAAGTGATTCACAAAACATAGGGTGCTTGACTTTTGTCTAGCCTTCTTTACTCGCTTCCTGTGTTCGACCACTACTTGCTTGCCATTATACATTCTTAGTAGAGTATAGTAAATTTTAACTCTTGCTCTTAATTGCTTGATGGTTTGTGTGTGTTAATTGTTGATCAGCGTGAGGATTGGAGTAGTCGCATCAACGACAGTGAGCATGTGTTGTCAGGCCATTACTTAACGACTCCCGTATTCTCGTTTTTCAAAAGGCATTGTTGCTGGGGAGCATCGGCTTGTAGAGTAGACCTTTGCCTTTTACTTGCTTAGCCATTTTTTATTATCCCTTACTTTTGTATAATTGATTGTAAACGGTTTGACATCTCTTTCTTGTTTTCTTGCAAGGGACCACGGACCGAGGAGGATCGTCTAGGCGATCCTACACAACCTTGGGAAGCGGAGCCAGCTATTCTACCCTACCCGACAGGAGAGAGCTGGAGGAGCTTGAGAGAGACAGGATAGTTAGATTTCTATTTTGTGTGTGTGAGAGAGAGAGACTATTGACTATAAAATTGTAATAATACAGGTACCCAGGACTTTTGGACATTCGAGCCCAATTTCCAAGTGTTTGTTCACTTTAGGGCTCACCGCAGTTTTGCTGTGCTTTTATCGCTTTGTTTTATTTTGTTTCCCGATTTTGGTTTTCATTATTTTATGGAATGAGCCCTTAGACTTTAGGCTTTCTTGATCATGTAACCTAGGGCCAAACACCTAATAACCATTGCATGCACCTATAGTCTTCTCGTGTGGACATGGAAATAATTAATTTCTTGACACATAGCTTGAAACCGTGCACCGTGAGAGCTCTCCATACAACGCTTGCATGACCCATTGTGGTGGGCACCGAGGAGGCTTCAAGATCAGACTTTAGGTTTCATTCTGTGTGTTTAGCATTTGGTTCTTCACGCTAGCAGCTTCCTTCTTAGGACGATTTTTGTGTGCATATCAGCATTTAGTATAGGTTTATAAATTCATGTTTTGCATCCTGCATGGAGAGAGCTGGGAAGCATTGTAAGTCTTCTAACTGAGCATTCATCATTCAAACACTAAGGTGAGATTTCTATCTTAGTGTCGCCTTGCACTGCTTTACTGACATTCTCCCTCTGTTTTTGGATCAATTAGGAATCAAAGAAAAGACAAAAATTGTTAGGTGCTTGTATTGAATCTACTCAAAACAAGTAATAACACAAAAAAATTAAAAAAGGGACTGTTAAAAATACTTGACCTAAATAAAATTGGTTAATCAAACTCATTGCTGTGGGGTGAGCAAAGCCCTCATTTGTTTTCAGATTGCATTGGAAGGTCACCTTCCCAGTGAGGTGAGCGACGTCGTAAGGATTAGACCCCAAAACCCAGTCTGTGGCTGCCTTGTGTATCGCTTGCATTTCCGAAGTATTGGCGCTTCTATCGTACGTAGACGAGTAGGGCTTGGTCGGCAATGATAACTCTCTATTGTGTAGAGCATTGACCTTGTCCGAAGTATTGAGCATAGGCCATGCCTTCACGGGGGTGTTTGTCTCATCGTCTTGCATCTGAGTAGGTTCTTGCATGCTCACGGGTGATTCTATTTCCAGTGAGCTCCGAAGTATTGGTTTCGCTTATCGGCTTCCTCCCTCTACTTTTTTGGCTGAGTAGGGATCCAGGAAGGGTTACAAGGACCTCAAAAAGTGCAGACTACATGTTACAAAGGAGGAGGACAAGTACGGGATACTTTTCTGGCAGTACTCTCGCTCCTATAGGTGTAGAGTTCTAAGTACTCGTGATAAGATAAATTGCCTGAATTCAAATCTAAAAACAACAAAGATAATTGGCGAACCTTCACGGCTTCATGGGTCGAGTTGGTGAATCCATTGCTTTGAGGTTTGATTGATTAGTTTCATTAATGTCAAGATCAAAAACATCGTGCATTTGTGTAATTTTGCTTCCCACACCTTTGACCCTCGCTCATCGTGAGACTTCTACTGTTTTACATTCCTTTTATTTCATGTTCACCTCCGTACTCTTCATCCATCATCTATCCTTTTTGACCCTCTCAAGATGTCGTCACACGGATGGCTTAGTCGAGACCCGCCGATGCCCACATCGATTTCGTGTCGCCTACATCTTCAATGAATAGGGGTGATCTCCAAGTAGTTAGTTCGGATCTTGTGGATTTCTCCTTGAACTCCCCTATTCTCTCTTCTTTCAACACTTTCCTATCCCCAATAAATCCGCTATTCGGGATGGACTCGCAACCTGAATTGGCCATGCCCCTTCAAATAAATCGGGATTACTCTTGTCCCAGAATTAACCCTCTATGGATGGAGATCGATTTCAGTCAATATCCTATGCTCCGTTCATAGAATTCTGGGATTGACCTTTATTCCAGACTCATCTCAGCAGTTGGTGCTCAGAAAAAAACTGATCAGGGTTTATTACATTGTGCAGACTCTCAACCTGATCACGAGCCCAAGATTCAAGTCTATTCCGAGATGGCTCCAACTGGCAGAGGAAAAGGAACACAACCCCAACCGGCCGAACCGGCAGACCAAGGGGAAGGACAGTACACTACACAAAATGAGGTCAACAGCCAGTTTCTTGCTTCTACCTAGGCTATCCAACAACACATGACCAATCAGGCTTTGGCCCAGATCGCATTCCAGGATATGCTCAATGATTTAAGGAGAAGGGCTGACGAGAGAGATGGCACGCACGAGGATGAGCCGGATCAAGAGTTCAATCTAGGAGGCGCTGGGAATGAACTGTCAATGGGAAGACCTGTGTAAGAAAGAATGGATGCAGAACTACTGTAGCTGAAGCTGACCATGAAAAAACATACAACCCTAGAGCAGGCCGTATCACTGAGTGGATCCAGATTCCACAAATTCACGCCCACTTCGATCTGAAGCCACAGTTTCTATCTCTGCTTCCCACATTCCATGGGAACACCACTGAGGAGTCGTACATCCATCTCAAGAAGTTTGTCTGCATCTGTGCCACCGCTCACTACCCCGGTATTCCTTTGATGGTAGTCAAGATGACCGCTTTCCCCTTTAGCCTCCAAGACAAGGCCTTGTATTGGGTCGATCATCTGGGGAAAGTAGTCATGACTTGGGAGGAGTTGAAATCTGCATTTCTTCACAAATTCTATCCTTTGGGTCGTCTAAACTAGATGTGCGTTCGCATCTCCAGCTTCTATCAGCAACCCAACGAGACGATCCATGAAGCTTGGGAGAGATTCAAGGAACTACAACAACGGTGCCCCCACCACGAGATTCCCAAGACTAGTCTCGTGCAACACTTCTTTGGTGGTCTGACACTAGAATGCGAGAGACTCGTTGATGCCACTTGGAAGGTTCGTATTTCAATAAAGATGAGGATGTTGTGTGGAACATTTTTGAGGAGACGGTCGAGGGAGAGGCTGCTCAGTCTTCATCACGAGCTTACATGAAGATGCCGGCCGCCATCAATAAGCTCGTGAACATGTCTAGCCACACTGAAGACAAGGATGGGAGCTCCAACCTCAGCATTATTGGGAGCCACTTGTCTAAGGTCGACGTTATCGAGAAGAGGTCCCAAGAACTCGAAAAATTATCTATCATCGAGAAGAGAACCTAGGGCCTGGAGAAGCTTGATTTGATTTCTCAACAACTGGAGTAGCTAGTTTGAGCTCTGAATGCCAACGCTTGCAACTCTGTGTCTGCTATTGAGAACTACACTGAGCTGAAGGAATCATCACTCATACAACCTCCTCAACCTAGTCCTCCACAGCCTTCGTTAGTTCAGCATGTATACTATGTGCAGGCACCAGAGCAGACCCCACAGTCACAGAACCAGATGGTTGTCTATCAACCAGAGCTGCTTCCTGTTTGTACATAGCAGTTTCCGCCTTCCCCACCGCAAATTCAACAGATCAATGGTGGGTGGTAACCTGAACAGTAGCTGACCCATCCTCAGGGACACTTCCATGGTCAGAACTCGGCGAATCGACCACCATACCAGCAACAATAGGGAGGTAGGAACTTCCAGTCTCAAAATAAGCAGCCACAACAATATGGGAACGCATGGACGCAAGGATACTCGCAACAGCAACCCTGCTACCGTAATCAAAGCCACCCTCCACAGCAACCGGCTGCAGCATACCATAATTCATATCCCGCCCAACAGTATTCACAGTATCCCTCTCGCTTTCGCTCTCACCAATTTTCACAATGTTACCAACAACAACCCCCTCCAAATTATCAGAATTAGAGGCCCCAAGGGGGTGAATCATCTAAAGTTATAGCGGTGAACCCGACCCTCGCTTGTCTTGAACAACTTGTCACAAATATCGTTGAGATGACCCAGAAGATCGACGATCTGACGGCTGCCAAAACCATCATACCAGCCCAGGTCACGCAAGGAGCATGTTTCTTGTAGTGATCTGCCCTTTTCAGGTAGAAATGATTTGTTTACGCCTAACATTGTAACTCACAGGAGTGGTAGAGCACAGTGACCATCAGCAACCACGAAGGGAAAGCACATTGTATCTGAAGGGGAATCGTCAATCCAACCAGCATGGGGTCCAAGAAACATTTTTAGAAGTGTACCATATGCAGAAAACTCACAAAAATGAAGAAAATACAAAAACACAAAAAGACGATGACAGCCTGGGTGGAAATCAGCCGGCAATAGAGACAAATGCACACATCCCAGAATCGGCTGCAACTTTGAAGAATTTTGTACATGCAGCGAAGCCCAAGCCAGCAACAGAAATCGAGCCTGTCATTTTTGGTCCACATGTTGTAGATGATTCTGTACCTTTGCCATATACTTGTAAAAAGCAATATGGACGCTATTTTGGATAATACCATTGTAAATTCTGTACATATTCCTTTCCCAGAAGCTATAAAAGACATAAAAAAATGAAAAATTTGAGAAATGCTTTGTCTGACCCTGCCATCATTGAGATCGTTCAGAATTTATGCTTGAATATGTCCTTAATGAAAGCTCTTGAGTACATGTCTGTTGTAAAAAAAGGGACTAAAAGATGTATGTACAAATAAGCACATGCCTCATCCCCATAACTCTAAAAACAAAGGAGGCAAGCCTGAAAAGCACATCCTCACAATGGCCACAGTCAATGCTATCAACAATCTCCCAGACAAGAAGCCAGATAATGAAGTGCCTCTTGTATACTGTCAGATGTTTGATCAAGAATTCGAGCGCACTCTACTGGACAGCGGGTCTTTTGTTAACTTGATGCCAGCCTCATTGATCACAGAGTTCTGTCTAGGACCACTCAAGCCCACCAAGATGATTCTGCACTTTGCAGACAAATCAGTCAAGCGGTCGAGGGGCGTATTGGAGGACGTGATAGTCATGGATCAGGATAAAGCAGTTCCCGGCCGATTTTGTTGTATTAGATATGGACGTCTCTACACACTTGCTCCTCACCCCAATCCTAATCGGATGACCATTCCTGCAGACGTCGAACGCGGTGGTCAATTATGGGACTGGAGAAATCACTTTCGATGCTGGTGGTGACATGATTAAAATAAAAACCCTGTCTGAAGCCAAACTGTTATAAAGAGCATCTGCAACATGCGCAAAGGTGATCAATTCTTCCAAAGACTGCAACTTTTTAGCTGAAATCCAATATATAAATCTTTTTATAGACGACAAAGAGATCCATGAATTCCTCTCTCCCATGGAAGGAATGGACACTGCAGTCTAATTTCCCCGTATCAATCACTATGAGATCGGTGACTGTCTACTAGAGGAGACTTTGGTGGCGATGATGTTCCTTCAAGATCAAGAGCAGATTATCAAAGAATTCTGCGATGAAGATGTTATTGAAACGTTCTACAAAGGCTTGAATGTGGAGACAAAACAGAGCATGGTGGACATCGAACAACTGAAAGAATCACCACCTGAATCAGTAGCTGAAGTCACTTCTGCAGCAGCTCCGACCCCACTAGAGTTGAAACCCTTGCCCTCCAATATGAAATATGCCTTTCTTGTGGAAGAACCTACCATGTACCCGGTCATTATCAATGCGCATCTGACCGCAGACCAAGAATCTCGTCTGATGGAGGTTCTTGAACGCAACCGCAAGGCTATAGGCTGGAGAACTTCAAACCTCCACAGGATCAATCCATCTTTGTGCCCGCATCGCATTTTCCTGGAAGAAGATTGCAAACGCTCTTGAGAACTTCAAATACGACTCAATCCTAATCTGCGGGAGGTTGTTATGAAAGAGATCAGAAATGGTGCTATGCAGAATTCATTTATCCCATCTCTAACAGCAAATGGGTGAGCCCTCTACATGTGGTGCCAAATAAATCAGGGATCACCATTGTAAAAAACGACAAAGGAGAGGAGATTGCCACCAGAGTACCTACTTCTTGGAGAGTATGCGTCGATTACAGGAGAATAAATCTCGCCACCAAGAAGGACCACTTTCCACTACCCTTCATCGACCAGATCTTGGAGAGATTGGCCGCAAAGGAATACTTTTTCTTCTTCGATGGATACTCTGTGTACAATCAAGTATCTATCGCTCCTGAAGACCAAGATACGACCACATTCAACTATACTTTTGGGACGTACGCCTTCATACGGATGCCGTTTGGGATCTGCAATGCCCCAGCCACATTTCAAAGGTGTATGGTAGCAGTTTTTGCCGACATGGTGGGCAACTTCCTTGAGGTCTTAATGGACGATTTTTCGATCTACGGGAACTCATTTGATCAACGTCTAGATTATTTAGACTGAGTCTTATAGAGATGTTGTGGAGTAAATCTGGTGCTCTCATGGGAAAAGAGCAACTTCATGGTGACTGAAAAAATTGTGTTGGGTCATGTTGTTTCTAAACGTGGCATGGAGGTTGACCCAGCCAAGATGGAGGTGACTTCTAAACTTGAGCCACCTACAACAATCAAGCAAGTCAGATCATTCTAGGACCATGTAGGTTTTTACCGACGATTCATCAAAGATTTCAGCAAATTGGCCAAACTGTTGATTGAGTGGCTCGGCAAGGAGAAGAATTCATTGTAGATGACCGTGTGCTCTTTGCCTCCAATCAACTGAAAGAACTTATCACGTAGGCCCCTTTCTTGTAGCCACCGATATGGACTCAACCTTTTGAGATAATGACCGATGCGTGAGATTATGCCATCAGTGTTGTACTCGAACAGAGAAAAGATAATGTACCATTTGCAATTCACTATGCTAGTCGAATGCTCGATGAAGCCCAGCGCAACTACACTGTCACCGAAAAGGAGCTGCTAGCGGTGGTTTTTTCCTTGGAGAAGTTCAGATCCTATCTCCTTGGATCCAAAGTGATTATCTACACGGACCATTCGTCCATCCGGTACCTATAGCAAAAGAAGGATGCCAAACCACATCTTATTCGATGGATCCTTCTCCTCCAAGAATTTTACCTTGGAATCAGAGATAAACATGGGGTAAAGAATGTGGTGAACGACCACTTATCAAGGCTTCCTGAACCAGAGTCTCCTGAGATGAGTGTGCAACCTATCACGAAGACCTTTCCAGACGAGGCAATTCTGTTAGTCACCTCGCTTCTATGGTACGCGGACATTGTGAATTATCTCGTGACCAAGAAAATCCCACAGGATTGGCCGAAGTTGAAAGTTGACAAATTCTTGTCTAATATCCATTTATACCAGTGGGAGGATCCATACTTATTTCGTGAGGGGGCAGACTGTATCTAGAGAAGGTGCATTCCTCAGGAGGAAGTTCCAAGTGTCCTCGTCTTATGCCATGATCAAGATTCTGGAGGACATCATTCAGGCATACGAATGGCAGCAAAAGTTCTTCAGAGTGGCCTATGGTGGCCTACACTATTCAAAGATGTAGATGATTATGTTAAATGTTGCGCTAACTATCAGAAGATGGGCGGAACCATAGGAATGAGAGACACAATGCCTCAGAAATTCATTCAGATATCAAACTTCTTCGACGCATGGGGCATCGACTTTATGGGCCCATTTCCCAATAGCCAGGGATATGAATATATTATGCTTGTTGTCGACTATGTATGTCGCTGGGTGGAGGCTATCCCCGCCCGAACCACCGACAGTAGGATCGTTTGTCGTTTTTTGAGAGATCATATCATAGCACGATTCGGGATTCCCAAGATTCTAATATCTGACGGGGGTAGTCATTTCATAAACAAAGAGGTGAAAAAGTTGACTCAAGAATTCTGCATTGAACATCATGTTGCTTCACTTTACCACCCGCAGTCCAATGGCTTAGCTGAATGTTCAAACAGGGAGAACAAGAAAATTCTACAGAAGCTTGTACGTCCGGATCGCGAGAATTGGTCTCAGTTGCTTGATTCAGTTCTTTGGTCTTACATAACAACGTACAAGTCACCCTTGGTAATGTCTCCCTATAGCCTTGTGTATGGAAAGCCATGTCATCTGCCGTTGAACTAATTCACAAATCTCTATGGGCCATCAACATCTGTAATTTGGATTCTGAGAAAGCCGGGAAGAACCGCAAATTGGATCTAAACAGATTATTGGAATTCAGAGACTATGCATATGACAATAGCATAATATACAATGAGAAGGTCAAAACATGGCACGACAAGCATATCCGTCGCAAGTCCTTCGAGCCGGGTCAGAAGATGTAGTTGTTTGATATGAAATTAAAGATCTTTCCAGGTAAATTGAAGAGCAAATGGATTGGGTCGTTTCTAGTTTAGCATGTGCGTGACAATGGAAGTGTATTGATATCTAATATGTCAGCTGATGCACGATCATTTGTAGTCAATGGACAGCTTCTGAAGCCTTACCTTGAACATGATACATTTATGTCTGTTGTTTACTCTATTCAAGTAATCTATAGGGATGAGCATGATATTTCCAAAGCAGCATAGGAAGACAAAGTAGAGAAAAACATTTTTGAATGACTTTTCTTCTTTTCTTCCTTTCCTTCTCTTCGATCTTATTCTACCGACATGATGACACCCCCTTCATCATTGCTACACTTAGGATGCACTTTATCCTAAGTGTAGGGGGGATGTACATCCCGAGTTGTTCATATTCCATCTTTTGATCTCTTTTCTTCTTTTCCTTTTCTACCTTCTTAATCTACCGAAAAGGAGTCGCCCCTTTTTGTCAGTCTTCTATACTTAGGACGTACTTTGTCCTATGTATAGGGGGGTGTTCACCCTGATTGCTTCTATTCTTTGATCCTCTCCACTATCTCCTCTTCTTGTCTATACTTAGGGATATCTTACCCTAAGTATAGGGGGAGACAGTCTGAATACGATCTGTTCATTCCCACCCTTGACCCTCCCTGCTTCGAGTACAGTCTGCTATACTTAGGATTATTTAATCCTAAGTATAGGGGGGACAGTAAACTTCTCATTCATTGATCCATTCATTTGTTCGTTTATTCTTCAGACTTTTCTATACGAGTTACGTCTTCTCTTTTCTCTCTGATCTATGAGGACATAGCTCAAGCTATGTATAGGGGGGCGTATATACTGCGTATATACTTTAGCCATAACTCGTACTTTTGTATTTTCTTAATAAATATGGCTAATTATACTTTTTAATTCATTGAAAACCTTAATAAAATGATGTGATCAGTCCTCAACTTATGTTTGTATATACTGATTAAAAAATCAGGTCAGAATATTTTTTGCAAAATATTTGAAAAATAGTTTCAAAATCTTTGTGAAAATTCTTTTGAAAAATATTTGGAAAATGTTTTGTTACATGTTTTCAACCTTTGTAAAACTTGTTTTTTTATAAAAGTTCTTTTCTTTGTGTGAAATAAAAACGTTTGAAAAAAGATTTACAAATGGTTTGAAAATGGTTGCAAAAATATTTGAAAAATCTATATATATTCTGTTCGGAAAACCTTTACAAAATGATTTTCAAATGTGTGTACATGTTTGTAAAATTCTTTATTTAAATTATTTTGGACTATAATTTTCAAAATTTTTTGCAAAATCTCTTTCAAATAAGTTTGAGTAATATATATATATATATCTCACCTAAAATTATTTATATATATACCTATAAAATTGAGCACTTACCCCTTGTGCGTTCTTAAAAATCTAATTCTTGTAAATAAAAGATGTGTTCCCATGTAATATTTGTACATAGTTTTTAGCCAAAACCTTTTGTTTTCAAAAATTCTCAAAAACATTTTCAAGACTAAAATCCAAAAACATTTGAAAAATCTTTTTAAAAAAAATCTACAAAATGCATATGCATCATCTTTTCAAGAAAATCCATAAAAAGTTCAAAATCTTTGAAAATTGCATCACGAAAATATTTTCTGCATAGCATGAACATTTTTTGGATTGAGTTTGATAGTTGAACAAGTCTGAGTAAAATACGAAGATTGGAGCTTGGTTGGACCTTAAATCTACCTAATTAATAGGAACCTTATAGGTTCTGGAATTGAGATACTTCAGGTCTAGTTGACTTAATTCTTTGAGGATCAGGATACTTGGTTCAATGGATTCTTGACTGCCTAAGTAGAGTATTTCGGAGCACCCACACGACTTTTGTTGATAATGACCTAACTTGGACACTTGCACCTTTCACTTGGCCCAACTCAGTTGCAGTGGTGAGGGGGTTGGATTTGCCAGTATGAGACGCACATAGGTGGAAACACTTGTCCTCCTCAAGGGAGGAAAGTGCACCCCAACCCATTCAGTGATGATGAGTTTTGAGGATAGGAGATTGTGGGTTGCGATAAAGCTTCAAAAGAGGGATAGTCTATTGGATCAAGAGGAAAAACCCCCAATGTAAATGTTATTGTATATAGTATTCAAAAAAAGAGAAGAAGAAACAAAAATCGAAAACTCCAAAAAAGAGTGGACATGCCTGTACAAACATAAAAATGCCTGCCGGAGTGTACATATGTGTATAGTCAATAAGCAAGCTTGAGCTTCAAAGTGAAATCATGTGAGCCTGTAGCTGGATGACTTGACTACACTAGTCTTGCATCCTAGGATAGGTAGCTACACTGGCTACCATCCATTCTTCTCTTCACCCCCTCCTCTTGAGCTGGTTGCCACTTGAACTTAGACGGGATACCCCGCTCCTCGAGTAATGAGTTGTTGGATTGGGGAATCATTGGGCTATCTTATAGGAGAAGACAGTCTCTTTGCCATTTCAGTTGAGGATAGCCACTATCACTTACACTGTACAAGTCAGATTCATAGTCGTAAGGGTTTGCGTATGAGTTGAAGTATTCTGACCTGTGTATTGAGGAGACTTGAACAGAGTTTAGGGATTCTCGAAGGCTGTTGGATTTCAAATCCGATTCTCATTAAGGTTTCGCTCGCACTTAATTTTCAAAGGTCCAACTTGAGCACCAAACTTTGATTTTGAAAAGACAAGTTTGATAATTAAATTTAATGCAATTTTCTTCTTTTTCTTTTCATAGTTTTTCTTTTCTGCACTTATTGCATTAGTGTTTGCTAGGGACTAGCAAAGGCAAGTATAGGGGGATGATGAATCTACATTTCATCATCTTTATTCTATCATTTTGGCCTTAAAAACCCTAGAAAATGTGTGTAAATAGCATTAAGCATTTTATCATCCATGCATTATTGTGCAAATATTGTATAAAATACGATTTTAAAGCTAAAATTATATAATTAAGAAAATAAAATAAAAATAAGAAAATATTGCAAATATTGTATGACCCGAAACCTCGAGACCCAGGCATCTCGATGACTAGGTCGACAAGGAATAAAGTAGGGGGAGATAAGGGCCAAAATACAATAAAAATACCTTTTATTTAATTCATTCTTTATTCATTTTGGGACCTTATTTTAGTTCCACTTTTTATACTTCAAATAAAGAAACTTTGTACATGAAAGTTGTAGATAATTAAATAAAGAAAAATACAAAATTGATTTCATACAAAAATAATGTATAGATAAAAAGTTATGATCTGAATAAGATTCCAAAATCCTAACTTCCCAGACCTGTTCCTTTCAAATAGAAACTCGAAACGTATCAAAATCACCTTTAATTGTATATAACCTTTAATAAGGTATTTAATGAATATGGTTTCGTATGTTTTCGGAGTTATGGTTTGAAAGTTGAGTTTTGGACCCAAGTTGTATACTTATACCCATTAAAATATTAATTTTATTTATTATTCATTCTTTTTATACTTTTTATATTTTTATAATTTTGTAAATAATATTGATAATATATGTGTATATTAAAACAAGGATAAAAACACAAAGAAAATATAAAAAAAATACTTGTAAAAATATACAGATGAAATACCTATACTTATACCTATGTAGATAATACTTATATTTATTTAACTGTATAAATCACTTCAAAAAAATAAATAATAATCAAACTTGTAATTAAATAATAATAATAATAATAAATATAAAAATATATTTAAGTTTCTAAAAATAAGTTATAGATTTAATAAATAATAATCAAAATAAATAAAATTAAATACACAAAATGAAAATAAATTATTAAGATACACAGATCAATATACCTGTATATAATCTACAAAAGGAAACTTGTAATTTTTAATCTCGAAAAAATAAATAAAAATTGTAATAAAATACTTTATAAAATAATAACTTTTTAATTTAATAACCTAAAAAATAAAATCAGTTATTATTTTTAATCGAATTAATAAATCAGTTTGCCAATGAATTTTCTAGTTGGTCCACGTGGACCAACCAGAATCCTTCATCGGTTGACCTCAGTCAACTCTCTGATCGAGGTCTGGCTCCTGTTAGATTGTGTTTTTTTTACGTTTTCTCCAATTTTTGGAGAACGCATCTTTCACCATCTCATGTTGAAGTCTTCTTGTCTTTTGCTCACCATGCATCGAGGATTTACGCCTATGGTTTTTCTCGATCTTTTCATAGTTGTTGTACTCCAGATTCCTCGTTCTTTTCGCCACTCCGTCACTCCTTCAAAAGGACCCGCCAACCTTCCTTGACTCCTTGATCACTCTTCCACCGCTCTAACCCAAACCAAGGATGTCGGCGACCTTCCTGGTGACAGCAGGAACCGGTTGCGCTCTTTAGGAGGCCGGAGAGGTGTTGAATCGAGCTGATCCACCTCGCCGAAGTGGTTGCCGGAGCTAGCTGCTGGCACCCTTCCTCGGTGAGTGTTCACCTCTCTTTTGTGCACTTTTTAATCTCTTAGGACACCAGTTGTTAATTCTCGCTGCTCTACATCGTCAAATCAATCCGCACCATCGCAAAATCACTTGATATCTGCCCGACCGTGCATCGCGTTTGCCGACCGGCATGAATTCCCCTAACCACGCCATCTTAGTCCACTCGTCCCCTTTGGAAGGTCACGTTATTTTGCCCGTGACCTTCTTAACTCCTTTTTGTAGGTATCGATATCCAAGTAACGCCTGGAGCAATTTTGGTCGACCGTCGGAGGTCTCGCAGCCCGTCAGCTCCGCCTCCTCCATGGGAGCACGCTGATCCACCCCGACGATTTTTGACACCTCCAGCATCGAGAGCAGGACTTCAGGAGTACACGGTGACTGTCGGAGGATCTCCAGGTGCACAAGAGCTCGAGCTTTGGCCGATTCAAACTCGCCAAGCTCGAGTTCTTCGCGTGTTCATACAGATAGCCCCTACACCGTCATATTTCCATCTGATCTTCCAGAAGAGCAGCTACCGTCATATTAGCCTGGAGCTCAACCGTTCGATCATTTTTGCGCTTCTAATCCTGGTTGTTGATCGCGAAGGGGCATCATGTGCGCCTGTGCTGCCACGTGTATAAGTGGAGCACCGCCCGCCGTTTGATATGCCAATGCCCTATGTATTTTGCATTTTTCACCCAGGCATTTTTGCATTTTCTTTATTTGGTACCAAGACATTCATCTGGTATTTTGTATTTTTGTAATATTTACAAACAACCCCCGAAACTTCTAGTATTTGCATACAGGTCCCTAGCCACGTCACCTCACATGACTGGTGCTCGTGAGGTATGACCATTTTGTGGGGAACGCCCAGTTGTTTTGTTTATTTAGACTTGCACCTAAAACATTTTAATCAAGTTATGATATCTGTTGTAGTTTTGCAATACACCCCCCAGGTTTCTGAATATTGCGATTAGGTCCCTCCATGCACGTGACAGTTACGTGCGTCTTTGGCTATTTTTGCAGTGGCACCCCTAGGGTTTCGATTATTGATGAGTGGTCCGTGAATATTTTTATTGCACTATAATTTTTCTGGAAGAATTACACTTTGGCCCTCTCGCTTCTGCTTTTTTACAGAATCACCCTTGCATGTAGTGTAGTTGCTCTATGTTGTATCTAGTTATCTCATGCATCTATATAATTCAAAAAATCACTAAAAATAGCATTAAGCTCTTGTTGCATTGTGCTTTCACGTTATATTTTTATTTTGCATTTACTTGCATTTTATTATATAAAAATTCTAAAACATGCATTTTTTACTGTTTGCATTAGAATATACATAAAAATTATAAAATGTTTTTGAAAATTTCCAAAAAAATTTATTTTGTGTGTTTTTTGCATGTTTTATCTTCAGGTCAAAAATCTTAAAAAATATAAAAGAAAACTCATAAAAATAGAAAAACCCCAAAAACCTTGATTAAAATTTATAAAATCCATAAAAAAATCTAAAAACTATGTTTTCTTTCCTGATTTTTTTACTGTATTATCTTTACTTTAAAATTAATTTGGAGAATGTTTGACATTGTTTGATATGTTCCATCTCCATTTTAACTTTGATCAGTAATTTTGTTCACTGTTTTCAGTGTTTTTATTTTAAAAATACCAAAAAATAAGGAAAAATTTAGAAAATCACAAAAACATTAAAAAAATATAAAAAGCCCAAAACATTTTATTTACTGTGATTTGGATAGTTTTACCTACTTATATATCTATCTCATCTCTCTTGTACATATATATCTTATCTAATCTTATATCCTCATTAGAAGAAAAAAATATAAAAAAAATATAAAATATAAAAAGAAATACAAAATCAGTAAATTAAAAATCAAAATATAAAAATATAAAAATATAAAATCAAAAATAAAATAAAAAAATTAAAAAATTAAAAACCCACAAAAAGTTCAAATTTAGCTAAGTCATTCACAAGACATAGGGTGCTTGACTTTTGTCTAGCCTGCTTTACTCCCTTGCTTCCTGTGTTCGACCCCTACTTGCTTGCCATTATACATTCTTAGTAGGATATAATAATTTTAACTCTTGCTCTTAATTTCTTGATTATTTATATGTGTTAATTGTTGATCAACGCGAGGATTAGAGTAGTCGCCTCAACGACAGTGTGCCTGTGTTGTCAGGCCATTACTTAGAGACTCTTGTTTTCTCATTTTTTATTAGGATAAAAAGGAAATTAGGACTGGATGAAAGGCGTGCTTTGTGGTTGGACTAATCAAGTGAGCACCTAAATTAAAACTGGGACTACTAAACAAAATTGACCAAAAAATCAATAAAATCAGAAATTCTATTCGCGGGAGATTAACCTCGACCTTGATTGCAGGTTGAGTGAGGGTACTAGAGTGTGTGTGCACACCCTAAGGCAGAGCCAAAATCCCCTCCTTCCATATACATACCCCTGTCCTAGCAAATATCACAAGTTGAATTCTCTCAGGTTCACTGACTAACTCCAAGTAACCTCCGTCTGATCGCATGTAGATAGGGGTGAACCAGCGGTGCTTCGCAACAAGTTACTAGTAACCCCTCGGGGTGAAGTCCCAGCCTTGTCAGCCTCTGCCTGTTCATAGGTAGATAGGGGCAGGTCTTTGAACTCATCAACTTGGGATAGGAGCGAATAAAGGGAGTGAGCCGGTATCTTAGGCGATAGGTTAAACAGGGAAGACGCATCTGGTTTTTAGCCGACTTCCTTATAGTCCATGTAACCTTTGCTAATTACTTGAAAATTCACACTTAAAATCAACCAGAATAATTAGACTCAGTTTCGGGTCCTTCACCATGTTGAGTGTGAAAATAAGGGTTTGGATTCACTTGCTTGCTTCAGGTAGGAGTAAAATCCTATCTTATACTCTCGTTTCTTCTTCTCGCCATCCGATATGAATGAATGGGGGGATATCTATTCCTGCTTTGCAAATCTTTCTTTAAGCCCCTCACAAAGTTCATCTTCATCGGCCCAAGCACAACTTGGGCCTACCCGAGCTCATGACCCTCTTGAGTTCGGGATCCATCACTCCCAGGGTGGTTACCCTCAAACCAACCCTTTTCTCTCCTTTGATCTCACCAAGGAAGACCATTGCCTCGGTGAGAATGTCTTCATTGATATGTCATCTAACCTAGACCATTTTCTTTATCCATGAGAAGAGGACACAATGACGCCTAAGAAACCCCCAGAGGAAGAGGAACGAAGAGATGACCCGATACATCGAATCCTTGCCCGCTTAGCCGCAGCCGAACAACAGAATGCAGATTTGGTGGCAAGGATGGGATAGGTAATTGTGGCAGGTGGAATTGACCAACCCATGGTAGATGCCTACAACCCAGCGGAAAATGAGATGCATAGTTGGTTTGTACATGTGGTTCCCCCTAAAGCGTTCGAGCTGAAGATCCACTTTCTGAGTCTACTACTGAAGTTCAATGGGAATGTCAATGAAGAATCATATGCTTTCCTTAGGGACTTTGAGCTAGTGTGCAACAACCTTAGTCACCCTAGGGTTGGGAAAGACTATCTCATGCTGAAGGCTATCCCATTTGCCTTAGGAGATAAGGCTGCTCATTGACCTGGATGCAATTCAAGGATTTATTCTTGAAGAAGTTCTACCCACTTAGTAGGACTAAGCAGACGAGAACCAAGATCGTGAGTTTTGCTCAGGGACCCAATGAACGATTCCATGAAGCCTGGGATAGATTCAACGACTTAATTCAGAAATGCCCCTGTCATGGCATTACAAAAACGATCTTAGTCCAGACCTTGTTCTGTGGAATGACCTCGGAGATGCGGGGGTTAGTAAGTGTCGTCTTTGGAGGAAGTTATCTGAACAAGAACGAAAAGTCGTATGGAAAATTCTAGAGCAGATGGCGGAAACAGGCAGATCTCAGGCCACCAGGGCCTATCAGTAATCTCCCTCAAGCCTATCCAATGGGACAACTAGGAGGATTGTAGCGCATATGACAGAGGACCTCATCCCCAGCATGGGGATAATATCTGACAAGTTAACCATGGTCGAGCATATTCACAAGAGGGTCACTGACCTTGAGGCACTTTCGCGACTACAGAAACAAGAGGAGGAATTGACTGAGAAGGTAGCCAAGATACGACTAACTGTCCCTTATGCACCACCTGTGCCTGTACATCGAGTCCATCTTGTACAGGAGCATGTATAAGGGCCTCAGGGTGGCTGGATAGAAGAGTAGTAATACACTCATCACGAGCATCACGCACCCCCACAAGTGGATACAATCTACGAGGAGCCCCTGTCGGTGTTCGAGATCAATGGTTGTGGTACAGCCATGACCCTATCGGTAGGCATTCGTGGATAGGGAATGGTAAACCACACCGACCTTCCCTAGCTTACCAAGAAACCAGCTCCGTCCCCCGCATCGTGCTTTGTACAGTCTTGCCCGGACAAGGGTACCAACCTCAGCAGCACCAGCAATAGCACGCGTTCCACTCGGGCCAGTAGGGCCCTCTACCACCTTCCCATTAGTAGTAGTACCGACATGGCCAACATGGCAAATATAGAAACTCATCCTCTAGTCAGCAGCAGCAAGCTCCGCCCACAAGCGAATTGGAGTCCCTCACCTTGGACACCCAAACCCTGACTGATAGGATCCAGCGGATTCAGAATGACTACCTGGATATGAGAACTGATTTGAATCATGTTTCTCATACCCAGGACCAACAGATGGTGCCAAAGACCCCAATTCCCGACCAGGTTCAGGCTAATTCCAATATCCTTAATCAAGGCCAGAACCGACCACGAGATCAGGTATACCATTCAGATAACTTATTATCTGAACATGATATCCTTTCGTACGATAATGTTAATCATATGTCCCTCAGGAGCGGAAGGGTCGCCATGATATCCTTTTGTACATGAACGGGTACGGGCACCAGAGGAAGATGCCGCTAAGTCTCTACCTGCAGAGAACTTGAGGCAGAGGAACAGCACCACCACAACCACCGGCAGAAGAAGAGGAGCTCTAAGTCCTCGAAGAAGGAGAACGGCACCCGTAATGAGTCCAGTGAGACCG
The DNA here is from genome assembly GCA_037367405.1 of Ottelia alismoides. NCBI lineage: Eukaryota > Viridiplantae > Streptophyta > Magnoliopsida > Alismatales > Hydrocharitaceae > Ottelia > Ottelia alismoides. The sequence continues at coordinate 929,484 of JAZKJV010007129.1, forward strand.
ATGAGGAGCCCGCACCTCCATCTGAGGAGGATGTCCCAACAGTCGTGGAAGACGCATCACCGATTTTGTAGCAGAAATTTCTTTTTAGTCATATTCAAAGTCAGAGTCAGTATCAGTGTCAGAGTCCTGTATAGAACTCAGTTCCTCAGTTCAATGAAAATCTTTCAGTTTCGAAATGTGAGTTAGCATCAATAATCCCTTTCCCCCGAGCTCTTAAGGGTGGAAAGAAGAAAACTAAAAAACACAAAAAGATGACCCTAAGATGGTAGATTTCTGTAACAAGTACATCAAGGTCACAATCCCCTTCGATAAGTATGTGGACATGATATCTGCATTCCAGAAGTACCTTAAGGTGAGATGCACACCTAGCAGGGCTAACAGGAAGACCAAAAGTCGTGCTGAGAAACACAATCTGTAAGTAGCCACTACTTGCGCAATAAAGAATGTGTTTCCAAGGAACTAAGAGACATGGGTGCACATTATGTGGTGAGTCATGTCGATGACACTGTGTTTGCACGCACTCTCCTTGACGACGGATCCTCAATTAACTTGATGCCTACAACCCTCTATGAGCTGCTTAATCTCGGACCTCTTAGGATATCCAGAGCACTATTTCAGTTTGAAGATAAATCCATCAAGAGGTCCCAAGGAGAATTGAGGAACGTTATCATCAAATTCGAGGGTCAAGAGCACATGGTGGACTTTACCGTCCTTGATATGGAGACCCCTCGAAATTAGAGAGATTCCCAGATCATATTAGGAAGGCCCTTCCTCAGAACAACAGAGGCCTTATTTGATTACAAGATCAGGAAGATTCAGTTCCAAACTCCATGCAGCAATGAGGAACTTGAGATGAAGCAGGCCAAGTGGCAAAGGCCCGATTCAGAATCCAGCACCGAGTACTCTTCGTCTGAAGTAGATTCTATTCATGTAGACACATTTGGGCCATAGAGATAGAATCCAGCCAGCACCGATGAGTCCCTCTCCTCCGGAGAAGATCCTGTGCCTGAGTCATTTTGCAAAACCCTTAGAAACGAGTACATCACAGAATGTGCATCGCCCTACGTCTTCAATGATGTATAGGCCCAGTTGGGCCTGTCAGTGCTTCCCTCTTTAGGACAATCAGAAGATGAGGATGATGAGCCAGGCGTAGCTTTTGCCAATTGCTTGGAAACCTTTGACGATCTGACTCCAGAGTAGAATGAATTGGTGGCAGCAATTTCAAAGACAGGTCCAGCCACTACTAGTATAGAATCAGATTCGATTGAGCCATACTTCCTTGATGATCACACCTTACCTGATCTCAAACCTTTACCCACAACACTGAAATACATCTTCCTTGTAGGGCAAGAGAAGAAATATACGATCATCATCAGTCGCGATTGACCGAGGAGTAGGAATCTCGCTTGCTAGAGATCTATGAGAAAAATCGCAAGGCAATAGGCTGGAACGTTTTCGATCTCCACAGGATAAATTCTTCTCTATATTCGCACCATATCCACTTAGAGAATGAGGCTAAACCCTCTCGTGAATTCTGACGTCAGTTGAATCCAAATTTACAAGAGGTCATGAATAAGGAGATAGAGAAATGGTGCGACACATGTTTTATTTATCCCTTTTCCGATTCCAAATGGGTGGCACCAATCCATGTTGTCCCAAAAAAATCAGAAATTCAAACGACCACTAATGAGGACAGAGAGGAAATCGTGACACGAGTACCCACGTCGTGGCACGTCTGTGTGGATTACAGATGCCTGAATGCTGCAACGAAGAAGGATCATTTCCTCCTACTGTTCATTAATCAGATCTTAGAGAGATTAGTGGGGAAATAATTCTTTTGTTTCTTAGACGGATTTTCAAGCTACAATCAAGTAGCCATTGCTTCTGAGGACCAGGAGAAAATCATGTTCACATGTCCCTTTGGTACCTATGTTTTGAAGCGCATGCCCTTTGGGTTATGCGATGCTCCGGGTACATTTCAAAGGTGCATGATTGTTGTATTCGCCTAAATGGTAGGTGAATTCATGGAAGTCTTCACGGATGACTTCTCGGTCCATGACCATTCCTTCGATTCCTATCTTAGGAATCTGGACCGAGTCCTCAAGCAGTGTTGCGAGGTTAATCCGATGCTCTTCTGGGAGAAAAGTCACTTTATGGTGACGAAGGGAATTGTGTTGGGGCACGTCATCTCCAAGAGAGGAATGGAGGTTGACCCTACCAAGGTGGACGTGATCAGACGACTCCATCCACCAACCAACGTCCAACAGTTGTGGTCATTCCTCGGGCATGTTGGATTTTATCGAAGATTTATCAAGGATTTCTCTAAGATTGTCGACCGCTAACTAAGCTTTTAGGAAAGGACATGGAGTTCATTGTTGATCACAAATGTCTTGAAGCCTTTAAGAAATTACAAAGGATGATCATGGAATCCCCGATGATGAACCTCCATTTCATCACCTTTATTCTATCATTTTGGCCTCAAAAACCCCAGCAAATGCATGAAAATAGCATTAATTTGTACATAATAGCATATATTATTTATTGCATTCGTTGTACATAAAATAAGGTTTTCAATGCCAAAATTATAGAATAAAGGGGAGAAAAGAAAAAAGGAATAAAATATTGCAAATATTTTATGACCCGAACCCCGAGACCAAGGCCAGCATGGAATTGGTCGACAAGGAATAAAGTAGGGGGAGATAAGGGTCAGTGTACAATAAATACCTCATTCATTCATGCATTTATTTATGCATTTTTTGACACCTATTTTTTATATAATTATTCATTCATCAAATAAAGAAACTTTGTTCACGGGAGTTGTAGATAATGATGTTAATAAAAATACAAAATTGAGTTTGCGTAAAAATAATACTCAGTGTACATCTTATACACAGAATAAAAAGCCAAAACCTCAACTTCACAGACCCATATCTTGCAAATAAAACTCCAAATCACCCAAACTCACCTTTAATTGTATATAGCTTTCTAAGAACTATTTAATAAAATTGGTTTCAAAATTTTTGAAGTCCATCTGCAAAAGTTAGGTTTTTGGCCCTCATTGTGCAGCTTGCCTGATTAAAATATTCAATTTATTCATTGTCCCTTATTCTTATCAAATTATATTTTTAGAATTTTGTAAATAATGTGTATAATAAATGTACATATTGAGAATAAAAGAAAACCAAATAGAATTTGTAAAATAAAATAAGCTTATGTAATACATAGGCAAAATACCTATGCTAAGTATGTACATAAATAGAAGGGGGTTTAATTATTTTATTCTTTATTTTTATAATAATGTAAATATTATACACAACTTATTAAAAATATAAATCTAAAATAAAAACCAAGAAAATACATTAAATAAATAAAGTATATATAATATACAGGTAAAAGACCTACAAGTATACCTACATATACATATCCCTATTTATTTAAAAATGAAAATAAACTCATAAAAATTAAATAAAAATACTCTCACACTCACAAAAATAAATTCTAAATTTATAAAATAATAAAATTAAATAAACAAATTAAAAATAAAATACAGAAAATACATGTAAATACATACATATACACATTATTAAAATAAAACTATAACAAAACACTTCGAAAAATTAAATAAAAATCGTAAATAAATACTACATGAAATAATACACATTTTTTATTTTATAAGAAAATTCTAATAAAATTATTTACTATGGTAAATAAATCATTTTAGAATAAAGTTTCCTGTTTTGTCTTCTAGCGGTCGATGTGGACCAATGGGGTGCCAGCCCTTGTTGACCGCCTGGTCAACTGTCCAATCCGGAACCCGGCGTCTCTGAACCATCTTTTCCCTGGATTCCGTCCCTTTTTTACGGGCATCTCGTCCATTAATAAAGCTCTCTTTCTTCACAAGAAATCATCCCTGATTATCGCTGATGGCCGCCGATATCTTAGATCAACACGATACTCATTAGATTAATCAATAACCATCGATCAATAAGGGTCCTTCCCAATGTCTATAAATAAGAAGCTTCGCCCCCTCCTCAAATTTGGCCAAATTACTCCACCCAAAAGCCTTGATTCTGATCCTGGGAGGTTCCTCGTGACAGGGGGAGCGTTCCAACACCTTGAATCGGCCGGAGGAGGGACAATTTTGACGCGGCGGAGCTCCGTCGTCCGTCCTGCTCCCTGGCGGCCCCCAGGTATAAGAGTTGTCCTTTTTATGCATTGTAGGTATATTTTGATTCTAGATTTTCGTTCCAGCTGTTAGTTTAGCTTTTAGATCAGTAGGGAGCTCCGGCGACTTCTGCACGGTGACATCAATTGTATCCGACCGCCACGGTCATCCCACTTCATTCCCCATCGTATTCTCCATCGATCGCTCATCTTCGTTCAACCAAGGACCCTCTGTCCTTGCGAATTGGAGCTCCACCTCTGCCTCTCGCCGGAGCTCCTCCGCCTCTCTCCATCTTGCTATATAGCTTCAAAACCCGGGATCGAGGAAGTAGCCCTTGCTCCCCCGGTTCTTCCTATGCAGGTCCAGCGAAGAAAGGAGCCCATCTGGGCTCGATTCGAACCAGGAAGAGGTTCCTGGAGGTCTCGTTCTTCACCGACCTCGTCCGAGCTCTTCGGACCTCCAGGAGCCATGGCGAAACCATCAGTAGACGCAGGAGGCTTCCAGCTACGTTCAGACCATCTCAGATGCGCGGGAGACGCCTGGAGGAGCCCAAGCTTCTCGATCGAAGCTCGCCATGCACGAGCTTCTTCCCAGTTCTTCCAGGAGGCTCCAACGCCGTCAGATCAGGAGGCCCGGCCTAGATCGCGTAGGAGCCGTCCGATGAAGACACGCACCAACCGTCAGATCTGCGAGGAGCATCTAATCCGAACCCTTCTTCGGCGAACCGGTATCCGCCGTCGGATGAGCGACGCGTGTCCAAGTGAAGCCCTCATCGCCGTCCGTCAGCGCTCAAATAAGGGGTAAATTTCTTATTTTACCCCAGTCCTTTTTGTATTTATTATTTACCCCTGTAAAAAAAGTTGAAGTTTAATTTAGCGTAAACATTTTGCATGGACCCCCCTGTATTTTCATGAAATTGCTTTGAGGTCCAAGCCACATCACCTCATGTGTACCCCCACGTGAGGTGGTTAAATTGCACATGCACCCCCGTACGTTTATAAATTTGCTTTGAATCCATAAAATAAAATTTCCAGTGTAATATTTTTGTGAAAATTTGTATTAAGGACCCTAGATTTTTGGAAATTACATTTTGATCCCTGTGGGTTCGGAGCACGTGTAGTCCCACATGCTGGGTATTTTGCGCAAGGGCCCCTGGTGGGTTTTGTATTTCACTTTAATCCTTAAAATTGCAAATCACGTGTACTATTTTTGGGTGTTTTTGCACCGAAGCCCCTGACTTTATTTTTATTTACAAAAATGCCCCTGTCAGGCCATATATTTGTGTATGCTTTGTCCACTTATTTCATGTTTCATATTAACTTGAAAAATTTTGCAAAAATGGATATAAGCTCCTGTTAGCTTACTTTTGCACGCCATCATTTTATTTTCCATTTTTGTTGCATTCTTGCATATATGAAAAATCAAAAACATGCATTTATTTACTGTCTAGCTTAGAAAATACCAATAAAATATTGAACCACCTCGAAAAATTCCAAAAACATTACCAATGGTCTAGTTTATCATATTTTATTGTCAGTCCAAAAATCACTAAAAATCTCAAAAGAAAAACCTTAAATATTCAAAAACACTCTAAAACTTCTAAAAAATATAAAAAATTCTAGAAAACCCCAAAAATAGCAAACTCAAGTTCTAAAATTCCTATATTTTATCCTCTTTACTGTAAAAATGGTTTGGAAAAATTTTGTGGCTGTGTGATATTTTTTAATTCCTATTTTACCCCCAGCCATTAGCTACTCCATTGTTTTGCTATATTTTGCTTAAAATATTTTGAAAATGCCCAAAAATCACAAAAATCGTAGAAAATCATGAAAATATCAAAAAGATTTTATGTCTGAATTTTTGACCATTTTTGTATATTTTTATGAATATTATATCACCCCTCTCCCTACATTGTATATACATTCCAAGATTGAAAAAGAAAAAAATATATATCTATATTTATATATGTATACATTTATACAAATCTGAAAACTATAAAAAAAATCAAAATCAAAATAGAAAATTTAGAAAAAAGAGAGAAAAAGAAAAACCCACAAAAATAGGATTTATACAAGGATGACTCTGTTGTACATGAACATCATAGGCTGCTTCATTTTTTGTACTGCTCTCTGTGGTTCGACCTCTACATGCTTATTCACTATACAATTTGTGGTAGAGTTAAATGTTAATTCACAAATTTTTGGACTTAATCTATTCATTCTTTTATTGTGGGTTAATTGCTGACAAACTGATGTTCTGTGAGTGGTCGCCTCAACGACAACATAATTCTGACCCTCGCAAAATACCAGTTATCAGATGGCGCCGTTGCCGGGGAGCAATGAGCGTAGTCTATTAATTTTGTCATTCTTGTTTAGACATTGATATATCATTGATTGTGTGAGCAGCTAATTATTTCGCAATTGATCACTATGCCTTATTGCTTTATTCATTGTGATTAATTCTTTCCTGCCTTATTTTATTAATTGAGCTATACTAATTCAATCTCTTTGACTTTGGTGCGAGGGCCCACCACGCGAGGATGGTTTCTTAGGGAGCCAAGGCAGCCGAGCTTGGAGGAGGGTGGTCTTCACCTCATGACCATCTGGAGAGAGCATCAAGGATACCAAGGGATGGGAGTTAGACAGGTCTAGAGAAAGTAGGACTCATTTTGTAATTTATTGAGAGAGAGAGAGAGACAATTTTGGCATGTAATATAACTTGGACTCTACTCTTCACAACGAGGTCCAGTGCCCGGGTGTCTGTTCACCTGGGGGCCTCGTCGCGGTTTTCCGAGTTTTCTACCGCTTTCTTTTCTTTGTTTCCCGCAGTTTTGAGCTTTCCGCCTTTGTTTACTTTGTTTTGTGTGCTTGGAGCCCCTAGATATAGGTTTCTTGATCCGGTAGCTAGGTCCAAACCTTAATAAGAATGCTTGTTCCTATAGTCTACTTCGTATGGATCTAGTTAAACTTAAACAGTTCGGTCATTTATCTCTTAACCCGTGTGCCGTGAGAGAGCCCCATCAAGCGCTACTCCTGAACTCAAGTGTGTCGAGAAGAGGAGGGGTAAGCCAAGACCGGACCCTTAGGTTAAAGATAAGTGACCAACTTGTGGTTCTTCACGTTAATAGCAGCTAATGTTTAGGGCGATTTTGTTGAATGCACACCACCATGTAGATAGGTTTAAAAATTCTGTTTTGCATACCACATGGAGAGAGCTGGGATGCATTGTAAGTCTTCTAACTCAGCATGCATCATTCGGTTCAATGGTGAGATTTCCATCATAGAACCAACTTGTACGGCTTTTCCGCTATCTCCCTCTGTTTTTGAGCACCTAGGACTTAAATGAAAATCTACAAAAACGTTAGGCGCTGGTATGAAACAGACTCAAAAAAGTGAAAACCCAAAAAACTAAAACAAGAGGACTGCTAAATAAACTTTGACCTTAATTAAAATCTGTAATGGACTATCATTGTACTGGGTTCATAAAGCCCTCATTGTTTTCAGGTACCTTGGAGGGGGACCAAAACCCTACTCCCTTGAGCGAGGCACGTCCCATAAGGAATAGAGCCAAAATCCCACTCTGCAACTGCCTTGTGTATTGCCTGGATTACCGAAGTATTGTCGCTTCTATCGTACGTGGGCGAGTAGGGCTTGGTCACCAATGATGACTCTCTATTGTGTAGAGCATCGAACCTGTCCGAAGTACCGAGCATAGGCCATGCCTTCACGGGGGTGTCTGTCTCATCGTCTTGCATCCAAGTAGGTTCTTGTACGCTCACGGGTGATTCCGTTGCGAGTGAGAACCGAAGTATTGGTTTCGCCTATTGGCTTCCTCTCTCTATTTCTTTGGCTGAGTAGGGATCCAGGAAGGGTTACAAGGACCTCAAAAAGTACAGACTACAAGTTACAAAGGAGGAGGACAAGTAGGGGATACTCTTCTAGCAGTACTCTCTCTCCTATAGGGGTAGCGTGCAAAGGACTTGTTAAAAGATATGCCTGAAATAACAACTATAAAACTGAAAAGATAATAAGTAGCCGAACCTTTACGGCTTCACATGGCGTGAGTGGGTGAACCCAATCTTGTATTGTGTTTGTATGGATCTAGATTAAGGTTCAAAGATCACATCCCCCGCCTTTGTGCAAATTTTGTGGTGCCACTCCTCTTTGACCCCCGCTCAGTTTGAGCCTTTCTACTGTTTTGCACTCCTTTTTACTTCTTGTTGACCATCGTATCCTTCCTCCAACATCCACTCCTCTCTTGCTTTGCGAAATCAATCCATGGATGGTTCCCGTCGGGACCCTTGCCGACGCCCACATCGATTCCATGGACTCGATTGCGCCAATAAATTCGAGGCAATTCCCGAGAACCCGATCCGAACCTTGCGGATCGATCTCCAGGCTCCTCATCTTCTACCTCCCTTTTGACCACCCAATAAACATGGATCACTTTTGTCCCACTTTCGCCGTTGTGAATGGCAGTCGATTACAATCTACATCTTGTTCCATTCACAACATGTTGGGGTTGACCTTAACTCCAACAAGTATCATGACAGCTGAACAATAATGCAAGTGGTTTGATTCGGATTCTTTCATCCTGCAGATAGAAGGACAGACTGAGCCCTGGCTTCTACTCTGGAATTCATTTCGTCCGACTCAGACCCTGATATGGCTCCTCAAGGAAAGGGCAAGGGTCAGCAGCCACCTCAACCAGAAGGACAGATGCCAGATCAGAATCAGGTTAATGCACATCTATTGGCATCTATCCAAGCTATTCAGCAGCAGCTGACAGAGCAAGCCCTGGCCCAGACCACTTTTCAGGATATGCTGAATGATGTGATGAACAGAGCTGAGGGAGGAGGAGGTAGAGGAGGAGGTGGTGGTCCACCTGATGACGACGGAGAGCCAGAAATTAGGGGACAAAAGCCTACACTGAAGGAAACCTATAATCCTGGAGACAGCCAGATGACCGAGTGGATTCTCATTCCACTGGTACACGCTCACTTTGAGCTGAAGCCCCAGTTCCTCGCTCTCCATCCATCTTTCCATGGAAACACAAGTGAAGAGCCGTACATCCACCTGCAGCAATTCTCCTGCATCTGTCGAACTACTCACTATCCGAATGTCCCTTTGGACATTGTCAAAATGATGGCATTCCCCTTCAGCCTGCAAGACAAGGCCCTTTATTGGGTCAACCATCTGGGGAAGGTTGTAACCACCTGGGAGGAACTGAAGTCCGCCTTTCTGCACAAATATTATCCTCTCAGCCGGCTCAACCAGATGCGAGCACGTATCAGCAACTTCTCCTAAGGGGCACATGAATCCATACATGAAGCTTGGGAGAGATTCACCGATCTGTAGGAGAAATGTCCCCATCATGAGATCCTAAAGACCAGTTTGGTCCAACACTTTTTTGGGGGTCTGAACATTGAGAGCCAAAGGCTCGTTAACACAACATGTGGGGGTTCACACTTCAACAAGGATGAAGATGCAGTCTGGCAGATATTCGAAGAAATGGTCGAAGGAGAGGCCGCCCTCTCTTCTTCAAAAGCATACCAGAAGCAGCCCCAGATCCTCCAGAAGCAAGTACACATGGCAGCGTCCCGAGAGGCGGAGAGAGATGAGAGATCCAACCTCAGCATCATTGGGGGCCATCTCTCGAAGGTTGACATTATTGAGAAACGATCACAGGATCTCGAAAAACTTGCGGTGATCGAAAAGAGGACTCAGAACCTTGACAAGCTGGATCAGATCACCAAGCAGTTAGAACTGCTGGTGGGTACCATCAATTCTGTTCAGTCGGCAGCACCACTAGAAGCTCCAGCTGAGAGGAAAGACGAGCAACCACCGTTGCATCAGCCTCAGCCGAGCCAACAGCCACCGGCAGTCCAGCACGTGTACTACGTGTAGGCACCCGATCAGGGCCAGCCGCAGCAGCAGATGGTTGTGTATCAACCAGAGTTTATATCAGGATCTGATTCAGTGTTCCCACCACAACCCCTGGTTCAGGAAGTGAACGATGTCTGGAGTCACGAAGCACAGCCGACCCGTCCTATGGGACAACCTCAGGGTCAGCTACCAGCCAACCGGCAACACCACCAGCCTCAGGGTGGTTGTTTTGGGCAGTCCTCACAGCCGCCGCCGCAGTATCATCAGCCTCCCCAGTATGCCAATCAATGGAAGCAGAACCAACAGTATCAGTAGCAGCCATACCGTCACCCACAGCCTTATCATCAGTATGCAGCTACTCCACCTCAACATTTCCAACAGTATCCTCCTTCTTATCAGCACCTTCAGCTTCCTGCACCACCTCAGCATTACCAACAACAGCCTCAGCACCAGCATATGCAACAACAGCGTAGTCTGCACGCTGAATCCACCAAGGCACCTCCAGTGAACCCCACCATGGATTGTCTGGCCCAACTTGTCAAAGGGCTGGCAGAAATGACCAAGCGGCTTGACGACCTGACCGCCACTAGAACTACCATCCCAGCTCAGGTCGAAGCCAACCCCAATAATTCCAAGAAGAAAGAGCATGTAGAAAGTGATGTCTTATCCGTGTCAGAAAATGATATTACTGTGTATTCTAATGTTGTTACTCTCAGGAGCGGTAAGGCCTTGCCTCCGCCTGCTGCAAAGATTGGGGTGAATAAAGAAACAGATGGATCATCATCTTCCGCATCAGACGTGCCACCTACAGGGGCGGGTGAGGAGGAAGAAGAAAGGGAAGCCATTCCAGCCGCCGTGCATTCCCAGCATCAGTCCCAGCCAAAAATACAAAAAAATCAGCAAAAGCAAAAACAACAAAAAGAAGCTTGTAGCCGAAGCAAAGCCGTGCCAGCCTTGGAGGAGCCGCCAGTAGCAGCTGATCCCTCGCCAGCCGATGGAGCCGAAGCTATAATTTTTGCTCGCCCCTCCACCTCAGAACACCAGGATACAGTTTGTACTCCTTTTTGTAGTTCGGATGTACAACATTCTATGGGCGATGATTTTGATGTAAATAAGAACTCTATTTATCCTGCTAGAAATGTACATATTCCCTTTCGTCATGCAATAGAAAAATCCAAAAAAATTACAAAATGAAAAAAGGCATTGTCTGATCCAGGAGTTGTGGAAATATTAGACAAGCTGATTGTTGAGATGCCCTTATTGAAGGCCATGGAGTACATGCCAGCTGTGAAGAAAGGACTAAAGGAGGTATGTACCAACAAGCGTCGCCCAGCACTTGAGAACAGATGCAGAGATGTGGAGAAGCATGTGCTATCCATGGCCACTGTTGCAGCTATCAGCAACCTCCCACAGAAAAAGCAAGACACACGAGCGCCTCTGATCAGTTGCGAGATTTTTGACCAGGTCTTTGAGCGCACTCTCCTTGACAGTGGATCTTCCATCAACCTTCTGCCCTCATCCATAATGCAAGAATTCGGATTGGGTCCGCTCAAGCAGACACGCATGATCCTTCAGTTTGCTAACCGATCCATCAAGCGACCCCGGGATCTATTGGAAGACGTAGTAGTTAAAGTACAGGAGATGCAATTCCCAGCTGACTTTATGGTCCTTGATATGGACTCACCTGCGCCTCTGCTCCAGACCCCTATCATCCTTGGCTGACCATTCCTACGTACTTCAGGTGTCGTGGTCGATTACGGGGCTGGCAAGATTACTTTTAGCTCGAACGCCAAGCAAATCTCTATAAACATGAGCAGAGAGCCGAATGCCACGACTGATGAGAGCCAGGCAGCATCAGAAGCAGAGTGTGACTTTATTGCTGAGATTAGAGATTCATCTTTGTCATTGAATGATCATGGACCCGAGAAATCCTCATACTCGAGGAGGACATGGAAAGCACAGTCAACCTTTGCTCCAATGATCCTTGGGGGACAGATTCACAGATGCAGGCGCATCTCTTTGAGCATTCACTCCAGACCGAACACGATCAGCCTAGTGCAGAACCGTTTGGCACATCCCTGGGATCTCAACAGAATGCTGAGTATGGTAGCCCTTTCAAGAAGTACATTCCACCACCAGCATGGTGTCTGAAGTAACCAACAAGTTGGACAGACCAATACCAGAACTCAAGCCATTCCTGCAGGCCTGAAGTATGCTTTCCTTGCGGGTGAAGAGCAAATGTATCCAATCATCATCAGCAGCAGGCTGAATTCGGATCAGGAATCTCGTCCTCTCGAGGTTCTAGAAAAGAACCGCAAGGCACTTGGTTGGTGCGTATCAGATCTCCGAGGGATAAATCCAGCTTTGTGTTCACACCACATCTATTTGGAAGAAGATGCCAAGCCGTCCCGCGAATTCCAAAGAAGGTTGAACACTAACCTCCGGGACGTCGTCATGAAAGAGATAACTAAATGGTGTGATGCAGGCCTTATCTATCCCATCTCCGACTCAAAATGGGTAAGCCCACTGCATGTAGTTCCAAAGAAGTCCGACTGATCGTGGTTACAAATGACAAAGGAGAGGAAATTTCCACTCGGGTACCAACATCCTGGTGCATGTGTGTTGACTACCACCGTCTTAATGCAGCAACTAAGAAGGACTACTTCCCTTGCCGTTCATTGATCAAGTTTTGGAAAGGCTCGCAGGCAAGGAGTTCTTCTGCTTTTCGGATGGGTATTCCGGGTACAACCAAGTGGTGATCGCTCCTGAAGATCAAGAGAAGACTACCTTCACTTGCCCGTTCGGTACCTACGCGTTCAAGAGAATGCCCTTTGGATTATGCAACGCACCTGCAACCTTCCAAAGATGCATGTTAGCAGTCTTCGCCGAGATGGTAGGCTGTTTTCTCGAGGTGTTCATGGACGACTTCTCTGTCTATGGTGATAGTTTCGATTCCTGTCTTGAGCACCTAGACAGAGTGCTTCAGAAGTGCCGAGAAGTCAATTTAGTGTTGTCATGGGAAAAGATCCACTTTATGGTCACTGAAGGCATTGTGCTGGGCCACGTCGTTTCCAAACGTGGCATGGAAGTCGACCCAGCAAAGGTGGATGTTATTTCAAATCTCCAGCCACCTCAGTTAGTGAAAAATGTGAGGTCATTCCTGGGGCATGTGGGATTCTACAAACGATTCATCAAGGATTTCAGCCGTATTGCCCGACCTCTGACAGAACTTTTGTGCAAGGAAACAGAGTTCAATGTAGATTAGCATGTTCTCCTTGCTTTCAATCAGTTGAAGGAGCTTATTACTCAGGCTCCAATCTTACAGCGCTCGGACTGGTCTCTTCCCTTTGAGATAATGACCGATGCGTCAGACTTTGCAGTCGGGGCTGTTCTTGGGCAAAGGAAAGAGAAAGCGCCCTATGCCATTCACTATGCCAGCAGAACATTAGATGAAGCACATAGAAATTACACAGTGACAGAGAAAGAATTGCTGGTTGTGGTTTTCGCCCTTGAGAAGTTCAGATCCTATTTGTTGGGATCAAAAGTCACAATTTTTACTGACCACTCTTCTATCCGGTACCTACAGCAGAAGAAGGATGCCAAGCCAAGAATGATTCGGTGGATCCTTCTCCTCCAGGAATTCGATTTGGAAATCAAGGACAAGCCTGGAGTTCAAAATGTGGTAGCAGACCATCTCTCCAGAAATAGAGCAGCATGAGCCTCCTCTGAACAATGCACCTATCACAGAAACCTTTCCTGATGAATCAATCCTTACTGTGGATTCTCTTCCTTGGTATGCTAATATAGTCAACTACCTCGCCTCTGGGGTAACGCCGTCGGATTGGACGAAGAATCAGAAGAACAAATTCTTGTCGACCATCCAGTTCTACCAATGGGAGGATCCTCTTCTATTCATGGAAGGAGCGGATTGCATTTGGCACAGGTGCATCCCAAAGGAGGAGAAATATAGTGTCCTCGAGCATTGTCACTCGCTCGAATCTGGTGGACACCACTCTGGAGATCGTACGACAGCCAAAGTACTTCAGTGTGGCTTCTGGGGGGCAATATTTAAGGATGCTGCAGAATTTGTCAAAAGATGTATTGACTGTCAGAGATTGAAAGGTACACTTACTGCCAAAGATTCAATGCCCTTGAAAATCATTCAGATAGTAGATGTTTTCGATGCATGGGGCATTGACTTCATGGGACCATTCCCTAACAGTCAAGGTTTTGAGCACATCCTTCTTGCCGTCGATTACGTGAGTCGTTGGGTTGAAGCTATCCCTGCTCGAGACACCGACAACCGAACAGTATGTCAGTTCCTGAATAAGAACATCATCTCGCGGTTCGGGATACCGAAGGTTCTCATATCAGACGGGGGTAGCCATTTCATTTACAGAGAGGTCAAGAAACTGACGAAGGAGTACGGCATCGACCATCATGTCGCATCTCCTTACCATCCTCAAACCAATGGCATGGCAGAATTATCAAACAGAGAAATCAAGACTATTCTGCAGAAACTTGTCAGGCCAAATAGGAAAGACTGGTCCGAACTCTTGGACTCAGTCTTATCGGCTTACAGAACCGCCTACAAGTCTCTGATGACACGAAAAGCCCGAGCAACAGAGGTAGAAGGTACAGAAAGATAGGTCGTTGCGACCTCAGTCACTCAGAATGTGTCAATCAAGAAAAATCAACCACTAAATACGCAAAATCAATCAAACATGCAGAAGCGGTCCTGCTAAATGTTTAACCTGGTATAGCACCCAGGGTCGAACACAAGGAGCACGGATTGGCTGAAAAGCCTACGAAGTAGTCAAAGAATCAGAGAAGAAGGGAAAACATTTTTTTAGTGGTTTTTAATTGTTTTTAAATTTTTTGAAATTTTTAATTTGTGAAGGAAATGAGAAAAACAAAAGCAAGCACACTTCAACAAATTATTTCATGCATCAAAATTCAAGCAAAAATTCAAACAAAAATATTTTTATGTTTTTTATGTTTTTTAATATTTTTGGTGAATTTTTGGAATTTTTCTGATGTGTATTTTATTTTCTAAAAATCAAACAGTAAGAAAAACAAGGGGTACTGTCCAGCCTGGCCCAAAATCCAAAGATAAAATATCTAAGGATCTCAAGAGGGCCTGAAGGTATTTTTCCTGTATTCTAGATAAGATAAGGAAAATTTGAGCACCAGAATTATTGTTTTTGGTTTTTTAGATTATTTAATAGAATTTTTATGGGTTTTTGAGGGTTTTTAGATTTTTATGGTTTTTTAAGCAGTAAAAAATAGCCAAAATTGGCTAGAAAATCAAGAAACACAACAGAAATAGTTCCTAATTTTTATAGATATTTTAAGAGGGTTTTTATATTTTTTGTGATTTTTCAAGTTAAACAGTGCCAAAAATAGATGTTTTTGAATTTTTAAAAATAGCAAATAAGATCAAAAATGTCCTCAAAAATCTACAAAAATCCTACACCATGGCAGGAGCCATGTGTCAAATTTTCGTTGGATTTGGAGGTGATTTGATATTTTATTCAAAAATGACAAGAGGGCACTGTGCACAGGGACCAAAGTGCAAATACCCAAAGTTCTGGGGGTCCTGGTGCAAAATACCCAAGAAATCACGCGCGAGGCGCGTGATTGGGGCACTCAGGGACCTATATGTAAGAAAAACAAGTCCGAGGAACTTTTGGTAACTTGTACCAAAGAGTCTAGGGGCTGTTATGCAAATATCCCACTAAAAGACGCACATGTGCAAATAAAACGCTCACAGGGGCATAAATGCAATTACTGAAAATATTTCATTCATTTATGAACAACCAGAACTACAGGGCTAATTTTGCAAATATACCAAACAAAGCACGTGGCGAAGCACGTGACAGACACTCACAGGGGCATAAATGCAAATAAACTAGAGTACCAGGTTCCAAGTGCAAATATCCCAACGTAAATAAAAGACACACAATATTTACAGGACTAAATCTAAAAACATAAACTAAGAGGGGGCCTACGGTAAATTACCCCTTTATTACGTCGACGGCTGGAAGATGGACGCGTGGCTGATCTGACGGTCCTGGACGCTGGCGTCTCTCTCTCCTTCCGCACGTAGGCCGATCGATGTCTCAGAGGGGGCCACGTGGAAGATCTGACGGGTGCCGGTGGATGGCGCCTCCCTCTCTGCTCTAACGGTCCCGATCAACCCTCGAACTGATCGGACAGTGGCTGCTCCTCGATGAATGGATGGCCTCGATGGAAACTGGAGCACTGAGGGTAATCGGACGGTGGTCGAGGACCCTCGAAGAACAGGTGGCCGGCTAGTTTCGCCGGCCTCGTGCGCGTTCTGTGGTCCTCCTCAGCTGCCTCTGAAGATCGGAGAAGGTTGGCGATGAAGCTCCGCAGCTGTTGGTGGTCTCCGATGGCCCAGCCGAGCCCTGGAGGGGCTCGGGCGAGGTCGGCGGAGGGAAGCTTCTGGCCTGGATGTGGGGAAGCCTCAGATGGCCTCCTCTGGACCTGCAAGATAGCTCAAAAGCTTCGCGGGTCGAGGGCAAAATGCCTCGACCCGGTTAGGTGGTGTGGAGGTGGTCTGTGCGTCGGTGCGGGCGAACCCCGGCGAAGCGACGGCGAGGGGATTCGAATCCCAGCTCCTGTGCGAGCTGGGTTGAATGGAGGGGCGGAGAAGGTGCGCGGGGGAAAGGTGAACGTGATGGGGGATTCCGATGATCGAGTGGGTGCGGGAGATGGTCGGAATCGACGATAAACGACGGCGGCGCGATTTGGGGGTAAATGGAAATTAGGCTAATTAAGAAAGCTAGAAGGTTACCTGGGTGGCGTGGTAGACTAGGCTGGAGCTGAGGTAGCTCCCGGTCGTGGCCTCGAAGGTCGTCTGGTCCTGAGGCTCAAGCTCCTGCTCTGGGCGGAGCACGGCGGCGCGCAGTCGCCGGATCAGTGGTCCGACCACCCCCTCCTCGCTGCGACACGGGCAATCGAGAGCTGTCACCTCAGGGACTGCGGTGGAGGTCACGGGACAGAGAATGGGGAACCAAAGATGCCGGAATCGAGTGGCGGAGCTCAGAATATATATGAGTGCAGACCCGACTAGGGCTGATCGGGTAGGGTCACGGTGGCGCGCGGATCCCGAGGTAGATGCCCGGCGAGGATGTCGGATGTGGGAGGTGTCAAACGGAGCCGGGGTTTAGGTGTTAGGCAATCGGGTCGAGCGGGTATAAATCCGAGAAGAAGGTCCGGCGCTCGAATCCGCGAAGAATGGTCCTGGGGGGGGGGGTCAGTTGACCGGGCGGTCAACATCCCCAGGGCCCAATGAAATCAGGCCACGTGGCGAGATCTTGAGGTGACAAATACACCTAGCTAGGGGCCGAATCAGCAAAAACTTTCAACATGAAATATTTTTCTTTTATTTTTTTCTATTTTTTGGTGATTTTTAATTAATTTTTGGAAATAAAAATAGGGTATTTACATAGTATAGCTATACATAGGTATTTGTACAATGTTTCTTTTTAATTTTTTTTTATTTTTAATTTGTTAATTTTGTGCATTTTTATTCCCATTTTATATTTTATTTATTTATAGTATAAAATTAGGAATAAAAGGGTATTTTTATTTTATTTTTATTGTTATATACATGGGTGGAATAAATAGTTATATACATTTATATACATGATATATATACAATGTATTTTTGTATTTTTAATTTTGTTATTTTTATTTGATTTTTGTTTTGATTCTTTTTATTTTATTTATTTACAATATGTAACATAGAATATTTACAAAAAAGTTTACTAAATAATTTTATTTATTTATAGGGTTACATAAATAAGGAGGCATGGTTTATATACATGGTGAAAGGGTGTTTTTGCATTTTTGATTTTTAGATTTTTATTTTGTTTTTAATAGTTTCTAAATATATACAAAATATGTACAAGCATATTTTTGGGTGAGGAAAATATAATTTTATTTATTTACAAAAATCTATACACATGAGCCCCTATCTCCCTCTACTTTGGCTTTTATGCGGTCAGGCCCATGCTGAGCCCTCCCTTGGGTTAGGTTGCTCAATATTTATTATAAATATTTCCCTTTTTTTCTTTTTACTCTTTATTCTTTTATTTTTGCACAAAAACATGCTAATTATAGGTTTTTACACAATGCATGCTTTTGGTTGAATTATTAAAATTTCCTTCATTAAATTAGGATATGGAGCTTGATCAGATCTTTGGATTATTAATGTGTCAGAACCTTATTTAGACTTAGGCTTAAAACTCAACAGCCTCTAAGTTCCACCAATCTATGGACACGACTCCTCAATAAACCAGATCAGAACAAGTCTACATACACAAACTCTAATGACCATGAATCTTTCCATGCGGTGTAAGTGATATGTGGCTCCCCACCTCAGAAGTACAAAGAAACAACCTCCCTCAACCTGGTAACTCTAATGCCTCGGTCTAGCAACTCTTTCCTCGAGAAGCGGGGTATTCCCTTCTAAGTTCAAGTGCAACCGGCTCAAGAAGAGGGGGTAGAAGTATAGAGTTTTGGAAGCTTAGCCAGTGTAGCTAAGTCTCCCGCTGCAAGCTTCATGAGATGTAACATGGATACCATAAGCTTTGCTTCATTTGACTATGTACACTCCGGTGGGGTTATTAAATTTTCAATCCGACCCACCACTTTTTTGGAGTTCTTTTTGCATATTTGCATTTTTTTTCAAGGACTTCTGTACAGCATATCTACATGGTGCAGCATATATACAAGAAATTTCCTCTTGAGCCAGTAGACTATCCCTCTTTTGAAGCTTTATTGCAACCCACAGCTTCTGTCTTTAGCCTTCATCACCACTAGACCAAGTTGAGGTGCACTTCCTTCACTAGAAGAAGAAGAGAGGTTCCGCCTAGAAGTACTACCCTCATATGCTACCCCAAGCCAAAGGAAACTGCCTCCTCACCACCTCATCCGTGGAGAGCCATGTGTAAAGTGCAGGTGCAAGTCAAGCCATTGTCTCTAAGAGTCATGCGTGTGTTGTTAAGTGCTCTACTTAGGCTCATCAAGATGACATATGCTCATAGCCTAGTGGACTCAAAGAATTTAAGTCCTTATGGACTTGAAAAGCCTTAACCCTAAGTCCTATAAGGTTCCTCTTGAATTTAAGTGGATTAAGATCTTTTTCAAGCTCCATTTCTTAATTTAATTCCAGGCTTGGTTTAAATTTCAACTCTCATCCAGGAAAAATTATATACATATATGTATACAAGATGCTATTTACAAATATTTTACAATCATGCAAAATTTTTGAAAAATGTTTTGAAATCATGGATGAATAATGCATGAGGTGCAAGTTTTGCAAAAAGATATTTACAAACATTTACACAAGATTTTTGCAAACTTTGGATTTTCAAAACATTTTGGAAAAATTTTGTACTATGTACATAATTTTGATACAAAAATATTCACACAAGCTTTACACAAAAGATTTTTGAAATCATTTTTACAAAAATACTTTGTACACTAGCTATGTATGTGCATGAAAAAAATTTTAATTTTTGTGATTTTTAGCCATTTTATTTATTAACACACTCACACAAAGTACGAGTTATGGCTAAAGTATATATGAAATATATACACACCCCCCCTATACTTAGCTCGAACGATATCCTCAGAGTGATCAAGAGCGATGAAGATGACATAACTCGTGCTTAGTAAAAGGGGAGTGAAAAGGAATGGCTAAGTAAAGGAACGAATAAATGAATAGAATGAGAGGAGCTCGGTGGTTTCCCCCTATACTTAGGATTAACTAATCCTGAGTATAGCAAGCTGTACATGAAGGGAAATCCGAGTGAAGAAGATACAGAATCTGCCCCCCCTATACTTAGGGTAAAGTATCCCTAAGTATAGGCAGCAAAACAGGAGCAAACCGAATGAAAAGAATACTCGCAGGTCCGACATCCCCCCTATACTTAGGGTAAAGTACACCCTAAGTATAGCATAATCATAAGATGAGAAAAGGGATGTGGGACTAAAGAATAGAATGATATGGACAACTGGATCTATACAGGCGGAGGAACAGTGAAAATCAGGCGTGAGATGCAAAAGATGTGAGTCAAGAGACCACATCTCACGCAATATGAATAGGGGCAACAATAACGTCCCACGGCTCATGATCTAGAAATGGCTTGAGCCGCTGGCCGTTCACTCGAAAGGTGCTCTCAGAAGACAACTCGGATATATCAATACTACCATTGTCGTGCACCTTTCTGACGAGAAAAGGTCCCTTCCATTTGCTCTGTAGCTTCCATGGAAATAGTCGTAGCCTCACATCAAACAACCATACTCTCTGTCCAATCTCAAAATGCTTGTGGCTGATATGAGAATCATGCCACTCCTTGACTTTCTCCTTATAATGTAGGCTGCTTGAGAAAGCTGCATCTCTAAGCTCCTCCAGGGCAGCTAACTCTGCCCTTCTCTGGTCTCCCATACCATCTGGATCCATCAAAATATCTGTAACTGCCCACAGTGACTTGTGCCTCAGCTCAACAGGTAAATGGCACGGCTTGCCATAAACGAGGCGAAAGGGAGATGTACCCAATGGAGTCTTGAAAGATGTCCTATATGCCCACAAGACCGAGTCCAAAAGCTGTGACCAATCCTTTCGGTCAGGGCGGACGACTTTCTGTAAAATAGTCTTGATCTCCCTATTCGACACCTCAGCTAGACCATTCGTCTGTGGATGGTAAGGTGTGGCAACACGATGGTCTATACTGAACTCGCTAGCAAGGGCCTTCACCTGGTCGTTGATGAAGTGAGATCCCCCATCAGAAATAAGAACTCATGGAACCCCGAACCGCGTGATGATATGTTTCTTCAAAAATCTGCAAACTGTCCTCGCATCAGCGGCTCGGGCGGGGATAGCCTCAACCCAACGACTAACATAATCAACGGCCAACAGAATGTACTCAAATCCCTGACTCTTAGGGAATGGACCCATGAAATCGATGCCCCATGCGTCAAAAACCTCACATAAGTGAATGGGCTGCATCGGCATCATATCACGCTGTCCACAAGTGCCCATCCTCTGACAGTCAGTACACCTCTTCACGAACTCATCAGAGTCCTTGAAGAGGGTAGGCCACCACAAGCCGGATTGGAGCACTTTCTGTGCTGTTCTCCTCCCAGAATGATGTCCTCCTGCCTCAAGCTTGTGGCAGTAAGTGAGGACGCTATGGTGTTCCTCCTGAGGAATACACCGACGCCAGACGCTATCCCCTCCTTCGTGGTAAAGGATGGGATCCTCCCAGTGGTAGGACTTGGCCCTCGCAAGGAAGGTCTCAAGTCTCTGCCTGGGCCAATCTTGTGGGACTTTCCCTGCAACGAGAAAGTTCACAATATCGGCATACCACGGGAGTGAGGCGATAGCAAGGATCGCCTCATCTGGGAAGGTATCTCGAATGGGATCAATCTGCTCAGAATCCTCAGGCTGCTCTAGTCGGGAAAGATGATCCGCCACCACATTCTTGACTCCAGGCTTATCCTTAATCTCAATGTCGAACTCCTGGAGTAGAAGGATCCATCTAGTCAGTCTGGCCTTGGCATCCTTCTTTGCCATGAGGTACCTGATGGCGGTGTGATCTGTAAACAAAGTCACTCTAGATCCAATGATATACGATCTGAACTTATCTAGGGCAAACACTACGGCTAGCATCTCCTTCTCTGTGACCGTATAATTCCGCTGGGCGGAATCCAATGTGCGGCTAGCATAGTGTATGGCAAACGTAACTCCATCCCTCCTCTGTCCCAGCACTGCCCCCACGGCAAAATCGGAGGCGTCCGTCATGATCTCGAATGGGAGAGACCAATCAGGCGGCTGGAGAACTGGAGCCTCAATAACATGCTGCTGGAGAGTCGCAAAGGATGAGAGACACTTGTCATCGACAAGGAACTCGGTGTCTTTCGTCAAGAGGTCAGTCAACGGTCGGGCAATCTTGCTGAAATCCTGAATAAATCTCCTATAAAATCCAACGTGCCCCAGGAATGACCGTAGCTGCCTCAAGTTGGACGGCGGTGTGAGTTTCCTAATGACATCAACCTTGGCCGGATCAACCTCCATGCCCCTGCTGGAGATGATGTGGCCAAGCACCGTCCCTTGAGTCACCATGAAGTGACTCTTCTCCCATGACAGAACCAAATGAAACTCGATACATCGCTGGAGTACCCGGTCTAGGCAGTCAAGCCAAGAATCGAATCCGTCGCCGTAGACCGAGAAATTGTCCATGAAGACCTCCAAACACTCCCCTACCATATCCGAAAAGATCGACAGCATGCACCTCTGAAAAGTCGCAGGGGCATTGCATAGCCCAAATGGCATGCGTCGAAAAGCATATGTGCCGAAGGGACAGGTAAAGGTGGTCTTCTCCTGATCCTCAGGAGCGATGGCCACTTGGTTGTAGCCCGAGTACCCATCCAGGAAGCAATAATGGCTCTTCCCTGCCAGTCTCTCAATGATCTGGTCAATAAAAGGCAGGGGGAAATGGTCCTTCTTGGTGGCTTGGTTGAGTCTCCTGTAGTCAACGCAAACCCTCCAAGAGGTGGGTACTCGTGTAGCGATCTCCTCTCCCGACTCACTGATCACAGTCGTGATGCCCGTCTTCTTGGGCACCACATGCAAGGGGCTGACCCACTTGGAGTCGGAAATGGGATAAATAAAATCTGCACTCCACCATTTTGATATTTCCTTCATTACGACCTCTCTCAGGTTGGGGTTCAGTCGCCGCTGGAACTCACGCGACGGCTTCGCCCCCTCCTCAAGATAGATATGGTGGGAGCACACTGCTGGACTAATCCCATGGAGATCCGCTACGCTCCATCCGATCGCCTTGCGGTTCTTTTCAAGAACCCCCATCAGACGGGATTCTTGCTCTCCAGTCAACTCGGCGGAAATGATGACTGGGTACATCTCTGGATCGCCCGCAAGGAATCGATACTTCAGCGAAGTAGGGAGCGGCTTTCGCTCTAGAATGCTGGGTGCTGGCAAGTCTGGCTGCGGAAGAAACTAAGTGAAAGCTGCTAAATCTGCCAAATCTGCCTGGGAAAGTGAAAGCGTACTCTCGCAAACCGGATCGGGAGGAGGCTGCTCAACTGCACTATCTCTGCTCGGCTCTGCATCTACCTCCTCCTCATCTATAGGCTCAGGTGAACTCAGGTCTGGCATCTGATCATAACAATCGACCCAATCAGACTCTGAATCCGAGGGATCTGCATCAATCACGGTGGCATCAGTACCACCGGAAAACAAGGTGGCCTCAGCACCACCATCACTGAACATCGTGTAGCGATCAAGGACCGGCTCTGCTGCCTCTATGGTATCCTGAACCAGGGCTGTGCTCTCCAGACTCTCCTCTGCTATCATCTCGGCATCAGCTGTGTCTGAATATGAGAGGATGGTCTGTGCTGCAGGATCTGCCCAAGCTGCCTCATCGTTTGTGATCACAAAATCACAGTCCTAGTGGATGTCTGGCTCTGTGTCTGTCAGCTGCTCCGAATCTGTACTCGCATCTGAGCGGGTTCTCTCTCTAGCTCTGTAGTCCTCGACCGTCTCTATTTGTATACTCTCGCCCTCGACACGAAAGTACACCTTCCCGCTATCATGATCAGTCACTGCCTTGGCTGTGGCCAAGAATGGAC
Source organism: Ottelia alismoides (assembly GCA_037367405.1). Lineage (NCBI taxonomy): Eukaryota > Viridiplantae > Streptophyta > Magnoliopsida > Alismatales > Hydrocharitaceae > Ottelia > Ottelia alismoides. The sequence continues at coordinate 953,220 of JAZKJV010007129.1, forward strand.
GACCAAGGATGATGGGGGTATCGGCCACTGACTCAGGGATCTCCATGTCCAACACTACGAAGTCCACGGGGAATTTCAGGCCCTGAATCGTGACGATAACGTCTCGTAATAACCCCTTCGGCCTCTTGACAGATCGATCAGCGAACTGAAGGACTGTTCTGCTCTGTCGAAGAGTGCCCAACTCGAAGCGGTCGAGAAGGGCTGCCGGAAGAAGGTTGATCGACGATCCGCTATCTAGAAGAGTACGGTCGAACCTCTGCTCACTGATCTGGCATCTGACATACGGGGCCCCTGAATCTGGCCTCTTGGCTGGCAGTCGGTTCTGGATCGCAAAACACGTGGCTTTCGTCAGCACATGGATCTCGGACGTGTGGTTCCTCCTCCTCCTCCTGACTGTAGTCCTATCTCTCAAAGATCGCTGGAGAAGGGGGATGTGCTGCAAAGCCTCCTGGAGGGTCAGCTGGATGTGAAACCGATCAATCATGCTCTGGCTGAACTCCTCAAGCTTTCTCTTTTTTGGATCATCTTTTTTCTTCCCCTTCCCCATCTGAAGGGCTCTAGGGAAGGGGATCACAGGGTCCTTCTCAGATGAAGGACTAGGAAAAGGTCTAGACGGTTCAAGGACCGGATCCACACATACATCATGCACCACAGTGGGACCAGAAGAAAGTAAACCTTTTCCTTTATTCATAGCAGAGTTTTGAGATACAGGAATGCGAGGAAAGACAACATCTCTATCTGTACAAACACCGGTGGCCTCAGTACCACCACGGGCTGGCTCTGCTGCTGCTGCTGTAGGTAGACGTCTTGCGGCATCAGTACCGCGTGCTGGCTCGGCTCTACTGGTGGCATCAGTACCACCTCCTCGAACTGGTGAAGCGGCGGCCTCAGTACCGCCGGTGGGATCAGCATCCTTGGTGGCATCAGTACCACCGTCATCATCTGGAGCGGCCTCAGTACCGCTCTCCTCCTCCTCATGTGGCGCCTCTGGAGTGTCCTCGTGGTGAAGCTCAGATGAGGCGCCGCCGCCTGCTGGGGTCCTACCGCTCCTAAGTGTGACAAAATCAGCATCAAATAGATCCGAAGATGTATCATCAAATGGGTCACTAGGAGTGGCTAACTCAGTATGTACTACCTGCTCAGATTTCCTCTTAAGGTTGTTCGGATTCGGCTCGATCTTGGCTGGTATGGCGGCCTTCCCTCTCACCAGGTCCCGCATCTCCTGGCGGAACTCGTCCATCTCCCGTCTGAATGTGGCATGCTGGTCCGTGAGGAGGCGGGCGATGTCATCCAAAGCGGGGCTCTCGTGGGGGCCCGACGGGTAGCCTCTCTGGGGGTGAGGCTGCTGGATCTGCTGCTGATGGTGCTGGTAAGAGGGATATGAGGACGGGTGCTGTTGCTGAATCGGGTGAGCTTGCTGCTCACGCCTCCATGACTGTCCCTGCTGCTGATAGGGACGAGGACCGTAGGATGATGGCTGGTGCTGCTGGTGTGCTGGGTGCTGCGGCTGCGACTGGTGCTGGTCTCTCTGCTGGGAGTACTGCCCTCCCTGTCCTGACGGCTGCTGCTGGGGCTGGGCACCACCACTCCCCCACCTGAATCCGGGATGGTCTCGTCAGATCCCAGGCTGGGGGCGGTCATACCAAATCCCGTTGACAACCATCAACGGCTCTGCATCGAAGGGGTCTGGCGGCAGTACTGCCAGAGGCTGATCCGGCTGGTAGACCACCATCTACATGTCTGGAGATGGTGGGGACTGGTAGGTAGGTTGCGGCTGCTGGTACGGCTCCGCCTGTACAAGGTGAACCTGTCTAGGCTGCTGTGAAGAGCTGGAGCGCTGGGACGAGCTGTTGCTGCCGCCGGTATCGCCTCGCGACAGAAGACGGGGCTGTGAAGCCGTCTGTGTCTCTTGGAGACACATGAGCTGGGTCTTCATGTCGCTCAGAACCTGTGCCATCTGTTCCATCTGAGTGATGCTCTGGCACTGCTTCTTCTCTATCAGCTCCATGCGGTCCAACTTCTCGCTGATGATACCCATGTCCGCAGCGGATGACTCTGCCTGTGCTGTTGCGACTGCGGACGAACTGGATGGACCTGCATCTACCCGTGCTATCCGCTGGTACTGCACGGGTCCTGGCTGCTGAGGCTGGGGTCTCTGAGTATACAATCGGGTCTGAGACATCACCATGTAGTTCTCGGACATCTCCTCGTAGATGGCCCAGACCTGATCGTGGTCCTTGGCAAAGTAGGACCCGCCGCAAGAAGCGTTCACCAGACCCTGAAGCTCTGGCGTCAATCCGCTGAAAAAGCTCTGAACTAGGTTCAGCTTGGATATGTCGTGGTGCGGGCATCTGTCTAGGAGCTCTCGAAACCTCTCCCAAGCCTCGTGGAACTGCTCGTTGGGGAACATGGAGAAGTTGCTGATCAGGGCCCTCGCTGCATTCGTCCGCCCGAGTGGATAGTACTTTTTCAAGTACTCGGTGCGGAGCTGCTCCCAGGTGTAGACAAACTTCCCTAGATGCTTCAGCCAGGTGGTTGCTCTATCTACCAGTGAAAAAGGAAAGGCTATCATCCGGATCGTATCCTGGTCCACGTGGCGGTCGTGGACAGTGCTGCAGATCATCAGAAACTCCTGGAGGTGGAGATGGGGCTCCTCAGTAGCAAGTCCGTGGAAACGGGGCAGCAACTGCAAGGTGTTCGGGGGGAACTTGAAGTCCCCCACGATCGCTGGCACTACCACCCAGTGATGCATCAGAGTAGATCCGGGGTTGTGTAACTCCCGCATCGGTCGTGGTGCTCCTCCTGCCGCGGCTGCTGCCGCTGCGGCGGCGGCAGCTGCTGCTGCGGCTGCGGCTGCTGCGGCTGCGGCCTCTGCATCAGGCATCTCCTCAGGCTCGCTCAGGATCTCCTCAGGCTCGCTCTGCTGGCCTCGCTCTGCTCTGAGCCTCTCCAACTCACGCCTCATCTCTATCATGAATGCCCCCTGATCACGTAGCTGCTGCTGTACTATCTCGAGTGATGCGATCAGGGTGGAGTTGATCGCCCCCTGGTCTAGAACAAAATGTTGGTCTCCTCGTGGACCTCCGGGGTGATCCTCTGAACTGCCGGCCATAGCGACGTCTGCAAAATCAAATGAGCCCAACTCAGGTGCTGTCAAATCTGCTAATCTCTCCTCGGGCTCATGTCTCTCAATACCAGAAGAAAGGGGGTTGAGGGGGAACAGGGCGGAATCGTACTCGGGCTCGGAGAGCTGGTCTCGGCTCTCGCAGGCCAACCTAGATGATCGGATAGACGTGCCCGAAAGCGGTGCAGCAAGAGGCTTCCTAAGAGACCGTCTACCCATCATCTTGATCTGGCGAGTAGTGCGGATGAGATCTGGAATCAACTATGATAAAAAAACAAACCCCCGGTTCACCAACGCAACGCGAGCTGAAGACCGTGAAAGTTCGGTCAAATTATCTTGTCTATTTTATTTTGGTGAACACACAAAATATCAGAGCGCTTACGTGACCTGTTAGGATATCCGATGCTATCCCAACCGACTGGCCCGCACGGAAAAATCGGTAATCAGTCGGGTCTAGCACTGGGAGGCTCTACCTAGGGTGCGGGTCACTCTCTCGCGCATCCAAACAATACAATGAGGGGGTTGCTCTCCCCAAGACAAAGTTGTTAGGGTGAGCGGTTTTTAAGATCAAGTATGATTAGCAGTCCCGATTTTATTGTTTTTCTTTTTAATATTTTTCAAAGCAAACAAAAGGCCTAACGAATTTTTTGGTTCTCCTGATTATTTAGTCCAAAAACAGGGGGGAGAAGACGAAAAAGCCGATGCGCGATAAATCAATGATGCATGCTGAGATAGAAATGCGTACCTTGTCTCCAGCACTCTACATGCAAGTGATCCGCGCAGAATTTAAAGACAGGAAATAAACTACCTAAATGATGCAAGCGGGAAAAACCGAGTCCTAGATGAGCAATTTCTAGCGCAGAACCGTCTAACTCAGTCACTCGTCCTCGATCCAAAGAGTCCGGTCTAGACCCACCCCTCCTCTTCTCGACAGGTCGAGTTCAGGAGTAGCGCTTGACGGGGCAGGCTCGCGGCGCGTAGGCTCTCAGGAAAGTGACTAAGTTATTTTTATTATTTATTATTAGTAGGTCCAATTACGTTCTATGGGAACAGATAAGCAATTAGGTGTTTGGATCCTACTAATTACGGCACAATCACCAGAAATTCCTAAGTCTAGGGGCTCGAGCAAAAAACCGCGTAAACACCGGAAAGGCAGTAAAAAGTAGAAGAAAGCCGCGAAAAACCGCGAAAAACTCCTAAGGGTCCCCCGAGCACACCGGTGCTCGGCGAAACAGACCCGCTAAGTCAAGCTCAAGTCTCTGAGTACCTGTATTATTACAAAAATAATAATCAAATATCCTAAGCTAACCTCACCCACTCAACTCTCTCTCTCGCTCTCTCCTGCTGCTCGATAAAGAAACGAGCCGCCTCCGCTTCGCTCGGGTGCACCGGCGCTCCTAGGAATACCGCCCTCGCTCCTCGGGCCCTCGTAAGAAACAGAGAGAAAAGTGGTCAGTCCAAGATTATTATCAAAAATATCAGAGAAATATATATATGCAACAAATCTATACAAAAAGTCGCGAGACTCGAAAAGCCGCGGAAAAAGCTAAAAACGACTACTAAGCCGTGCTCCCCGGCAACGGCGCCATTCTGATGACACAAAAAGCCCGAGCAACAGAGGTAGAAGGTACAGAAAGATAGTTCGTTGCGACCTCAGTCACTCAGAATGTGTCAATCAAGAAAAATGAACCACAAAATACGCAAAATCAATCAAACATGCAGAAGCGGACCTGCTAAATGTTTAACCTAGTATAGCACCCAGGGTCGAACACAAGGAGCACGGATTGGCTGAAAAGCCTACGAAGTAGTCAAAGAATCAGAGAAGAAGGTAAAACATTTTTTTAGTGGTTTTTAATTGTTTTAAATTTTTTGAAATTTTTAATATGTGAAGGAAATGAGAAAAACAAAAGCAAGCACACTTCAACAAATTATTTCATGCATCAAAATTCAAGCAAAAATTCAAACAAAAACATTTTTATGTTTTTTATGTTTTTTAATGTTTTTGGTGAATTTTTGGAATTTTTCTGATGTGTATTTTATTTTCTAAAAATCAAACAGTAAGAAAAACAAGGGGTACTGTCCAGCCAGGCCCAAAATCCAAAGATAAAATATCTAAGGATCTCAAGAGGGCCTGGAGGTATTTTTCCTGGATTCTAGATAAGATAAGGAAAATTTGAGCACCAGAATTATTGTTTTTGGTTTTTTAGATTATTTAATAGAATTTTTATGGGTTTTTGAGGGTTTTTAGATTTTTATGGTTTTTTAAGCAGTGAAAAATAGCCAAAATTGGCTAGAAAATCAAGAAACACAACAGAAACAGTTCCTAATTTTTATAGAATTTTTAAGAGGGTTTTTATATTTTTTTTGTGATTTTTCAAGTTAAACAGTGCCAAAAATAGATGTTTTTGAATTTTTAAAAATAGCAAATAAGATCGAAAATGTCCTCAAAAATCTACAAAAATCCTACACCATAACAGGAGCCATGTGTCAAATTTTTGTTGGATTTGGAGGTGATTTGATATTTTATTCAAAAATGACAAGAGGGCATTGTGCACAGGGACCAAAGTGCAAATACCCAAAGTTCTGGGGGTCCTGGTGCAAAATACCCAAGAAATCACGCGCGAGGCGCGTGATTGGGGCACTCAGGGACCTATATGTAAGAAAAACAAGTCCGAGGACCTTTTGGTAACTTGTACCAAAGAGTCCAGGGGCTGTTATGCAAATATCCCACTAAAAGACGCACATGTGCAAATAAAACGCTCACAGGGGCATAAATGCAATTACTGAAAATATTTCATTCATTTATGAACAACCAGAACTACAGGGCTAATGTTGCAAATATACCAAACAAAGCACGTGGCGAAGCACGTGACAGACACTCACAGGGGCATAAATGCAAATAAACTAGAGTACCAGGTTCCAAGTGCAAATATCCCAATGTAAATAAAAGACACACAATATTTACAGGACTAAATCTAAAAACATAAACTAAGAGGGGGCCTACGGTAAATTACCCCTTTATTACGTCGACGGCTGGAAGATGGACGCGTGGCTGATCTGACGGTCCTGGACGCTGGCGTCTCTCTCTCCTTCCGCACGTGGGCCGATCGACGTCTCAGAGGGGGCCACGTGGAAGATCTGACGGGTGCTGGTGGATGGCGCCTCCCTCTCTGCTCTAACGGTCCCGATCAACCCTCGAATTGATCGGACGGTGGCTGCTCCTCGATGAATGGATGGCCTCGATGGAAACTGGAGCACTGAGGGTAATCGGACGGTGGTCGAGGAGCCTCGAAGAACAGGTGGCCGGCTAGTTTCGCCGGCCTCGTGCGCGTTCTGTGGTCCTCCTCAGCTGCCTCTGAAGATCGGAGAAGGTTGGCGATGAAGCTCCGCAGCTGTTGGTGGTCTCCGATGGCCCAGCCGAGCCCTGGAGGGGCTCGGGCAAGATCGACGGAGGGAAGCTTCTGGCCTGGATGTGGGGAAGCCTCAGATGGCCTCCTCTGGACCTGCAAGATAGCTCAAAAGCTTCGCGGGTCGAGGGCAAAATGCCTCGACCCGGTTAGGTGGTGTGGAGGTGGTCTGTGCGTCGGTGCGGGCGAACCCCGGCGAAGCGACGGCGAGGGGATTCGAATCCCAGCTCCTGTGCGAGCTGGGTTGAATGGAGGGGCGGAGAAGGTGCGCGGGGGAAAGGCGAACGTGATGGGGGATTCCGATGATCGAGTGGGTGCGGGAGATGGTCGGAATCGACGATAAACGACGGCGGCGCGATTTGGGGGTAAATGGAAATTAGGCTAATTAAGAAAGCTAGAAGGTTACCTGGGTGGCGTGGTAGACTAGGCTGGAGCTGAGGTAGCTCCCGGTCGTGGCCTCGAAGGTCGTCTGGTCCTGAGGCTCGAGCTCCGGCTCTGGGCGGAGCACGGTGGCGCGCAGTCGCCGGATCAGTGGTCCGACCACCCCCTCCTCGCTGCGACACGGGCAATCGAGAGCTGTCACCTCAGGGACTGCGGTGGAGGTCACGGGACAGAGAATGGGGAACCAAAGATGCCGGAATCGAGCGGCGGAGCTCAGAATATATATGAGTGCAGACCCGACTAGGGCTGATCGGGTAGGGTCACCGTGGCGCGCGGATCCCGAGGTAGATGCCCGGCGAGGATGTCGGATGTGGGAGGTGTCAAACGGAGCCGGGGTTTAGGTGTTAGGCAATCGGGTCGAGCGGGTATAAATCCGAGAAGAAGGTCCGGTGCTCGAATCCGCGAAGAATGGTCCTGGGGGGGTCAGTTGACCGGGCGGTCAACATCCCCAGGGCCCAATGAAATCAGGCCACGTGGCGAGATCTTGAGGTGACAAATACACCTAGCTAGGGGCCGAATCAGCAAAAACTTTCAACATGAAATATTTTTCTTTTATTTTTTTCTATTTTTTGGTGATTTTTAATTAATTTTTGGAAATAAAAATAGGGTATTTACATAGTATAGCTATACATAGGTATTTGTACAATGTTTCTTTTTAAATTTTTTTGATTTTTAATTTGTTATTTTTGTGCATTTTTATTCCTATTTTATATTTTATTTATTTATAGTATAAAATTAGGAATAAAAGGGTATTTTTATTTTATTTTTATTGTTATATACATGGGTGGAATAAATAGTTATATACATTTATATACATGATATATATACAATGTATTTTTGTATTTTTAATTTTGTTATTTTTATTTGATTTTTGTTTTGATTCTTTTTATTTTATTTATTTACAATATGTAACATAGAATATTTACAAAAAAGTTTACTAAATAATTTTATTTATTTATAGGGTTACATAAATAAGGAGGCATGGTTTATGTACATGGTGAAAGGGTGTTTTTGCATTTTTGATTTTTAGATTTTTATTTTGTTTTTAATAGTTTCTAAATATATACAAAATATGTACAAGCATATTTTTGGGTGAGGAAAATATAATTTTATTTATTTACAAAAATCTATACACATGAGCCCCTATCTCCCTCTACTTTGGCTTTTATGCGGTCAGGCCCATGCTGAGCCCTCCCTTGGGTTAGGTTGCTCAATATTTATTCTAAATATTTCCCTCTTTTTCTTTTTACTCTTGATTCTTTTATTTTTGCACAAAAACATGCTAATTATAGGTTTTTACACAATGCATGCTTTTGGTAATTATTGATATTTACATATATCTACATGTATTTGCAAAGGTTTTTGTAGCTAAAATATAAGAATAAAGAGTGATGAATGGGTATTCATCAGTCTCCTTTGGGCATGTTGCCCTATCGTCTTGTATATGGGAAGCCGTGCCATCTGCCAGTTGAATTAATTCACAAGTCTCTATGGGCAGTTAACAGTTGCAATTTAAACTCACGCAAAAGTGGTCAAAAAAGAAAGGATGATCTGAACAGACTCTTGGATTTCCGAGACTATGCATACGATAACACATTGATATACAAAGAGAAGGTGAAACGCTGGCATGACCGGCACATCAGACGAAAGACCTTTGACATTGGATAGAATGTATGGTTATTTTATGCAAAGTTGCAGATATTCCCGGGGAAATTGAAGAGTAAGTGGACAGGGCCATTTCGCGTTTGTGAAGTGCGTGACAATGGAAGTATTGCCATATCAGAATTGTCCCCTAACGCACAACCATTTGTCGTCAATGGCCAACTCCTGAAGCCTTACCTCGAACCATACACATTCTTGGCCGTTGTAGACTCCATTCAACTTGTGCACCATGATGACATATCCACAACAGTGACATCATTAGAAGATTCAGACAATGTACTCCAAAAATGTTTATCTGATTTTCTTCTTTTCTTCTTTTCCTTTTCTATCTTCTTTTTGTATCTAAAAGGTGCTGCCCTTGTAGATAGTTTCTATACTTATGACATACCTTGTCCTAAGTATAGGGGGATGTGCACCCCGAGTTCGTCATTTCATTTCGATCCTCTCCATTGTCTCCTCTTCTTGTCTTGTCTATACTTAGGAGTATCTTACCCTAAGTATAGGGGGAGACAATCCGAGTACGATCTGTGTATTCCCACCCTTGACCCTCCCCGCTTTATGTAAAGTCTTCTATACCTAGGATTATTCGATCCTAAGTATAGGGGGGACGGTCAACTTATCATTCATTCATTTCTTATTCATATGTTCTTTCGACTTGTCTATACTCAGTACGAGTTATGTCTTTGCTTTTCTCTTCGATCTATGAGGACATAGCTCAAGCTAAGTATAGGGGGGTCGTATATACCTTGCATATACTTTAAGCCATAACTCATACTGTAAATAAAAGTATCATTATTACTATAATAAAAGATGATTGTGAGCTCCTCAGATTCTTACATACTAATTAATAAATCAGGCAATGTAGCTTTGTGAAAGATTTGAAAATTTTTGTGAAAACATTTCAAAAGGATTGTAAAAAGTATTCAATCTTTGTAAATATTTTGGATTGCAAAAATTTACTTTCTTGGCGTGAAATAATTTTTTTTTTGAAAAATGATTTGCAAATGGTTTGGAAAATGGTTGCAAAATTATTTGAAAAATCTATTTATGCTGTTTGGAAAACCAATGCAAAATGATTTGCAAATGTGTGTACAGGTTTGTAAAAATAATTTGGACTATAGTTTTCAAAAATCTTTTCCAAAATGATTTTCAAAATAAGGCTGAGGAGTATACACAGAAATCTCTCATACAAAAACAAGCAACAATTCCCAATAAAACTTATAAGAGCCCAAATAAGTTTTTGCTCTTTGTATATACTGATTAATAAATCAGCTTAAATAGTTTTGCAAAATGATTTGAAAAATGGTGTGAACTGTTTGGAAAACTTTTTGTGAAACGATTTCAACCTTTGTGAAAATATTTTGATTGCAAAAATTCTTTTATTTGTGTGAAATAAAGGATTTGGAAATCCTATGTGCAAATGTTTTGAAAAACATTTTGTAAAAGTATTGTGAAAAATGTATATAGTGTTTGTAAAATCTTTGCAAAATGGATTTCAAATGTTTGTAAATATTTGCAAAAATTATTTTGTACTATAGTTTTCAAAATGATTTCTCAAATAAATTTGAGGAATAAAAGATATAAAATGAATCATAAATACATTGAATTCTTTATCACTTTGATCAATCCTGTAAATTCTTTGAGGCTTGTAAAATTAAGCGGCACGCCCGTGTAAATAGTTGTACATATTTTATACTTTGAGTGCCAAAATTGTTTTACTTGCAAAAATTCTTTGTGTAAAACTTTTCTCTTTGCTTTCAAAATTCTTTGAAATTGCATATTTGTAAATAGCATTTTTATAGCATCCATATTCTTTGATTGGGCTTGATGATTGAACTAGTCCAATACAGTCGAAGATTGGAGCTTGGTTGGACCTTACCGCACCTAACCGCACTGGAACCTTATGGGAACTAGTTTAAGGTACTTCGGGTCTATTCAGACTTAATTCTTTGAGAAATCAGGACTGGGTTCAAGTCACCTCAGTGGACTAACTAGAACTTTTCGAGACACACGCATGACTCTTGTCGGTCGTGACCTCACTTGGACACTTGCACTTTTCACTTGGCTCAACTCAGTTGGGTGGTGAGGGGGTTGGATTTGCCAGTCTGAGACGCACACGGGTGGAAACATTCGTCCTCGTCTAGGGAGGGAAGTGCACCCCAACCTGGTCCAGTTTCAATGAAGTTGAATGACAGGAGAGTGCGGGTTGCAATAAAGCTTCAAAAGAGGGATAGTCTTCTGGCTCAAGAGGAAAAAGTCCTTATGTAAATGCTGCTGTAAATAGTATGTTGAAAAAAAACTCCAAAAAGTGGACAGGCTTGTAAATAAAAATAAAAGTGTCTGCCGGAGTATGTATATATGTTGTACAGAAAATAAGCAAGCTTGAGCATCAAAGTTACACCATGTAAGCCTGCAGCTGGATGACTTGACTACACTGGTCTGGCATCCCAGGATAGGTAGCTACACTGGCTACCGTCCATTCTTTTCTTCCCCTCCTCCTCTTGAGTTGGATGCTACTTGAACTTAGAAGGGAATACCCGCTCCTCGATGGTAGAGGGCTAGATTGGGGAATCATTGGTTGTCATTCTGGAGAAGTCAGTCCCTTTGTCATTTCAGTTGGGGAGAGCCACCATCACTTACACCGTACAAGTCAGCTTCATAGTCATAAGGGTTTGCGTATGATGTAGGCTAGTTCTGACATGGCTATTGAGGAGATTTGAACCGAGTTTTGTGACTCTCGAAGGCTGTTGTGTTTTAAATTTGGTTCCCAACCAGGTTCCACACACATTATCACACCAATGTCTAACCTATGCTCCAAACTCCGATTTTGTAAGGACAAGAGATTACATTGAAAGCTATCTTATTCATTTTATCTTTTTCTATTTTCAATTTCCTTTTTCTTTTCTTCTCTTTTCATTTCTTTTTTGTACTTATTGCATAAGTATTTGCTAGGTACTAGTAAAGGCAAGTATAGGGGGGTGATGAACCTCCATTTCATCACCTTTATTCTATCATTTTGGCCTCAAAAACCCCAGCAAATGCATGAAAATAGCATCAATTTGTACATAATAGCATATATTATTTATTGCATTCATTGTACAAAAAATAAGGTTTTCAATGCCAAAATTATAGAATAAAGGGGAGAAAAGAAAAAAAGGAATAAAATATTGCAAATATTTTATGACCCGAACCCCGAGACCAAGGCCAACATGGAATTGGTCGACAAGGAATAAAGTAGGGGGAGATAAGGGCCAGTGTACAATAAATACCTCATTCATTCATGCATTTATTTATGCATTTTTTGACACCTATTTTGTATATAATTATTCATTCATCAAATAAAGAAACTTTGTTCACGAGAGTTGTAGATAATGATGTAAATAAAAATACAAAATTGAGTTTGCGTAAAAATAATACTCAGTGTACATCTTATACACAGAATAAAAAGCCAAAACCTCAACTTCACAGACCCATATCTTGCAAATAAAAACTCCAAATCACCCAAACTCAACTTTAATTGTATATAGCTTTCCAAGAACTATTTAATAAAATTAGTTTCATAATTTTTGAAGTACATCTGCAAAAGTTAGGTTTTTGGCCCTCATTGTGCAGCTTGCCTAATTAAAATATTCAATTTATTCATTGTCCCTTATTCTTATCAAATTATATTTTTAGAATTTTGTAATAATGTTTATAATACATGTACATATTGAGAATAAAAGAAAACCAAATAGAATTTGTAAAATAAAATAAGCTTATGTAATACATAGGCAAAATACCTATGCTAAGTATGTACATAAATAAAAAAGGATTTAATTATTTTATTCTTTATTTTATAATAATGTAAATATTATACACAACTTATTAAAAATATAAATCTAAAATAAAAACTAAGAAAATACATTAAATAAATAAAGTATATATAATATACAGGTAAAAGACCTACAAGTATACCTACATATACATATCCCTATTTATCTAAATGAAAATAAACTCATAAAAATTAAATAAAAATACCCTCACACTCACAAAAATAAATTCTAAATTTATAAAATAAGACAATAAAATAATAAAATAAAATAAACAAATTAAAAATAAAATATACAAAATACATGTAAATACATACATATACACATTATTAAAATAAAACTATAATAAAACACTTCGAAAAATTAAATAAAAATTGTAAATAAATACTACATGAAATAATACACATTTTTTATTTTATAAGAAAATTCTAATAAAATTATTTACTATGGTAAATAAATCATTTTAGAATAAAGTTTCATGTTTTGTCTTCTAGCGGCCGATGTGGACCAATGGGGCGCCAACCCTTGTTGACCACCTGGTCAACTGTCCCATCCAGGACCTGGTGTCTATGAATCATCTTTTCCATGGATTCCGTCCCTTTTTTACAGGCATCTCGTCCATCGATCAAGCTCGCTTTCTTCACAAGAAATCATCCCTGATTATCGCTGACGGCCGCCAATATCTTAGATCAACACGATACTCATTGGATTAATCAATAACCGCCGGTCAATAAGGGTCCACCCCAATGTCTATAAATAAGAAGCTTCGCCCCCCTCCTCAAATTTGGCCAAATTACTCCACCCAAAAGCCTTGATTCCTATCCTGGGAGGTTCCTCGTGACAGGGGGAGCGTTCCAGCACCTTGAATCGGCCGGAGGAGGGACAATTTTGACGCGGCGGAGCTCCGGCGTCCATCTTGCTCCCTGGCGGCCCCCAGGTATAAGAGCTGTCCTTTTTATGCATTGTAGGTAGATTTTGATTCTAGCTTTTCGTTCCAGTTGTTAGTTTAGTTTTTAGATCAGTAGGGTAGCTTAAAAATCAAAAAACGAAGTTCGCCGGAGCTCCGCTCCGGCGACTTCTGCACGGTGACATCAACTGTATCCGACCGCCACGGTCATTCCACTTCATTCCCCATCGTATTCTCCATCAATCTCTCATCTTCGTTCAACCAAGGACCCCCTGTCCTTGCGAATCGGAGCTCCACCTCCGCCTCTCGCCGGAGCTCCTCCGCCTCTCTCCATCTTGCTGTAGAGCTTCAAAACCCGGGATCAAGGAAGTAGCCCTCGCTCCCCTGGTTCTTCCTATGCAGGTCCAGCGAAGAAAGGAGCCCATCTGGGCTCGATTCGAACTAGGAAGAGGTTCCTAGAGGTCCCGTTCTTCACCGACCTCGTCCGAGCTCTTCGGACCTCCAGGTGCCATGGCGAGACCATCAGTAGACGTAGGAGGCTTTCAGCTACGTTCAGACCATCTCAGATGCGCGGGAGACGCCTGGAGGAGCCCAAGCTTCTCGATCGAAGCTCGCCCATGCGTGAGCTTCTTCCCAGTTCTTCCAGGAGGCTCCAACGCCGTCAGATCAGGAGGCCCGGCCCAGATCGCGTAGGAGCCGTCCGATGAAGACACGCACCAACCATCAGATCCGCGAGGAGCATCTAATCTGAACCCTTCATCAGCGAACCGGTATCCGCCGTCGGATGAGCGACGCGTGTCCAAGTGAAGCCCTCATCGTCGTCCGTCAGCGCCTAAATAAGGGGTAAATTTCTTATTTTACCCGAGTCCTTTTTGTATTTATTATTTACCCCTGTAATTAAAAGTTGAAGTTTAATTTAGCGTAAACATTTTGCATGGACCCCCCTGTATTTTCATGAAATTGCTTTGAGGTCCAAGCCACGTCACCTTACGTGTACCCCCACGTGAGGTGGTTAAATTGCACATGCACCCCTTTACGTTTGTAAATTTGCTTTGAGTCCATAAAATAAAATTTCCAGTGTAATATTTTTGTGAAAATTTGTATTAAGGACCCTGGACTTTGGAAATTACATTTTTGTCCCTGTGGGTGCGGAGCACGTGTAGTACCACGTGCTGGGTATTTTACGCAAGGGCCCCTGACGGGTTTTGTATTTCACTTTAATCCTTAAAATTGCAAATCACGTGTACTATTTTTGGGTGTTTTTGCACCGAATCCCCTGACTTTATTTTTATTTGCAAAAATGCCCCTCCCAGGCCATATATTTGTGTATGCTTTGTCCATTTATTTCATGTCTCATATTAACTTGAAAAATTTTGCAAAAATGGATATAAGCTCATGTTAGCTTGCTCTTGCACGCCATCATTTTAGTTTCCATTTTTGTTGCATTCTTGCATATATGAAAAATCAAAAACATGCATTTTATTTATTGTCTAGCTTAGAAAATACCAAAAAAATATTGAACCACCTCGAAAAATTCCAAAAAAAATTACCTATGGTCTAGTTTATCATATTTTAGTGTCAGTACAAAAATCACTAAAAATCTCAAAAGAAAAACCTTAAAAATTCAAAAACACTCTAAAACTTCTAAAAAGTATAAAAAATTCTAGAAAACCCCAAAAATAGCAAACTCAAGTTCTGAAATTCCTATATTTTATTTTCTTTACTGTAAAAATGGTTTGGAAAAAATTGTGTGGCTGTGTGATATTTTTTTAATTCCTATTTTACCCCCAGTCATTAGCTACTCCACTGTTTTGCTATATTTTGCTGATTAAAAATACCAAAAATATTTTGAAAAATGCCCAAAAATCACAAAAACAGTAGAAAATCATGAAAATACCAAAAAGATTTTATGTCTGAATTTTTGACCATTTTTGTATATTTTTATGAATATTATATGACCCCTCTCCCTACATTGTATATACATTCCAAGATTGAAAAGGAAAAAATATATCTATATATATATATATGTATACATTTATACAAATATGAAAACTATAAAAAAAATCAAAATCAAAATAGAAAATTAAAAAAAAGAGAGAGAGAAAAAGAAAAACCCACAAAAATAGGATTCATACAAGGATGACTCTGTTGTACATGAACATCATAGGCTGCTTCATTTTTTGTATTGCTCTTTGTGGTTCGACCTATACATGCTTATTCACTATACAATTTGTGGTAGAGTTAAATGTTAATTCCCAAATTTTTGGGACTTAATCTATTCATTCTTTTATTGTGGATTAATTGCTGACTAACCGATGTTCTGTGAGTGGTCGCCTCAGCGACAACATAATTCTGACCCTCGCAAAATGTCAGTTATCACCTGATACTACAAGCCCTAGATTGGTCTCTTCCTTTTGAGATCATGAGGGACGCCTCAGACTTTGTTGGAGGGGTTGTGTTAAGACAAAGGAGGGATGGCATCCCCGTTCGCCATAAACTACGCAAGCAAAGTGTTCGATATTGCTCACCATAACTATACAGTTACAGAAAATGATATGCTTACAGTAGTGTTCTCCTTGGATAAGTTCAGATCTCACTTAATTGGATCCAAGGTGATTGTGTTCATTGACCATACAGCACTACGGTACTTAATGGAAAAGAAGGACGCGAAGGCGTGTCTTCTTAGGTGGATTCTGCTTATCCAGGAGTTTGATTTGGACATTCGTGATAAACCTGGTAAGAAGAACGTAGTAGCTGATCACCTCTCCTGCCTCGAGGATCTTAATGCTTCTGATGATATAATGATTTGAGACTCCTTCCTCGACAAGTTGATTTTTGTTGTCGACTCACTCCCATGGTACGTCAATATCGTGAACTATCTTGTCTCCAAGAAAGTTCCCGAAGATTGGCCTAAGAGCCACATAGACCGACTGAAGTAGGATTTAAGACATTACCACTGGGAGGATTCGATCATTTTCTTTGAAGGACCGGATTGTGTCTGGAGATGGTGTATTCCTTAGGAGGAATATAAGAGTGTCCTTACTTTATGCCACAGTCTAGAGGCAGGAGGACACCATTCCGTTAAGAGGACCGTATGGAAGGTACTTCAGTGTGGCTTAAACTAGCCGACTCTATTTCCTGATGCGATCACCTTTGTAAAGTCGTGCCCGGTATGATAGGGAATGGGAGGAACCGTTGGTTCCAAGGATGAGATGCCGATGTCGCCTATCATCATTTGTGATGTTTTTAAAGCCTGGGGCATCGACTTCATGGGCCCATTCCCTGTTAGCCAGGGATTTGAATACATCCTTCTAGAGGGAGACTATCTGTCAAGGTGGGTGGAGGCTATCCCAACCCGAACCGTAGACAGCGGGATTGTCTGTAAATTCGTTAGAGATCACATTATCTCTAGGTTCATGATCCCCAAAGTGTTGATATCAGATGGGGGTAGCCACTTCATAAATAGATATGCAAAGAAGCTTTTGAAGTATCACGGTATCGAATACCGTATCGCTAGTCCTTACCACCCCGGACCAATGGCATGGCTGAGGTGTTGAATAGGGAGGTGAAAACCATATTGTAGAAGCTTGTCCGCCCAAACAAAAAGGGACTGGTCTCAGATCTTAAATTAAGTCCTATGGGCTTATAGGACAACTTACAAGACACCATTAGGAACCTCCCCATTTAGAATTGTATTTAAAAAGCCGTGCCATTTGCCCGTAGAACTACTACACAAATCAGAATGGGCAATCATGAAGGTTAACTAGAACACACACCTAGGACAAAAACAGAGAGAGATGGATGTGAATGAGCTTGTGGAAGTCAGAAGCCAAGCATACGACAATAGTTTGGTGTACAAGGACAAAGTAAAGCATTGGCATGATAAATATATCAGACGAAAGACCTTTGTTCCTTAACAGAAGGTATGGTTGTTCGATGCAAGGTTGAAGATTTTCCAAGGCAAGCTGAAATCCAAGTGGACGGGCCCATTCATAGTCCGTGTTGTGCAATAGTAGATGTGTTGAGATCTCAGATCTCATAGATGAAGCACAAACATTCCTAGTCAGTGGACAACTATTGAAGGACTTTGCCGAACCCAATGAACAGTTAGTACATGTTGAGGAGATTGTATTCATGTGCGAGACAGACTCAGCCATAAAGCCACGCGTGAGACCTTGCAGCAATGAGCTCTTGCCATCATTAGCATCTAGAAAGATTCAAACCGCGTTGTATATCCCCACCATTGTTGTATATTCCCCCCTCCCTTCCGCGACTCTAATCACTCACCACAGTTTCATATATTTCATCTACGATTATACTTAGGATGACCAGATCCTAAGTATAGGGGGAGAGTCACCTGAGTCCGTACACTATTCACTATACATCCTCTAGATCACATCGGTCCTCATACTTACTCATGTTTTATACATAGGCTGACTTGATCCTAAGTATAGGGGGGACCGAGGCCCATCATGTATATATACTCATCTACTTCCCCTCTTGATCTCGTACGCCCCATTTTTTATTTTCTTCTACACTTAGGCTGCCAGAGCCTAAGTATAGAGGGGCAGGATGACTTCTATACATTTTTCGCTCTTTTTGCTCACATATGCTTAGCAAGAGCTATGTCCCTTTCCTCGCTTTTTTTGCTCTGAGGACATAGCAAACGCTAAATATAGGGGTAGGGCGTGTATATATTACATATATACTTTACCCATAGCTCACACTTTAACGTATTTTTGTATATACTATACAATAATTACGGGTGGGTAAAAATTGAGATTTTTTTTGTAAAATACACATATATTTGTACTATACTTGTACATCTTGTCATAAAAAACGACAAAATCAAAATCAAAGGCTTCTTATTTACTCTTGTACATCATCTCTGCATTTAGAAAGAAAGAAAAAGAGTTTTGCATTTCATTCATAGAATGTCATCTACATCTCATATGCATATATACCATATGCAATATGAAAAGCTAGTGGGTTCTGAACCGAGTTCTGAATAGATATTGAGGGAGGACTTGATTTGACCTTAATCCACCTAATTTCATAGGAACCTTATAGACCAAGTGACTTAACTCTTTGAGTTCGCAAGTCTATGTTCACATGTCATCTTAATTAGTCTAAGTAGAATATATTGTGCATACACATGATTCTTATAGACAATGACCTAACTTGGACAAGCACCACGCACATAGCTCTTCATTGATGAGGTGGTGAGGAGGTAGAGTTCTTTAGCTTGGAGTAGCACACGGGTGGAAACATCTGTCCTCCTCTAGGGAGGGTAGTGCATCTCAACCTATTCTGGTGGTGTTGACGTTTAAAGATGGGACGCGGTGGGTTGCAATAATGCTTCAAAAAAGGAATAGTCTACTGTCTCAAGAGGAAAAACTCCTGATGTACATGCTGCACCTTGTATATAATTCGAAAAAATGCAAGAACTCTAAAACATAAAACAAGCCTGAGTGAAAATAAATACCTGTCAGAGTATGTATATTAGCAAGAACTCTGCAGCTGGATGACTTAGCTACACAGGTCAGGCATCCTGGGATAGGTAGCTACACTGGCTACCGTCTATTCTATTCTCCACCCCTCCTCTTGAGTTGGTCGCACTTGAACTTAGAAGGGAATACCCCGCTCCTCGAGGAAAGAGTTACTGGACCGGGGAATTAGAGTTACCTTGTTAGAGGGGGCTGCTTCTTAGCCATTTTTGATGTGGAGAGCTATTTTACACTTACACAGTACAAGTAAGATTAATAGTCATCAAAAATTTGCATTTGAGGATTTATTTTGACCTGACTATTAAGGCGTCTTGAATAGAAGACTTATGGAACTTGAAGTCGGTTAGGTATTTAGTTCAGATCTCAATAATTTTCTGCCATATTATTAATCCAAAGGTCGAGTCCAGATCCATTTTCAACTTTTGTTCATGACCTTGGTATGGAACCCAATTTCAATTCACTCTTGCATTACATTTTAGTTGCTCATGGATGAGCAAGGTTTAAGTATAGGGGGTTGATGCATCTGTGATTCATCCCTCTTAAAGATGAAAATAAGCCTTGTTCCCGAGTAATTAGGAGCATATTTCCACAAAAATTGCATAATTAGCATTCATGCATGCATTGATAATGTTCGCATTTTAGCATTCGCATCTACATTAAATAAGAAGCCCAATTCAATCATATGTGTATATTTTACACTAACTATAAATCCATAAATTCACTTTATATTGTATATATCACTAACAAATAATACAATAAAAATACCAAAAAAATTGCTAACTTGAATAATAACCCAATAAAACCTCAAACCTAGTTGGAGACCATGGACCTTATAATGCACATATTTCTCGCATACAGCCTCCGATATAGGTCTACTCATTTTTAAATTAATACACATTCAGAGGCCTTCAAAATGAGACCAATTTCATTTAAATCGAAGCTCGTATGCAAAACATGGGTTTTAGGACCTCATTGTACACTATATGTATGTATAATTGTATTGTACACTATATGTATGTATATTTGTACCCTTCTATTTTATTACTTTATTTTATCTTTTTTCCATTTTTGGTCAACATGAAACTTGTAGATCCCATCGAGATCTTCAACTTTCATGTTTTGAGTTTTTCTAAATTCGGCCATCTTTCCCCCTTATCTCACATTCTTTTTCAGCCTACCAGATTGGGCCACGTGGCGCCCTCTGGTTGCGCCACGTGACCCACTCCATTTCCCGCCACGTGCCTCGCCTCCTGGCCATTATATCTTCTTCTTCAGATCTTGGCCCACCATGCCGCATCATCTCTCAATCGTCCGATCTATCCCCAGATCACATCAAGACCGCACGTGTCCGCCTTTATTGGACATGCAAGCCCACGGAGAGCCATTATGCAATAAATGTTATTGCACATATCATTCCGTGATCTGAAATGAAGAATAACTAATTTGCATAATAGGTTCATTAGTACAACTAGGGTTATGTACCATGTCTATCTTAATGATCATACAGTTGTTGATTCAATTATTGAATCATAGAGGCTGGTGCTTTATTGAATATCTAAAGAGTTAGATTGAGGACTCACCAAGCACCGTCAAATGACTGTTAAGATGTGATCTCCAGCCTGAGTAGGAGATGGAAATCCTTTCTCACATAGGCTAATATATGACCGACCTCTTGATGCAAGTCCTCTGCATAGGAATAGAGATTCGGAGGTGTCAGATTAGTTAGGTCAAAGAGTTGACTTAACGAAATTGAGATAACCAAAGTCCTATATCGTATGCTGTCATGATACAGGAACGCATCCTATGACCAGAGACAGATGTGTTACTATATGTCTGAGTATGTATATTTGGCAGACCAATAGATTGATGACCTAACCAAGGTCTATACACTGGCGTGATGGTGTGCGTGCAAGGGCATATGAGTAATACAATCTCTCAAAGGGATCATATAGGTTCACTATTGAACCGGAAGACATGAGCTCACTCATGAGATATTGGGAAGAATCAAATTCCGTGCACGGTCGTCTCGCTTTGAAAGCTTGACTAAATTTGTAGGTTTGATATATACTTTTGGAAAGTATATGATCAAGATCTAGGTATGATATATGCTTTTGGAAAGTATATGATCGATACCAAATCCCAATGATCAAATAAGAAACTTACTGATAAAACCCTGAAGTAGACAATATAAAGTTGATCTAATACTTCATGTTTATTCTGGGTCTTCCAATATGCAGGATGTACATGTGTTGGGAATACCTGAGGGTGATGTGATCATAAATGATTGTATAACCATGACGCTTTTATTCCTAGGGAGTGATGAAAGGGGTCTGGATTTTAGTGACTCCTCTCAGTAGAGAAGTAATCTGATCTTCGTCCAAATGTTGGACATTGATCTGAATGTGATTCAGATGCAATGAGAAGATTAGATTTTCGGTCTTGATTTAATCAAGCATCTATGGGAGGCTCGAGATCTCGATTTGAGATGTGATCTCAATATCTAAGTCACTATACGTGGAACAATACAATCACCTTGTCCTTATCTCCAAGTATCTGTGGAGAAAGCGCATTATCCTTGAAAGAGTTCATGGATAATTTCATTGTTGATATAAGTATCCAAGCATCGAGAAAATTGATAATTAAAAGTGATTTAATTATCATGGCTAATATGAATTTAATTCGTATTATAAGGAGAGATATCTAAGATAACTAAATGTGATTTAATTATCAAAGATATGAATAATGTGAATGTTATTCATGTTATTTGGGCACATGAGAAAAGAGATCCAAGATGATTAAATGCGATATAATTATCATGGATATGACTAATGTGGATAGCACTATCCATATTAATCATATATATTATAAATGTGATTTATAATATCTAAGAGAGAGCATATTGAGATTTTTATTGTTAGTTAATTATTAATGTGAATTGGATTCACATTAGATGATTAATTGAAAATATAATTTACATTTTGTTTTAAGTTGTGAATGTGATTCACATTTTTTTAATGGCATGATTACAATATTTCACTAGATAATTGTGAATTATATTTGTGAAATAATTTACAACAATTGTTGTTGTAAATTTTTGAGATATATCATGAGATAATGAGATCTCATGAGATAAATGAGAACTCATGAGAAGAGTGGTCGTCCCTTATTTTTAAGGGATATGGTTTATCTTCTCATTATATCCAAGGATAATTAATTGATTTGATTTGAATTTAAATATATTGATTTATTGATATGTATTAAATTAAATTAAATTAATTGTCATTGTATTTTTCACAACAAGATCATGGCCATTGAAAGAAATACAAATCAATCTCTATCATTGATTGTGTGTTGTCCATGGATTGAGATCCATGGGCTCCCAAAACCCTAAATAAGAAAAGGCACCCTTACTCTTCAAGATAGAGATTTTAGATGATTATAATGAATGCTCTCTTCTCTCTCTACACGTCATGTGCCTCTCTCTATCTCTCTCTTATGGCCATCCACCATGGAGCCTTTGAGAGAATCGACATCGCTGCAGCATCGTCGTTATGCTGCTGGAGTTCTTACTCGCGGATCTCCATCTCCTTCGGTGTGTCTCGCTCGTGAAGAAGATGTTGGATCTCGTGTGATGAGATCAGGAGATCCGTCACTTGGATCATCAACATGGATTGCGATGAGCACGCGATTCATCCCCGCGCTCACAAGCGTCTCCTCCGTCGGATTGGACTTGAGACAGGAGGTCTCTTGGTTTAAATACTCAATCACAACCACGCTTCAAGAGGTAATCCTATTACTTGTTTGTGGTTCAGATGAAACGATCCGAGAAGTGTTCTTGGATCATGTGGTTTCATCACATAGAAAAAAATTAATTTCTGTTACATCGAGCAGCTAGTGCGACTAGTCGCTCCCGATCATATATGATGCGATCATCATGCTTCCGTGATGCGCTTGAGGTTTTTTTCCGTATCCTTCAAGTGGTATCAGAGCCATGTCGTCGAATATTTTTGATTAGATCCTTGAACCTACGAAGATTTGGGCTCGTTTCGGTTCGTGAAGCTTTTAGCATTTCAATTTTCGCAACCCTGTCTTGTAATAAAAATTCGGCCCTGTTTAAAATGTTTAAACACGAAATGTAAATTGGATAATTTTTCCCATTAATCAAGGAAACAGTAGAATTTGAGTTTGCGTAATTTCGATACCATTTGCTCAAGATAAGGTCGTTTTATTAACCATATAACACTATTTCGGGGATGGCGATTAGAACGTAATTAAGATGTTAATTACGATTTTAAAACGCCTAGAAATGTGTGTTTATCACATGGTTTCGTTTTTAAATCAAGTTATCAATCTCTGTAAATTGATTTTGCTTAATTTGGCTTTAAAATGAATGAGATATGCTATTTTTAGTCAGTGAGGGTCACTGTTGGAAATTGCATGATTATCCAAAAACTTGTGATTGTCATTCGAATAAATTAGTAGAAATTAATTGTTAATTTTCTGAAATGATTAATGATAAATATTTGTGAAATATTTAAAGATGATAATTGTTTCCTTGAATGACATTTCACTAACCAAAATGATAAGATAGTTGATCTTGATCATAATTGGTTAATATGAAATCATCAACAAACATTGTTTTCATGAAAAACCCTAGTTTATCCTACAATAGTTGTAGGACAACTTTTACTTGCAAAACCCTATTTCTTGAGTAGGATTGGGGGATTTGTTTAGCAAATCTCCTTATAATATTATCAAAATGGTTTTGATGAATATTATATGGTATAATTTCGGTTTAAAAACTGATGAGCATCTCAAAGTACACAATGATCTATCTGGCATTATCCTTTCTTGAGGTGGATATGATGTCTAGTCGGAGAGCATTTGGGTAGCGGGTTGCAACGTATGTGCTCCGTCCCACTCTCGTCGGTACTGGCCATGACAGCGGGTAGGGAGTCGATAACGCCAGAGAAGTCAAAGTGTATTTTTTTCTAATTATTAAAAATCAAATAATACGTATTTTGATATTATACCTACTATTCAAGTAATAATCAAGTTTGTTAATTGAAAATTGGATTGATAATTAATTTAATGTGATTAAATTGATTATATCCAATTAAAAGCACTCTATTATGAATAGATGTGTATTTCCCTTGGAAGAATTGATCATAATGAATGTGATTCATGATGATTAATTAGAATCTGAATATGATATGGAGGATCACATTAGTGACATCCATGGTCTCCCGTCAAGGCCAAGGGTTCCTTCGCTAGAGATTGTATGTCGGAGACACCTGTCCGAAGTGACAGCTCCTGCATACAAGCCATTTGGATCGGGCTCTTCGCTTCTCGAAAGAGTAAGGCCGTATACGTAGTGACCCCAATATCGAGTCCTCATATTATTGGGGCGATATTGGATTGCATATAGTGAGTATTAAGCCTATTGCGGTTGGTTCAATTAATGACGGGTCAACATCACCTTAGGGGTGGTGGACTTGGGTATTAAAGACCGAATTGGGAGATGCAAGTTGGATTTGCAAGGGGGATTGTGTTCCCGCTTCTTTTTATAGGAGTCACAAGTTCTCATATTATTGGTATTTGACAAAGATAATGAAGGAGATCCCAGATTTTGCTAGAGATATAATGATAAGAATATCTCTTACATTGAAAGTGATTAAGGGAATGAAGTTTCATTGTTGACAAGGCAAGACAACTTTGATATAAAAACTTCCTAAATCAAATAAAAATATGTATATATACATTATATATACCCTTATGCAAATTTCTTATTTCAGATAATCTTTCATTAAACCTGCTCAATGTTATACTCAATAATAACCAGTAAAATATCATGGATTGGAATCATGATCCAGATATTGTACTTGCAATTGGACACATAATGTATGTGGTTGGAATGTGAAAGTTTCCTCAACAAAATGAGGAATGACAATTAAATAAGACAATAAGACATCACCTTAGGGTTTGTATGTCTCTTTAGTCTTGTTTTTTCATCGAGTGTACTTTGAAAGTGGCATGTCGATGATGATTGCAATTGTCAAATAATCTTTATAAAATATAAGAAGATGTTATGGCATACATATGTGCTCTAGACATTTAATCACGATTGACATGGTTCTCTGCATTATGCAGAATGGTGGCTCGAAAGAGATGATGTATTCAAAATGTTTGAATACCTACCTGAACCTAAGTCTCTAAGAGTTAAGATGTATGTAGCTATGATGAGTGTCATCATTCTACTATCTATACTCAAGTCATTAACGAAGCTTCATAATAATCATTTTTTATGAATTTAATTAAGCATATATAAATGTTGAAGGGGTCTTGTATTGAAATCTTTCGAATTCAACAATGATGTTTTTTAGCATAATTACCTCTTAGTTTCCAGGTATATATGTAGTAGAGACTACGCTATATATCCTTAATAAGATTCCATGCAAGTAAGCTGAAATTAAGCCCTAGAGAGTGCTACTTCATTAGGAAAATAAAGGATGGTATGGTATACCTACTTTATGACCTTGAGATTCTTAAAATATCTCGTCTCTGAGAATGTGATTCTTAGAGACTGAGACTCTTGAGAATCAAGAAGAAAATGAAGTAAAGTAACTCATTTAATCTTGAGATGATAATGAGACTCCTGAAATCAGAAACTAAAAGGATAATTAAAGATGAAACATTAATAACTCTTCAATGGAGTTTGAGGATGTATTCCATGTGTCGACTAAGTTTGACAATGATCGGACTTCATGTGATGAAACTCCTAAGGATCATGACATGGAAAGATGGATATTTGCAATAAAGTCTAAAGTAGACTTCATATACAAGTGTTGTATATGGACCCTCGAGGATCCACCTATATGGGTAAGACCCATAATGGTGTAAATGGATCTTCAAGAGAAAGGGAATCTGATGATAAGGTAGAGAGCTACACACTGGAAGAGAAGACATTGCTTGCGACGAGACTTGCTCTTCAGTAACCATGCTTAAACCCATCGGATTATTGCTAACTATAGCTACACAAATTGGCTTTGACATCTTT
This sequence comes from Ottelia alismoides, assembly GCA_037367405.1. Lineage (NCBI taxonomy): Eukaryota > Viridiplantae > Streptophyta > Magnoliopsida > Alismatales > Hydrocharitaceae > Ottelia > Ottelia alismoides. Next base: position 979,134 of record JAZKJV010007129.1, read on the forward strand.
GAGATGGAAGTGAAGATTGCATTCCTCTATGAATGCCTCTCTAAGGATATTCCCATGAAGTAGCCCCAGGGCTTCATGATTGGGGAAAGTAAGGTGTAAAAGCTAAAGAAATCCATCTATGAACTCAAAGAGATTCTTGATGGAACATAAGATTTGATGAAATTATAAATGTTATGATTTCAGATAGAATCTTGATGAACCATATGAATCTTAGTGGGAGTGCCTTTGTGTTCATCGTGCTATATGTAGATAATATCCTAATCATTTAGAATGATATAAGGATGATGATAAGTATTTTATGATCTGGCTATTTCATACCTTGAGATATGATCTCAAGTATACCTCTTAGATCTTAAATCTGAAGTTGTTCAGAAGCAAAGAGAAGAGGGTATTGGGACCGTCATTTGTAGTACACCTTCAACATATTCCATTCTTGGAAATTCCAAGAAAGGCTTCCTTCCCTTAAGATTTTGTGCTGACCAATCTGAAGGGATAGCATATAAAGTGTTAATGGTTCTAAAACTGCTTGCCTTTGTGCATCGGTTGCTAGAAGCCTCGTATGTACTAGATGTGTACGAAAGGTCAGATGTCTGCTATGTAGTGGGAATAGTAAACTGTTACTAATCCTACCATAGAAATAAAACACTTGATTGCAGTAATAATAAATATCTTAAAGATGACAAGACTTAGAGATAATGATCTCAAAGTCTCATCATCAAGAACCTAAGACTTTATAGATAGTGGTCTAAAAGCTCTTAACTGTAGATGCCTTGGGAGATAGAGATCTCCAGGAATAAAGGCTTTCTGATAAGGATTATGGAAATACTGGTTATAATAATTACTGAGCAATAGTGTCAAGGACACTATAATTGCTTTTTCAAGATTGAGTATTGGTTGCATAGGATGCAACATTCACATTGGATGCGAGCACTGTTACCTAGGGATATGCAAGTGCCGTAGAAGGACTTGGCTTAGTCTTTTGGGAACAGAGTGACTGATCAGCTTACCTAGATATTTTCTAAATAGTCTATCATTGTCACATGAGTGTGGGTTTAAATGATTAGCCCATTAATGGCTCTTTGGACTAGTGGGAGATTGTTGGACGTGCGAGCCCACGGCGAGCCATTATGCAATAAATGTTATTGCACATAGCATTCCCTGATCTGAAATGAGGAATAACTAATTTGCATAATAGGTCCCTTAGTACAATTAGGGTTATGTACCATGGCTTTCTTAATGATCATACAGCTGTTGATTCAATTATTGAATCATGGAGGTTGGTGCTTGGTTGAATATCTAAAGAGTTAGATTGAGTACTCATCAAGTACCGTCAAATGATTGTTAAGATGTGATCTCCAGCTTGAGTAGGAGATGGCAATCCTTTCTCACATAGGCTGATATCTGACCGACCTCTTGATGCAGGTCCTATGCATAGGAATAGAGATTAGGAGGTGTCAGATTAGTAAGGTCAAAGAGTTAACTTAACGAGATCGAGATAACCAAAGTCCTATATCGTATGTTGTCACGATACATGCACGCATCCTCTGACCGGAGACAGATGTGTTACTATATGTCTGAGTATGTACATTTCACAGACCAATAGGTTGATGACCTAATCAAGGTCTATACACCGGCGCGCTGGTGTGCATGCAAGGGCATATGAGTAATACGATCTCTCAAAGGGATCATACAGGTTCACTACTGAACCGGAAGACATGAGCTCACTCATGAGATATTGGGACGAATCAAATTCTGTGCACGGTCGTCTCGCTTTGGAAGCTTGACTGAATTTGTAGGTTTGATATATACTTTTGGAAAATATATGATCAAGACCTAGGTATGATATATGCTTTTGGAAAGTATATGATCGATACCAAAATCCCAATGATCAAATGAGAAACTTGCAGATAAAACCCTGAAGTAGACAGTATAAAGTTTTTCTATCACTTCGGGTTTATTCTGGGTCTTCCAGTATGCAGGATGTACAGGTGTTGGGAATACCTGAGGGTGATGTGATCATAAACGATTGTATAACCTTAACGCTTCCATTCCTAGGGAGTGATGAAACGGGTCTGGATTTTAGTGACTCCTCTTAGTAGAGAAGTAATCTGATCTTGGTCCAAATGTTGGACATTGATCTGAATGTGATTCAGATGCAATGAGAAGATTAGATTTGTGGTCTTGATTTAATCAAGCATCTCTGGGAGGCCCGAGACCTTGATTTGAGATGTGATCTCAATATCCAAGTCACTATACGTGGAACAATACAATCGCCCTTTCCTTATCTCCAAGTATCCGCGGAGAAAACACATTATCCTTGAAAGTGTTCATGGATAATTTCATTGTTGATATAAGTATCCAAGCATCGAGAAAATTGATAATTAAGTGTGATTTAATTATCATGGATAATATGAATTTAATTCATATTATAAGGAGAGATATCTAAGATAATTAAATGTGATTTAATTATCAAAGATATGAATAATGTGAATGTCATTCATGTTATTTGGGCACATGAGAAAAGAGATCCAAGATGATTAAATGCAATTTAATTATCATGGATATGAATAATGTGGATAGCACTATCCATATTAATCATATATATTATAAATATGATTTATAATATATAAGAGAGAGCATATTGTGATTTATATTTGTTAATTAATTATTAATGTGAATTGGATTCACACCAGATGATTAATTGAAAATATAATTTATGTTTTGTTTTGGGATGTGAATGTGATTCACATTTTTTTAATGGCATGATTGCAATATTTCACAAGATAATTGTGAATTATATTTGTGAAATAATTTATAACAATTGTTGATGTAAATTTTGGAGATATATCATGAGATAATGAGATATCTTGAGACAGTGAGATCTCATGAGATAAATGAGATCTCATGAGAAGAGTGGACTTCCCCTATTTTTAGGGGATATGGTTTATCTCCTCATTATCTCCAAGGATAATTAATTGAATTGATTTGAATTTAAATATATTGATTTATAGATATGTATTAAATTAAATTTATTTTTATTGTGTTTTTCACAACATGATCATGGCCATTGAAAGAAACACAAATCAATCTCAACCATTGATTGAGTGTTGTCCATGGATTGAGATCCATGGACTCCCAAAACCCTATATAAGAAGAGGCACCCATGCTCTTCAAGATAGAGATGTTAAATGATTATAATGAATGCTCTCTTCTCTATATCTCCACATCATGTGCCTCTCTCCATCTCTCTCTTATGGTCGTCCACCATGGAGCCTTTGCGAGAATGGACATCGTTGCAGCATCATCGTTATGTTGCTGGAGTTCTTACTCGTGGATCTCCATATCCTTCACTGCGTCTCGCTTGTGAAGAAGATGTTGGATCTCGTGTGACGAGATCAGGAGATCCGCCACTTGGATCATCAACATGGATTGCGAGGAGCACGCGATTCATCCCCGCGTTCGCAAGCGTCTCCTCTGTCGGATCGGACTTGAGACAGGAGGTCTCTTGGTTTAGAGACTCGATTGCAACCACGCTTCAAGAGGTAATGCTATTACTTGTTTGTGGTTTAGATGAAATGATCTGAGAAGTGTTCTTGGATCATGTGGTTTCATCATATAAAAAATAATAATTTCTGCTGCATCAAGCAACTAGTGCGACTAGTCGCTCCCGATCGCATATGATGCAATCATCACACTTCCGTGATGCGCTTGAGGTTTTTTCCCGTATCATTCAGCCTTAACCTTAGTGGTCCACGTGGCACGCTCATGGCTGTTGGATCTTAGCCCCGATGATTAAATCTCACCCGCTCAACCCCGTTCAATCGCAACCATTCCATCCTACGCCAGATCTAATCTCCTCCATTATTTAGCGTCTTGCTCCAATGTTTCCATGTGGCGTTCTCTACACCCTTAGATGGCGCTGCTCCGATCCGATCTGGACTGTCTCCTTGCGTCCACCTCCTGGTCGTTGGATCACTAGATCCAATGGCTGAGGCATCGTCTCCTACCTCCCGAAGGATCCTTGCCCACGTCGCCCACCTACCGATGGCTCCACCCCCTTTCTATTTCTGGCTCCACTTTAGCCACCTTCTCTGCTCCCTGTCACCTCCATGATGTCACCCATACCTCCCTCATCCTCGCTGGCCTCCACGATCTCCATAACACCCTTCCATGTCACTCCACCACTTCACGTAAACCATGCCTCCCATCACCTGCACCTCCACCTTCTATCAATAAATCCACCGCCTCCGGCCACATTAGACGGCATCCGCCATTACACGAGAGTTCCTAGAGCTCGAGTCTTCCTATCGGTGACAGGGATTAAGGTTGAATCTGAGCGATGACAGAGAACCATCTCCTGTGAGATACACAGTGTAGCACGTCGTGCCGCAGCCTCCTCAACAAGATACACGAGCTCGAGCCAGCTGCAAACCCTCGAGCGACGACCAGTAGCTCCTTCCCGAGCTTCTAGCCCTATGTAACATCCTCCATCGTCTTCTATGATCCTCATCCTCTCCCTCTTTGATTTTCTCTTAATTTATTCCGCTTCTTCTATCATCTTCACGCCTCTCCAACCTTCCACCAAACTCTGCCTTGGATCTCTCATCTTCCCGCCATCATCAGATTAACTCCAGGACATTTTGCACCATCTCAGCTCACAGCTCCACCGGTCATGGTGGAGACGCTCAATGTCTGATAACCACTTCATGCTTTAGGCCTTACCACACTCGTACGCACCTCACGAGCACATTGCACATGCTTTCGTGCACAAGCTAACCCTGCAGGACCCTTCTCTTCATTGGGTGGACTTCATGCTGGAGGTGCTTTGAGATTCGTCCCACCGGTCTCCGATCGACTCTATCTGCCTCCAGAGCCTCTAGAGGACTCCTGACGCTTCCACGATCGACCTGAGCCATCAAGGAGTTGACAGCGAGCTTCCATGACCACAAGGGAAGGCGGCAAATCCAAAGCATCATCGTCGAATCCCCGCCAAGTCCGCCGCAGTTTACGACGGATTGTAGAAGAAGACTTCCCGCTACCGTTGGATTGATCGCTATCCAAAGGCCACTACTCTGTCACGTCGTCATCCCCTCCAGCCTCGGCTAATGTCGGATCAATCTTGATCTGACGGATTGCATCATGTCACGTCATCATCCATTCCCACCGTTGGATTGACCATGATCTAACGGTCCCTCAAAAGCCACGTCGCATCAAGACACCGTTGGATCGCTCCTAATCGAGGGGTCCAGCCTTCACCACATGGAGTCTCTGAGCCTCTTCCTCGACCCTAGGCTCAGAGTGACCAAAGCTGATCCGAAGCTAGTCCCAGACTCCAGAGTCATCCGAGCATCTTCCCGAGCCTCCATCGTTGTCCAAGCGTAGCTCCTAACTTGTCTCTCACGTGAGGGCTAGGTAATTTGCAACGAGGCACCGAGCAGTTTCAGAAATTGTATTATGGTCCCTGCCAGACGCGTCACGTAAGGGACACATGTTCCAGTGGGAATTTGCATCCATACACCCCCGCATCATAAGTATTGGCACTTTAGTCCCTGTCAGCACGTTTTATTTTGAAGAAATTTTATTTTCTGTATTACAGTTTGGTTCATGTCTTTACATGCATATTTAGGTGTCCATTTTTCGTCATTTTTAAATTCCAAAAATTACATGTTGTAGTTTAACTTGTCCTTTATTTTATGTGACATGTGTCCCATTTTGTTGAGCTGATTTGAATTTAATATTATTATATTGGTGAAATTTGATATATTTTGCCCACTGTGTGCCTTTTATTTAATATTAAATTCTTTGTTGCTCCAAAAATCACCATAAAATCACATTAGACTTAGTTAAGTTGCTCTACATTGTGCCCAAAAATCATTGCATTTGCGTGCATCACGAGGCCTAAATAAATCAAACAGTAATTTGCCTAATTGATTTTTAAAAGGTCCAATGCACATAGATTTTTAGGTTTATTAATTTTCTGGGATTTCTCTTACTTAGACCTATCTAAGATAATCATTATATCTAAAAATAATGTGCTTTGGTATTTATTAAAATTAATATTGCAAAAACTGCTCAACATTCATATTTTATTCATATTAAATCTATATAGAGTCTAAAAATTCCAAAAAAAATTGTAGTCCCTTAGTTTCATTGCATTTCGTCATCTGGCCAAGTTTTATTAATTTTGGATCTCATTTGACTATATTTCTTGATTTAACTTACAAATTTGGCCTGAACTTGCATTGTTGTTCTTTTATTTGCATAAAAGTTTATAAAAAGACCAAAAATATTCTTTTGAAAATCAGACCTCAGAATTAACTAAAAATTTACCTGAGACTGATGCCTCCCTGAGTTCGACCTTGGGCTTTCCCAAGTAAAATAAATCTTCCATTTGAACTTGATTATACATTAAGTCTGAGTGGTCTTTTTGACAAAGTCTCGATTACCCGACTGCAACAAACTTAATATTTAATTTGAACTATACTCACTCGAATTAGCAAGGGTAGCCGAGGCGGCATCACCGGGTATCTATCTCCTCTCCATACTCACTCAAAAATGTAGTGATGTTCGTCTTCTTCGTCACCACATGTAATGGACTAACCAACTTGGAGTCAGAGATGGGGTAGATAATATCAGTGCTCCACCATTTTGATATTTCCTTCATAACCACTTCTTGAAGATTCGGATTTAGCTGTCGCTGGAACTCATGCAATGTCTTGGAGTCCTCTTCGAGATAGATATGGTGGGAGCACAGGATCGGACTTATACCCTAGAGATGAGCTATGCTCCATCCTATAGCCTTGTGGTTTCTTCTAAGAACCTCCATCAGACAAGATTCTTTCTCTCCAGTCAAATCAATTAAGATTATGACTGAATACATCTCATGCTCACCTGCAAGGAATCTAAAACTTCAGCAACTATAGCAAAGGCTTCAGTTCTAGAAAAGTGGGCATTGGCAAATTTGGCTTCTGAAAGGTCTGGGTGAAGACAACCAGATCCGAATGTGTGAACTCTCACTGATCATGGAAAACTGGTGAAGACGCCCTTGCTGGTGTATCTGCGCTCAGTGCTGGCTCACTCTCCACACTAGTTGTTGGCTCTACTAGAATCAGACACGGGAACAAGTCATCGAATTCAGCTGAATTGATGTATGATTCTAAGGGATCTGAATTGGAAGAACAAGATACAATCTCTACTTCACCATCTTGAACGTAATCGTCATTCTCGAAAGTGTCCTTGGCTAACCGTGTGCTCTCCGAACTCTCCTCTGCTGAAAGTTGTGCATCTGCGACATATGAAGGTGAAAGAAGAGCTTGTGAAATGGGATCAGACCAAGCGGCTTCATCATCTGTGATCACAAAGTTGTACTCTAGGTGGACATCTTGCTCTGCCTCTGTCATCTGCTCTGCATTGCTGAACTGCTTCCGAGCAAGCTGAATCTCACTCTCTAGTCTCATCATTTGTCTATATTTGTATACTCTCAACCTCGGCGTGAAAATTCCCACTATCATGTTCGGACACCGCCTTGGCTATGGCCAAGAATGGACATCCTAGAATGATGGGGGTATCAATCACAGACTCAGGGATCTCCATGTCCAACACAACAAAGTCCACGGAGAATTTCAGGCCCGGAATTGTGACGACCACGTCCTTTAACAACCACTTCGGCTTCTTAATAGATCTATCAGCAAACTGAAGGATTGTTTTGCTCTGTCGAAGAGGGATACTCGAATCGGTTGAGTAAGGATGTTGGAAGTAGGTTGATGGAGAAGCCACTATCCAATAGAGTACGATCAAAATCTCTGCTCATGAATGTGGCATCTGACATAGGGATCTCCTGCATCTAGCCTCTTAGCTGGTAGACGGGTTCTTATAGTGAAGTAGGTGGCATGGGTCAGCACATGGATTTCTGCTTGGTAGTTCCTCTTCTTCTTGTGGATGGTGGTCTTCTCTCTCAAGTTCTTTGGGAAGAGAGGGATGTGCTTAAGTGCCTCCTTTGGAGTCAGCTGGATATGGAATCTATCAGTCATTTGCTGGTTGAACTCTAATTGTTGGCCTCTTTTGGGATTTTCTTTTTTATTCTCCTTCGCTAAGCAGAGTGATTGAGGGAAGGGGATGGTTGGGCCCTCCTCAGATAGAGGGCTAGGAATAGTTCCGCTACTGAGAAGGCATGGAGTCCATACAAGTATCATCCTGCATCACATTCATACTCGAAGACAAAGAAACCTTTCCTTTATTTTTTTTTCTTTTTCATATAGTCTTGATGTATAGAAACTGAAGGAAACACAACTGCAATAGAAGTGGTGGCATCGGTACCACCCACAACATCAGACTTCGAGTCATCATCACCACTCTCTAGCTCAACATCTAGGAATCTGGTGGCGTCAGTACCACCTGTTGTATCGGGAGAAGCGACAACCTCACTAACTGTCGGTTGGATTAAGTCATCATCATTAGCGGCATCATCACCGCTATCCTCCTCATCTGGTGCTCCTGGATCATCGCGGTCACTCAGACGAAGTACCGTCGGCTGGCATCCTACCACTCCTCAGTAACACAAAATCAGCCATCAACTGTGTATGAAGCAAATGTCACCCAACAAATCACTAGTAGTAGTGGTCTCTATGAACTGTACCTGCTCAGATTTCCTCTTGACGTTATTCCAGGTTGGGCTCGATCTGAGCGGGTATGACGGCCTTGCCCTTAATGATATCCCTCATCTCCTAGAGAAACTCGTCCATTTCCCACCTAAATGATGCATGTTGGTCTACGATTAGGTGGGCTATATCATCAAGGGTTGTGTTCTCATAGGTTGGCCCATGAGAACCAGATGAGTTGCCTCGCTGAAAGTAAGGTTGTTGCTAGAACTGGTGAGGGGGAGGTTGAGAATACTGTTGCTGAGGTTGCTGCTGGTGTTGCCTCCACTATTGTCTCTGCTGGTAGGGACGAGCACTCGACTGATAGTGTTGTTGTGGCTGGTGGGAGAACTGGGGCTACTGCGGTTGCTGGTCGAACTGTCCAACCTGAGCTGGAGGCTGCTGATAGGATGAGGTAGCTCCAGTCGACCACCTGAATCCGGGGATGAAATCCGTAGATCTCGGGCTACTGACGGTCACATCGAATCCCGTTGACTTCCATCAATGGCTCATGTGCTCATATCGGATAGGGGAAGAACTGCAAGTGGTTGATCCTACCGGTACACCACCATCTGAGTGTCCTGAGATGGTAGTGGCTGACGGTACTCGTGTTGCAGCAGCTGAAATGGCTCCGCATGGATGTGGTGGACCTAGTGAAATGGGGCAGAGTGCTGGGACAGACAGCTGCTACTGGGATCAGCCCATGGCCTGAGACAGGGTTGAGAAGTTGTCTGTGCCTCTTGGAGACACATGATCTGGGTCTTCAGGTCACTCAGGGTATGTGTCAACTGATCTATTTGCGTCATGCCCTAGCACTGCTTCTTCTCGATGATCTCGATGTTGTACAACTTCTCGCTAATGATGCCCATGTCAACGGCCGACGACTCTACCTGTGCTGCAGCTGCAGAAGAAGTGGATGGACCCACATCAACCTATGTGTATCCTCTGATATGACACAACTGGGTTTCCCCTGAGTTTAGGGTTTCCCCTGAGTGAAGAGCGTTGTTTGGGACATCACTGTGTAATTCTTGTCCATCTCCTCATAGATGGCCCATATCTGGTCTTCATCCTTGGCAAAATAGGAGCCCCCATAAGAAGTATTTACTTGCCTCTGCATCTCACGGTGTCAGCCCACAAAAGAAGCTCTGGACAAGGTTGGGCTTGGAGATATTGCGATGTGGATATCAGTCAATGAGCTCACAGAAATGATCCCATGCCTCATGGAACTACTCGTTGGTGATCATTGAGAAATTGGTGATAAGATCTCAAGCTACATTCGTCCAGCTGAGTGGATAGTACTTGTTCAAGTACCCGATCCCAGAGCTGCTCCCATGAAGTGATGTATCTCCCCAAATGCTTCAGTCAGTAGGTCGCTCTGTCTACTAGGAAGAAAGGGAATGCCATCATCTTGATGGTGTCCTCATCTACGAATCTGTTGTGAATAATGTTGCATATCATTTCAAACTCTTGTAGATGTAGATGTGGCTCTTCGGTGGAAAGCCCATGGAACTTGGGCAAAAGATGAATGGTCTAGGGGGAAGCTTGAAGACACCCAGAATTGCCAGAAGCTAGATCCATCAGTGTGTAAGAGTCGCACAGGGTTGTGCAACTGTCTCATCGGTCGTGGTTGCCCGGTGGCTCTGGCTAGTCCTCCAGCTCTTTTGGTTGGCCTCATGCTCCTCCTCCAGCTACGGGTATGTCTCCACCGGCTGCTTGTTGCATCTCTCCTCTGTTGGCCCGCATCTTCTCTATCTCCTGATGGGACCTCAACCATAAATTCTCCCTGATCTCGGATAGTCGTTACATCATCTCTAGGGAGGCTAACAAGGTATTGTTGATGGCACCCTGGTCTAGAACATATATGGCACTCTGGGGTTGTCCATCAGTGTGTCCGTGACTGCTGGCCATCTCTTGGGTCTCTACAAAGGTAAAAGACCCGAACTCTTGTGCCGTCAAATGAAAAAATATCTGTGTCCGTCTCTGCTATGGCACCTTAGGACAAGAAGAAGGATGGTCGAAAGGGAAAAGGGCAGAATCAAACTCGGGTTCAGAGAGCTGGTCTAAGCTCTCCAAAACCTCCCTAGATGAGTAAGTTGGAGTGCTCGAGAGTGGTGCTACCAGAGGCAGTAAAAGGGACCTCCGACTCATCATCGTGATGTGGAAAAATGCAAATGGGATCTGGAAACAACAAGATCAACAATCAAACCCCTAATTCACATACGCAAGTGAGATGTTGACCGTAAGGATCCGATCATTTATCTTGTCAATTTTATTTAGGTGATAATTCAGTCTTGTAAAGCAATTAAGAGAGCTCTTAGGACCCGATCTTCTGATTATTTTAAGTCTAAAAATAGGGGGAGAATTCGAAAAAGCCGATGCACTATAAACAATATGATGCATGTAAAGTAAGAGATGCGTAGCTGTCGCCAGCACTCTACATGTAGGGTCATCCATGCATAAATTTAAAGACTGGATTAAAACTAATCTATATGATGCATGAAGAAAATGTCCTTAGACAAGCAACTTCTAATGATCGTGAAGAACAAGACTCAGCTAACTAGACCAAGTCCAGAGTCCAATCTCGGGAACCACTCAGTACCCGCCACAATGGGTCCTGCTAGCAATGTATGTGGTTCCTCATGGCACGTTAACTTGAATCTAATTAATCTAATTTTTTATTATGAATTTATTAATAAGGTCCAATTATAAATCCATAGGTGCAAGCAATATATTAGGGATTGGGCCTTAAGTAATTACGTCGTAATCAAGAGAAAATCCTATGTCTAAGGGCCAAAATCTTAGGGAATCAAATAGAAAATAAAATATGAGAAAACAAAACCGACGAAATCTACGGTGAGTGTGACACCCCCAGCGATCCAGATACTCAGCAAATACACATCCACACATACGATTCAACATTCGAAATACCAAGCTATACCAAACTTGCAGGAGAAAAGTAAAGAAACACTGTATTTTTTCCCATTTTCATTCCATTCATACATCATGTCCACAAAAAGATTATACAATGCCGTAGAAATGTAGCTACATGTATGGATACATCATCTTGTCTCTAAAAAATAATTACATGTACAAAATCTCAAAGAGAAGGACCACATTGTACCACAAAAGAGCCCTGCAACAAGTCAACTACAACTGCTTATTGTTGCGGATGCTGCTCCTGTAAACCTGCCGAATTCACGCAATAGGTTTATGAGCAAAGTGTCCAATACAGATATAAAATAAACAACTAGAAAGGTAAACAGAATGTGTATAAGAAGTAGTTGTGAAAACTCACAAAGTATAAATAACTTCCTTATTTCCATCATCCATTAAGAAATGACACTTTACAAAGAACAAGCATCCCACGCAAAAAGACTTGTAACATCTTGACTTATAGTTCCAAACCATATATTAATATGTATTATACGCCAATACTAATTTATAAGAGAGTAGGACCACACTAAAAAATCATCCAAGTCCACATTCCATCAATAGAGTTCTCGAATGAATGGTACAGTCTGATTCAATACATTTATCTTGGTTTTATCACTAGTGATCATATAGTCCACGGCTTTTTATTTAATGGACTCGATTTTCTTTCCTCACAAAGATGCATCCGTGTACTTATACGTGGGGTCAACACCTATAAGCACCTAGAAATCACCTCGGTAAGGAAAGATGAGCTTGACTGTAGTTTAATGCTGCTTATGATCACCAGACACACATACACCCTGTTAGTAGTACACATCTCAAGAAGATCACATAGATCCCATAAGCCTCATCGCCACGTGGAGAACACACAGAACATGATCGCGCAACACAAAGCACAAGGCGGAAACCACTCGACTCCATGGAGGAAAAATCACTAAGATGCCAGAAGGATCACTAAGTAGTGCACACAACACACGATGAGCTAAAGCAGCACTAACTCATGACCGGATTTATTTACGATTGTCCAAGACTCTATCCAAGTTTTCAAGGAGGCATGCTTCTCCATGGATGATACTTTTTTTTATCATTAGCTTTAATCACCAAGTTTATTCATATAAGATCACTTAGACACTAAGACAACGTGAGTCGAAAAAACGTTACTTCCATGGCTAATCACAACAACATGACTTGATGAGAAGTATGACACAGATAGCAGAACACTACAGAACATTGAAAACAACTTGGTTCTAAATTGAATTTATTATGTCAATTACGATAAAAGCATTTAACTGTGATTCACTCAAAAGTACAATAAGATAAAATGTATTTCTTACCATAATCTAGTTTCGCCACTCGAATCATCAGTGAGTAGAATGAAGGTAAACATAAACAAGCCTCAGATTCCACTCCAAAGAGTAGTTAATCATTCAGATCTCCAAAACTGATGAACTTCGGCTTATGCTTCGCAAGCAAATGCGACTTAAATACATTTTCATGATTTAATGATAACAACTTAACAATACTTACAAGACATGTATTATCAAATATGATTTGCTTTTGCACAAACAATCATGGATCATATATGTGCATCTTTGTCAGTAATAATATCATTTTAAGCAAGATTGAGAGCCATGCTATGGTATCTAGAGCATATTGAGTGCATCGACCAATGGCATATTACGATGAAAGTTATAAATTGTTGTTTATTGAATCTTTAATCGTACATTTCTTATGGTTTAATATTCCAGAATACCTTCCAGGAATCACTGAGAATATGAATAATTTTCAGAAGTGCAACTATCAACTATTATCATCTAAAAATCATCCCACATCCTTTTCTTTATTGTCTACATGCTATGCGAATTTCTTGCAAGTGCACTAATCCGTAGCCAAAACGTAAACGCGCTGGGCAATTGATCATATTACCCATTGTTTCCAAAATTACTCTCACGTTTAGGAGGAGAAAGGTCTGCTCACATTTCATTTTAGAACAGGAAAGGCTTTCCAGAAAATAAAGTGAATAACAATATTATTGCCACACAACCAATTTAAACTAAAATCAGCAGAGAATTTTGCATCTTGTTCGGCTTTAAGACATTAATAACACGTCTATCTACACGTCATCTGCAAGGAGTCCAGAATTGATCACCTTTTTTGTCATCAAATAAGTAGATATAAGCCATGAATATGTAACAATCGCATATCGAGCAAAACCAGAACATCCGACAAATCATACCACCAAACAAACATGCATCAAGAATATTATTGTTATTGCCATTATTACTATTTATTCCAAAATAGCAATACATATATATGATTCAAAATCAAGGATTAGACCTAAGGAAGCCCTCACAGCTTCGGATTATGCAAGACATCAAAACGGCACGTATTACAACTCACGTCTTCGGAGAGATCACCATTCGAGATTGCGAGAGGGGGAAATCTCGGCGTAGAGGAGATAAGAGAAGATGGATTTAGGAAAAGGGGTATCCACGGGTGGTTGAGAGGTGCCAGGAACTATAGGTTTTGCCTACTCTATTTCTCGGAGATCGAACTACTGGAGCTAGGGGTGTTCATGGGGCGGGTACCCGACCCGTTCAATCATGACCCGATCCGACCCATCATTTTCGGGTCAACGGATCCACCCGATCCGTTCAACGGGTACCCGATTTTGATGGGTACCCGAACTATTTGAATGGGTAACGGGTACCCGTGGGTACCCGTAAAATGATTCAACAAATACTCATGAGAAGCAAGCTATAGCAAATGCTCTAGTTTCTAATCATATGCTTTAGATTTTAGTACATACTTACAAAAGTTGTACTGATATCCAAACTTGTTTCAAATTAGAAAACATTAATTATGAAATCAAAAGAGATGCCATGGGAGATGTTCTTTTCTGCTTGGTGTAAGAATTTGTTGAGGTTGAAGGTGGCGAGAAAGAGATACACAAATCGGATTACATTGATGAAATTATATGTGGAGTAGAAATATAGTAGATAGCCATATCGTGAATGGAGCCGAAAGATAACTCGTGATCGAGGTAGTCCTCTACCTGGAAGGAAATGTTGCCGATGTACGAAGCTTGAAGGGAAGCACAACCGGCAATGTTTTTGCCCTGGTTTGTGCGAAGGTGAGTTGACGATGGGGTGACACATGTGCGGAGGTGGCACTGCTGGCGGAGCCGAGATCGCTGGCAGTAGGCCGTGTATGGATGGAGTTGATAGTGGAGCCATGATGGGGGTGGCAATGAGGTCCTGGACGCGGAAGCGGTGCGGGGTGTGAGACTGAGACAAAGGTCCGAGAAGGTTGTGCATTACTCGAAGGAGACGGTCGTCACTCGGTATTGGGCGCGAGACCGGGACGGAACTGGCACTTTCCCTTTAAAATCATAATCAAGTTTACGGGAAAAAATGAAGAAAATAGACATAATCAAATATCTAAATAAAATATAAACATAAATAAAACAAAGGAAAATACCCAACAAACGTACTTGAAAATACCGAAGACACATACTTGATGGAATTACGATTCACCTGCAAACTTACGGGTCAAATTTGCTATTTTTTTGCAGCACGTACTGGATGGATTCGTGACTTCCAGCCAGATTGCAATTTTTCCATGCAGTTTCAATTGCAAGACCCATAAGACTACAGCTCAACTCCCCACTATCAACCGGGTGCCCTATTATACCCACGGGTCTTCCACAGGGTCGCCCAGATTAACAGACTAACAACTTAGGGGTACCCGACCCCGATATTTTTCTCACAGGTACCCGTAAAATCCGGGTCAGTACGATTGGGTCGGGGCGGGTACCCTTGTGACCCTACTATTTGAACATCCATAACTGGAGCATCTAGATACAACGCAAATCAAGGGGAGGTCGAAGCTGAACAAAAATAAAGATGGGTATTTTGACTGCATGCACGTGTAAGCACAAATCCGTGAGGATCCGACCTCAAAATCAAAACCCAACCCAGAGAAGAACGAAGAGCAGAAAACGACAACAAGATGGGATGATCCGTACCTTGTGGAGGCAAGGAACGAGTCCCCCGCGGAGAGATCGTCACGTGGGCACCATTGGCTTTGCGATCGGGCGCTCCGACGATCTCGGGCAGCTCCTGCGATTTCTAGGGCGGAGCTCTGGCGGTTGGAGGAGTGTAGAGAGTGGTTTGCTCGACCTAGCCCTAGCCAAGTCCCATTTTGTACCTAGGTTTGGTTTGTCGGATCCGGGTTCGGATCCGGATCCGATTACTGACCTACGATCGGAAAATGACCATATCTCCCTCATCCGATACCAGATTTCGATGTTCTTGGTACCGTTGGAAAGATCTCGACGAGCACTACACGATCGATTATTCTTTGAATTTTTTGGAACTCTGTGTAAGTACAGATTTTGCAATTAATCTCAGACTTCAAAAATTTTTTGCAATTTAGTCCCTGTTCGGGGTTTCGGGGTTTTAATCATAAAAATCTCAAAGGAAGTCTCGTCCTCGAGACTTGATGTGTGATCCTACTAGTCTCGTTCATGAGTTGTCTATAAAAATCTCAAAAAAAGGGACGAAACCCATAAAAATCTAAAAGAGAGCCAAACTCAGGGTTTCGGACTTCTATACTAGTGAGCAAGAGAGGCAACTTATCTCTGATATCCGTCCATGGATTTACAACACAAAACAAGAAGCAACGTTGAAGAAATTGTGAAATAAAATTCTATATATAATAACCATACCTCGGACAACTGAAACGGAGGCAGGGCCATGTTCTTGACTAATGGCATTCAACTGCCCTCGTTGTACCTGCGAATATCTGGGTTCTGCTGCACTATATGCCTGGTGAGGGGTACCTGAATCACTAGCATGTTGGGGATACAGTGTTATGAAATGACCAGGCTGACGGCAATGGAATCACACTCGTGGTGAGAATGATCCTCCAGAAACCATATTGTCCCCCTTGCGAGTTGTGGCTCTGTTGGTGTATGGGAGGTCGAGAAGATGATGCACATGGCTAGCCAAAGCTTGCCCCAAAGTGTGAGACGAAGTAGAACCTGTGGTAGTTGGGGCTGCTGTAAATGGATGGAAACGATGATTTCTGCGAGAACGGAGTGAATCTTGATGTGATGGTCTTTTGTATTGTTCAATATGGGACTGTGTCTGTCCTACAAGTTGTCTCTTCTGAGTAGCCTCCACCTTGTTATCTTTGCTGTCACATCCTTGATAGAGGTGAGGTCCAAGGTAGACAAACGGTCTTTTACTTTTTCTCTCATGCCACGGATTAATTTCTGCAAATTCTCTCGTGGGTAGGCTGTAGTGGCAGGAGAGTGGTGTGCAAGTTCCGTATAGCGGATCAGTACTCTTGAGTTGTCATTGAACCTTGTTTCAGCTCTGCAAACTCTCTCCTTCGCTCTTCAACCCAGTGGTCTGGATAGAACTCTTCACGAAACACGTCCACGAATACATCTCAAGTAATCGGCTCTGTAAGGTGCTCCTTGATGGCATTCCACCATCTCTCAGCATATCCAGCCAATGAAAATTCCGCAAAAGTAAGCCAACTAACTGTTGGAGCATGGATAATCCGTAACATCTTCGACACATGCTCCATCCACAACTCCGCGTCAACAGGTGTAGTGGTGCCAAGGAATTGTGGTACCTGGGATCTCTGGTAGGCAGCGTAAGTAGTATGATGCTTCTGCAAAGCATTCAGATCCTCATCTTGTTTTGAATCTAGTGATGGCATCGGATGTACACTGGACTCCTCTCCTGAAGGTCTGTAGGAAGGGTCTGACTGCTCTTGGAGCCTCTGCTCTAGCTGCTCCTGGCATTGCTGGATGCCCTGAACGACTGATGTGCCACATCTAGGTCAAGTCGTGGTGGCATGGTCCTGCACGAGAACCATAACATTAATTTTATTTGTACCTTTGAGAGACATGTGGACATGTATCTAAGTCTACTAATCTCCTGAGACTCGTGTAGGCTCAAGATCCATACACTATCCGTATTCCGAATACCACATAAGAATCATATTTGTGAAATGTATTGGAGTATCATTGCTCCGATACCATGTTGTGACAACCCAGGGATCCAGATACTCAGCAATACACTTTCACAACACACAATTCTACATTCGAAATACCAAAATGTAACAACCATGCAGGAGAAAAGTAAAGAAAGAAACACTATATTTTTTTTCATTTTCATTCCATTCATGCATCATGTCCATAAAAAGACTATACAATGCCGTAGAAATGTAGCTGCATGTATGGATACATAATCTTGTCTCTCAAAAATAACTACATGTAAAAAATCTCAAAGAGAAGGACCACATTGTACCACAAAAGAGCGTTGCAACAAGTCAACTACAGTCGCTTACTGTTGCGGATGCTCCTGTAAACCTGCCAAATTCACGCAATAGGTTTATGAACAAAGCGCTCAATACGGATATAAAACAACAACTAGAAAGGTAAATAGATTGTGTACAAGAAGTAGTTGTGAAAACTAACAAAGTATAAACAACTTCCTTATTTCCATCATCCACTAAGAAATGACAATTCACAAAGAACAATCATCCCACGCAAAAACACTTGTAACAACTTGCCTTATAGTTCCAAACCACGTATGAATATGTATTATACACCATTACTAATTTATAAGAGAGTAGGACCACACTAGAAAAAAATCATCCAAGTCTACATTCCATCAATAGAGTTCTCGAATGAATGGTACAGTCTGATTAAATACGTTTATCTTGGTTTTATCGCTATTGATCACATAGTCCACGGCTTTTTATTTAATGGACTCGGTTTCTTTCCTCACAAAGATGCATCTGGGTACTTATACGTAGGGCCAACACCTATAAGCACCTAGAAATCACCTCGGTAAGGAAAGATAAGCTTGGACTGTAGTTTAGTGCTGCTTCTGATCACCAGACACACATACACCCTGTTAGTAGTACACATCTCAAGAGGATCACATAGAGTCCATCGGCCTCATCACCATGCGGAGAACACACAGAACACAATCGCGCAGCACAAAGCACAAGGCGCAAACCACTCGACTCCATGGCAGAAAAATCACTAAGACGCCAAAAGGATCACTAAGTAGTGCACACAACACACGGTGAGCTAAAGCAACACTAAACTCACGACCGGATTATTTACGATTGTCCAAGACTCTATCCAAGTTTTCAAGGAGGCATGCTTCTCCATGGATGATACTTTTTTTATCATCAGATTTAATCACCAAGTTTGTTCGTATAAGATCACTTAGACACTAAGACGACGTGAGTCGAAAAAAAATGATACTCCCACGGCTAATCACTACAACATGACTTGATAGGAAGTATGATGCAGATAGAAGAACACTACATAACAATTGAAATCAACTTGCTTCTAAATTGAATTTATTATGGCAATTACGATAAAAGCATTTAACTGCAATTCACTCAAAAGTACAATTAGATAAATGAATTTCTTACCATAATCTAGTTTCTCCACTTGAATCATCAGTGAGTAGAATGAAGGTAAAGATAAACAAGCCTCAGATTGATGAATACCCATTCATCACTCTTTATTCTTATATTTTAGCTACAAAAACCTTTGCAAATGCATGAATATTCATGTAAATACAAATAATTATCAAAAACATGCATTGTGTAAAGTTTAATAATTAGCATGTTTTTGTGTAAAAATAAAAGAATAAAGAGTAAAAAGAAAAAGAGGGAAATATTTAGAATAAATATTGAGCAACCTAACCCAAGGGAGGGCTCAGGATGGGCCTGACCGCATAAAAACCAAAGTAGAGGGAGATAGGGGCTCATGTGTGTAAATATTTATAAAAGTATTTTCCTCACAAAATAGACTCAAATTGGCTTGTAAATATTTGTATATATTTAAAAACAAGATAAAAATAGAAAAATTAAAAAGAAAACAAAAACATCACTCTTGTATATAGTCATCATGTATATAAAACATCCATTTTTTATTTATTTAGCCTTATAAATAAAATTAATTTCCAAAAATTTTGTAAATATTCTATATGATATGGTGTAAATAAATAAAATAAATTAAAACAAAAACTAAATAAAAAGAACAAAATTAAAAATCAAAAATACTATTGTAAATATACCATGTATGTAAATGTACATATGTATTTATCTCACCTAAGTATATAAATAATAAAAATAAAATAAAAATATCCTTTTATTCCTAATTTTATGATATAAATAAATAAAATATAAGATAGGAATAAAAATGTATAAAAATAACAAATTAAAAATCAAAATTAAAAACCTATATATTGTATATATACCTATATATGACCCTACTATGTACATACCTTATTTTTACTTTTAAAAATTAATTAAAAATCACAAAAAATAGAAAAAATTAAAAGAAAAATATTTCATGTTTTGACTTTTTAATAAATCGGCCATTTTCTAATTTTTATGGATTTTACAAGTATTTTCCACGTGGTCGCTTCCTATTGGCCCTGGGGATTGTTGACCGCCCGATCAACTACCCCCCCCCAGGACCACTTCGCACGGGTTAGGCGCCCGACCCGACTTCCCCCTATTTTAGTGCCTAAACCCGATTCCCCCTCGCCTAAACCTCGGGTCTGATTCCTTCCTGATATATCTGACACCCTCGCTAGAGCCACCGCCTCGAGATCCGCGCTCCAGAATGCCCTACCCGCGCTCTTCTTCCCGGACCCTCTACCGTATATAATCCCAGCTCCGCCACCTCCATTCGCATCTTTGGCCATTCGTTCCACCCCCCCAGTGAGCTCCAGTGCGTGCGTGAGAGTGACAGCTCACTCCAGGTGCTGTCGAAGCGAGGAGAGGGACCGTGTGCCACTAATCCAGCGAGTATCACCGCCGTGCTCCGCCCAGAGCCGGAGCTCGAGCCTCGGAGGTCGGTGCTCCTCGAGGCAAGGACCAGGAGCTGTGCAAGCTCGCCCCCAGTCGATTCATCCATCTAGGTATACCCATTTCACTTTCTCTTTCGTTAATTTTAGATTAGCCCCAATTCACTGCTCCGCCGTTCACCGTCGATTCCGATCACGTCCGACCACCGTTCGACCATCGAGTTGTGCCATAGCCTTTGCCTCCTTCCCGCGCACATTCTCCACATTACCATTCAACCCAGCTCGCACAGGAGCTGGGGCTCGAGCTCCTCCGTCCCCACCTTCGCCGGAGCTCACCCATATCGAACCATCGACCACCTTCACCTTGCCTAACCAGGTCGAGGCACTTTGCCCTCGACCCGTGAGTCTTCTGGACCTATTTTGCAGTTGTTACGAGGACCATCTGAGGCCTTCTATTCGCGCCAGGAGACGTTCCTCCGCCGACCTCGCCGGCGCCCTCCAGGGCTCGATAGGGTCATCGGAGACCCCCATCTGACGCGGAGGCCCACGCCGATCCTTCTTCGATCATCAGCACCCCGCGAGGAGGCTCGGAGCGAGCGTACTAGGCCGGCGAACCTCGTCGGCCACCTGTTCTTCGAAGACCTCCAGCTACCGTCAGATCAGCCTCAGAGCTCCAGATCACATCCTGACCGTTCATTTGCGGAGCTGCAGCTAGCGTCCGATCAGCGGAGGACTGATCCCAGCCGTCGATCCAGTGAGGCTTCGTCCACTACGCACGAGGACCGTCCAATCTCCACGTGGAGAGCCAGCGCCCGTTCGATCCGGCCAAGCAGTTCAAGGTCACAGGTGCCACTTGATCCTCACCATCAGATTCCCCACGTGGCGCCCATCCAGCCGTCTCCATTAATAAAGGGTAATTTACCCTTAGGCCCTCCTTTTATTTTATTTAGCAATTAGTCATGTAAATGTTTAGTTTAGTTGTTTAGTTTTTGGTACATTCGCATTGTGGACCCCTGCACTTTATTTTCTTCGCACTTATGCCCTTGTGTATGGTGTAGCACGTGCTTTGACACATGGTTTTCTGGGCTTTTTGCATTTTAGACCCTGTAGTTCTGGATGTTATGGATTGAATGAAGACTTTTGGATATTTGCATTTATACCCCTGTGCGTGATTTATTATTGCATGTGCGTATATTCGTGGGTTATTTGCAGACTAGTCCCTGGACTTTTGGTACTTGTTACCAAAAGGTCCTAGGACTTAGTTTTTATTACATTTGGGTCCCTGAGTGCCCCAGACACGTGCTTCGCACGTGATTTTTTGGGTATTTTGCACCGGACCTCCCAGGACTCTTGGTATTTGCGTTTTGGTCCCTGTGTACTTTACCTTTGTGTGTGATTTTAATAAAATAGCAAATCAACTCCAAATTTGATGAAAATTGGACACATGGCTCCTGCCATGATGTAAAATTTTCTTTAAATTTTGGAGACATTTTAGACACTGTTTGATATTTTAAAAATTCAAAAACACGTATTTTCTTTACTGTTTGACTTAGAAAATCACAAAAAAATATTAAAACTCATCTAAAAATTATAAAAAATTACCTAGTGTTTGTTTTGGCTTGCTTGATATTCTAGCCAATTTTGGATATTTTTTATTATCTAAAACACCTAAAAATTGAAAAAACACTCAAACACTCATAAAAATTCTAATAAATAATTTAAAAATCCAAAAATAATAATTTAGGTGCCCAATTTTTCCTTGTTTTCTTCTCTATAAAGGAAAAAACCTCCAGGCTTATTGGGGACTTTTAGATATTTTATCTAAGTCCCTCAAGCTCGGCTGGACAGTACCTTCTTTTTCATTCACTGTTTGATTTTTAGAAAATTAACTAAACATCAGAAAAATCTCAAAAATTCACTAAAAATACTAAAATTTAAAAAACACATAAAAATATTTTTTCTGGAATTTTTGCTTGAGTTTTGATACATTAAATAAATAGTTGAATTGCTTGCTTTCCTTGCTTTCCCTAGTTTCTTAATTTATTAAAAATCCAAAAAAATATAAAAACCTTAAAAACACCAAAATACTCTTTTCTTCTCTTTCATTCGATTTTTGACTACTTCGTAGGCCACAAGGCCATTACGTGCTCCTTGAGTTCGACCATGGTCGCTATACCAGGTTAATAAAATAGCAAGACCGCTATCTTGATTTTGACTAGATTTTATCTTATATTGGTGGTCTATTTTTCTGGATTGACCGCATCTGGTGACTTGGGTCGCAACGACCATCTTAGATACCTTTACCTGAGTCGCCTTGGTTTTGTGGGTCATCAGAATGGCGCCATTGCCAGGGAGCACGGTTTAGTAGTCGATTTTTGAGTTTTTCCGCGGTTTTTCTTTTCGCGGCTTTTTGTATAGCTTTCTGCATATATATATTTCTGACATTTTTATAATAATTTGGTTTGTGACACTTTGTCTGTTTCTTGCGAGGGCCCGAGGACCGAGGCGGCGACTCTAGAGTAGCCGGCGCAACCGCGGGATTCGGAGGCGACTCCTTTCTGCACGGAGCTGCAGGAGAGCGTGAGGAGCAGCTTAGTGTAGAGTAGTTTAGCTTTATTTCAGTCCATTTTATTTGAACTATTGTAATAATACAGGTACACTCAGAGACAGTTGGACTTTCAGGGTCTGTTTCGCCGAGCACCGGTGTGCTCGGAGGACCCTTAGCTAGTTTGATTTTTCACGATTTTTACGCGGTTTTCTCTTACTGCCTTTTCCGGTTTCACGCGGATTTTCGAGCCCCTAGCCGTAGGATTTTCTACTTGATTGTGACGTAATTCATAGGATCCAAACACCCTAATATAATTGTCTGTTCCTATAGTGCGGTAATTGGACCTATAATAAAAAAATAATAAAATAGTCGTCCCATCACCTCTGAGCCTACGCGCCGCGAGCTCGCCCCGTCAAGCGCTACTCCTGAACTCGACCTGTCGAGAAGAGGAGGGGTGGGTCTAGACCGGACTCTTTGGATTGGAGGCTGGTGGTCGGCTAGCTGTTCTTTCGAGTAGCACTGCTGTTTAGGGACTCGGTTTTCCGCCTGCACCATTTAGGTAGTTTATTTCCTATCTTTTAAATTCTACGCGGATCATCTTGCATGTAGACTGCTGGAGTCAGGTACGTATTTCTATCTCTGCATGCATCATTGATTTATCGCGCATCGGCTTTTTCGTCTTCTCCCCCCTGTTTTGGACTTAATAACCAGGAGAACCGAAAAATTCGTTAGGCCTTTTGCTCGCATTAAAAAAATCTAAAAAAAGAAAAACCATAAAATTGGGACTGCTAAAACTATCGACCCTAAAAGACACCTCACCTAAAAATCTATCTTGGGGAGAGCAACCCCCTCATTGTTTGGTTTGCTTGCGCGAGAGAGTGACCTGTTCACTAGGTAGAGCCCTCTGGTGCTATTCCTGACTGACTACCGACTCTTCCGTGCGGGCCAGTCGGTTGGGGTAGCATCGGGAATCCCAACAGGTCACGTAAGCGCTCTGATAGATTGTTTGTTCACCTAATAAAATTTGACAAGATAATTTGACCGAGACTTTACAGTCTTCAGCTCGTGTTGCGTTGGTGAACAGAGGGTTTGGTTGCCGATCATAGTTTTTCCAGATCTCATCCGCCTTACTCGCCAGATCACGATGAAGGGAATACCCCGCTTCTCGAGGAAAGAGTTGCTAGACCGGGGCATTAGAGTTACCAGGTTGAGGGAGGTTGTTTCTTTGTTGCTTCTGAGGTGGGGAGCCACATATCACTTACACTGCTTGGAAAGATTCATGGTCATTAGAGTTTGTGTATGTAGACTTGTTCTGATCTGGTTTATTGAGGAGTCTTGCCCATAGATTGGTGGAACTTGGAGGCTGTTGAGTTTTAAGCTTAAGTCTAAATAAGGTTCCGACACATTAATAATCCAAAGATCTGATCGAGCTCCATATTTCAATTTAATGAAGGAAAGTTTAATAACTCAACCTTAATCCATGTACATCCTCTTTTTCTTTTTCTTTTTCTTTCTTTTTTCACTTCTTTTTCAAATAAGTGTTTGCTAAGGGACTAGCAAAGTATAGTATAGGGGGGTGATGAATACCCATTCATCACTCTTTATTCTTATATTTTAGCTACAAAAACCTTTGCAAATACATGTAGATATATGTAAATATCAATAATTAGCAAAAGCACGCATTTTGTAAAAATATGTAATTAGCATGTTTTTGTGCAAAAATAAAAGAATAAAGAGGAAAAAGAAAAAGCGGGAAATATTTAGAATAAATATTGAGCAACCTAACCCAAGGGAGGGCTCAGCATGGGCCTGACCGCATAAAAGCCACAAGTAGAGGGAGATAGGGGCTCATGTGTAAATATTTATGTAAATAAATAAATAATATTTTCCTCATCCAAAAATACACTTGTATATATTTTGTATATATCTAGAAACTATTAAAAACAAAATAAAAAGTTTAAAAATCAAAAACCCAAAAAGAACTTTTCACCTTGTACATAGACCACCACCCTTATTTATTTCACCTTGTAAATAAATTTATTTATTTCCAAAACTTTTTGTAAATATTCCTTTTTATGTTTTGTAAATAAAATAAATAAAAAGAATTAAAACAAAAATCAAATAAAAATTACAAAATTAAAAACACAAAAATATCTTGTATATATACCATGCATATAATGTGCATAAATAATTATTTCCCCTATGTATATAAACAATAAAAATAAAATAAAAATAGCTTTTTATTCCTCATTTTATCCTATAAATAAATAAAATATAAAATGGGAATAAAAATGTATAAAAATAACTAATTAAAAATCAAAGTTAAAAATCACATATTGTACATATACCTATGTATAGACCTATTATGTAAATACCTTATTTTTATTTCCAAAAATTAATTAAAAATCACCAAAAAATAGAGAAAAATAAAATAAATATTTTTCGTGTTTTAAGTTTTTGGAAATTCGGCCATTTTATGGCCCAAAAAAATCGAATAAAGAGGCAATAATTGGCTTTCCCTGATTGGTCCACGGGGGATGTTGACCCCCGGTCAACTCCCCCCGCGGACCTTCCCCTTTCGCGGATCGGGCTGTCGACCCGAGTTCCCTTATTTTTCCTCGCCTGATCCGCCTGCCAATCACGCAAACCCCGGGTCTTAATCCTTCTGCGTGCATACGAGATCACCGCCCGGAGGTTTGCCTTGGGATCCGTGCTCCATGCTTCTCGCCCGACTCTCTTCTTCCCGGACCCCTAGCACTATAAAGCCCGAGCTCCGCCGCACTCTCACGGGATCTTTGGCTCCCCATTCTCTCTCCAGTGAGCTCCATCGCAACCAGCAAGGTGACAGCTTGCCTCCGCCGGTGTCGCAGCGAGGGGGAGGTGCTTGGACCATCGATCCGGCCGCTTCTTGCAGCCGTGCTCCGACGTCTGACCGGAGCTCGAGCCTCGGGCGTTGACGACCCTTGAGGCAAGGACCAGGAGCTAGCTAAGCTCCGGCATAGTCTCCCGCATCACCCAGGTAACCGTCGTCCCCTCTTGTTTAGTCTAATTTTAAGTTACCCCCAAATCGACCCATCGCCGTGTTCCTCTGATTCCGATCATCACGCCTAATATCTCGATCATCGGAGCACCCCCTCATCTTCGCCGTTCCCCCACGCACATTCTTCGCACTTTCACTCAACCCAGCTCGCCCCGGAGCTGGGAGTCGAGCTCCACCACCTGTCGCTCGCCGGAGCTCCTTCGCCCCGCCGCACCGATCACCCCCACTTCGCTTCTTTGGGTCGAGGCATTTCCCCCTCGACCCGCGAAGCTGTTGGTTTGCTTTGCAGGTCCAAAGGGAGTCGTCTGAGACCCCCTTACATTCCAGCCAGCTCCTTCGCGCCGCCAGCATCGCCGGAGCCCCTCCAGGGCTCAGGTGGGCCATCGGAGGCTACCACTAGCTGCGGGGCTTCACCGCGGACCCGTTCCGATCATCAGGAGCAGCTGAGGAGGAGTGCAGTTCACGCAGGAGGCCGGCAAAGTTCGCCGGCGTCGAGTTCTTCCATCATCCTCCAGAACCGTCCGATGTCTCCTCCGCTCCAGACTTGATCTCAGCCGTCCATTCTTCGAGGAGTCGCAGCCGTTGATCGATCTGAGGAGCGCATCCGGACCGTTGCAGCAGAGAGGAGAGGCACCAGAGCCCAGCACCACCCAATCTTCCACGTGTCCTCGCCTCGACCGTCGATCCGGCCCAAGAGAAGAAGAGGAAGAGCGTCTACGCATCAGAGCCGTTGGATACACAACGTGGCGCGCATCTGGCCGTCGATGAATAAAGGGGTAAATTACTTAGGACCCCCTCTTAGTTTGTCATTTTATTTCTAGTCCTGTAAATATTTTTGGAACTTTATTTACGTAGGGTTATTTTCACTGTGGACCTTGTGCTTAGTTTTAATTGCATGTATGCCCCTGTGTGTATGTGACCACGTGCTTCGCCACGTGCTTTGCTGGGCTTTTTACATCTTTTATCCTGTAGATCTGGGCTGTTATGAAATGAAGAAAAACTTTTTGATATTTGTCGTTGTGCCCCCGTGAGTGTTTTTATTATACATGTGCGAATTTTAGTGGGCTTTTTGCAACCATATCCTTGGGTTTTTGGTACGAGTTATCAAACGCCCCTGGAACTTGGTTTTTATTACAAATAGGCCCCTGAGTGCCCCAGCCACGCGCCACGCGCGTGACTTGCTGGGAATTTTGCACCTTGACCCCCGGACTATCGGGTATTTGCACATACGTCCCTGTGCACAGTGCCCTCTTGTTATTTTTGAATAAAATATCAAACCACCTTCAAATCCAATGAGATTTTGACACATGGCTCCTGCCATGGTGTAGGAATTTCAGTGATTTTTTAGGACATTTTTACTTTCATTTAGTATTTTTAAAAAATTCAAAAACAGCCTTTTTAGTCATTGTCTAGGTTTAAAAATACCAAAAAAATATAAAAACCCCACCAAAAATTCTAAAAAAATTAGATACTGTTGTCTGCTTGCTGATTGATTTTCTACCCAATTCTGACTATTTTTCATTGAGTAAAAACCCTAAAAATTGAAAAACCCTCAAAAACTCATAAAAATTATAATAATTAATTGAAAAATCCAAAAACAATAATTAAGGTGCCTAAATTTTCCTTATTCTTCCTAGATTACAGGAAAATTACCTCCAGGGCTTTTTAAGATCTTAAGTATTTTATTTTTGGGTCTTAAGCCTTGCTGGACAGTACCTTTTATTTTTAGCACTGTTTGATTTTTAGAAAATAATCTACCCATTAGAAAAATATCAAAAATTCACCAAAAACACTTAAAAACCCAAAAAGCATAAAAACAATTTTTCTTGAATTTTTGCTTGATTTCTGGTGTGCTAAATAAATTGCTTAAGTGTGCTTGCTTATACTTTCTTTTATTTCCTTCACATATTAAAAATCCAAAAAAAATTTAAAAACAATTAAAAACCACAAAAAATTGTTTTCTCCCTTTTTCTGATTCTTTGACTACTTCGTAGGCCTTTGGCCAATCCGTGCTCCTTGTGTTCGACCCTGGGAGCTATACCAGGTTAATCACATAGCGAGACCGCTTTCGCATTTTCGATCGATTTTATTTCTCGTAGTGGTCTATTTTTCTTGATATACCCATCCGATTGATTGAGGTCACAATGACCATTCCTTTGCCTTTGCCTTAGTCACTCGGAGTCTTGGGGTTATCAGAATGGCGCCGTTGCCGGGGAGCACGGCTTAGTAGTCTTTTAGATTTTTCCGCGGCTTTTTGATTCGCGGCTTTTTGTATAGATTTTTGTATATATATATTCTTCTGATATTTTTTAATAACTTTTGGACTGACCACTTGTCTTTCTTTTTCTTGCGAGGGCCCGAGGAGCGAGGGCGGCATTCCTAGGAGCGCCGGTGCACCCGAGCGAGGCGGAGGCGGCTTCCTTCTTCACGAAGCCGCAGGAGAGAGCGAGGGAGAGAGAGTTGAGTGGGTGAGGATAGCTTAGGTTTATTCATTTATTATTGTAATAATACAGGTACACTCAGACTTTTGGACTTGAACACTCTCGGGTCTGTTTCACCGAGCACCGGTGTGCTCGGGGGACCCTTTAGAACTTAGCGGTTTTTCGCAGTTTCTCGCGGCTTTCATTTTCTACTTTTTTTACTGCCTTTCCGGTGTTTACGCGGCTTTTTAATCGAGCCCCTAGCAGTAGGATTTTCTGGTGACTGTGCCGTAATAGTAGGATCCCAACACCTAATTGATTATCTGTTCCTATAGACCGTGATTGGACCTACTAAAAATAATTAATAAAAATAACCGACTCATTTGCCTTCGCAGCCTACGTGCCGCGAGCCTGCCCCACAAGCGCTACTCCTGAACTCGACCTGTCGAGAAGAGGAGGGGTAAGCCAAGACCGGACTCTTTGGCTTGGAGGTCGGTGATCGGTTAGACGGTTCTACGCTAGCACTGCTGTTTAAGGCCTCGGTTTTTCCCGCTGCATCATTTAGGTAGTTTATTTCCTGTCTTTCAATTCTGCGCGGATCACTTGCATGTAGAGTGCTGGAGACAAGGTACGCATTTCTATCTCTGCATGCATCATTGATTTTCTCGCGCATCGGCTTTTTCGTCTTCTCCCCCCTGTTTTCGGCTTAAATAATCAGGAGAACCGAAAAATTCGTTAGGCCTTTTGATTGCTTTGAAAAATATGAAAAAGAAAAACAATAAAATCGGGACTGCTAATCATACTTGATCATTAAAAACCGCTCACCCTAAAAACTTTGTCTTGGGGAGAGCAACCCCCTCATTGTCTGGTTTGGATGCGCGAGAGAGTGACCCGCACCCTAGGTAGAGCCTCCCGGTGCTAGACCCGACTGATTACCGACTTCTTAGTGCGGGCCAGTCGGTTGGGGCTAGCATCGGATATCCTAATAGGTCACGTAAGCGCTCTGATACTTTGTGTATTCACCAAAATAAAATAGACAAGATAATTTGACCGAACTTTCACGGTCTTCAGCTCGCGTTGCGTTGGTGAACCGGGGGTTTGTTTTGTGATCATAGTTGATTCCAGATCTCATCCGCCTTACTCGCCCAGATCAAGATGATGGGTAGACGGTCTCTTAGGCAGCCTCTGGCTGCACCGCTTTCGGGCACGTCTACCCGATCATCTAGGTTGGCTCGTGAGAGCCCAGACCAGCTCTCCGAGCCCGAGTACGATTCCGCCCTGTTCCCCCTCGACCCCCTTTCTGACCTTCCTGAGAGACACGAGCCCGAGGAGAGATTGATACATTTGACAGCACCTGAGTTGGGCTCGTTTGGTTTTGCAGACATCGCTATGGCAGCCAGATCAGATGATCACTCCAGAGGTCCACAGGGAGACCAGCATGTTATACTTGACCAGGGAGCGATCAACTCCACCCTGATCGCATCGCTAGAAACGGTTCAGCAGCAGTTACGTGATCAGGGGGCGTTTATGATTGAGATGAGGCGCGAGTTGGAGAGGCTCCGAGCAGAGCGAGGTTCAGAGCATAGCGAGCCCGAGGATATACCTGATGCAGAGGACGCAGAGGCAGCAGCCGCAGCAGCAGCAGCAGCCGCCGCCGCAGCAGCAGCCGCTGCTGCGAGAGGAGTACCACAGCCGATGCGGGCGTTACACAACCCTGGATCCACTCTGATGCATCACTGGGTGGTAGTGCCAGCTATCGTGGGGGACTTCAAGTTCCCCCCGAACACCTTGCAGTTACTACCCCGTTTCCACGGGCTAGCCACAGAGGAGCCCCACCTCCACCTCCAGGAGTTTCTGATGATCTGCAGCACTGTCCACGATCGTCACGTGGACCAGGACACGATCCGGATGATAGCCTTCCCTTTTTCACTGGCAGATAGAGCAGC
The DNA here is from genome assembly GCA_037367405.1 of Ottelia alismoides. Taxonomy (NCBI): domain Eukaryota; kingdom Viridiplantae; phylum Streptophyta; class Magnoliopsida; order Alismatales; family Hydrocharitaceae; genus Ottelia; species Ottelia alismoides. Next base: position 1,009,513 of record JAZKJV010007129.1, read on the forward strand.
CACCTGGCTGAAGCATCTAGGGAAGTTCGTCCACACCTGGGAGCAGCTCCGCACCGAGTACTTGAAGAAGTACTATCCACTCGGGCGGACGAATGCAGCGAGGGCCCTGATCAGCAACTTCTCCATGTTCCCCAACGAGCAGTTCCACGAGGCTTGGGAGAGGTTCAGAGAGCTCTTAGACAGATGCCCGCACCACGACATATCGAAGCCGAACCTAGTTCAGAGCTTTTTCAGCGGGTTGACGCCAGAGCTTCAGGGTCTGGTGAACGCTTCTTGCGGCGGGTCCTACTTCGCCAAGGACCACGAGCAGGTCTGGGCCATTTACGAGGAGATGTCAGAGAACTACATGGTGATGTCTCAGACCAGGCTCTATACGCAGAAGACCCAGCCACATCAGCCAGGACCCGTGCAGTACCAGAGGATAGCACGGGTAGATGCAGGTCCATCCAGTTCGTCCGCAGTAGCAGCAGCACAGGCCGAGTCGTCCGCTGCGGACATGGGCATTATCAGCGAGAAGTTGGACCGCATGGAGCTGATAGAGAAGAAGCAGTGCCAGACTATCACGCAGATGGAGCAGATGGCACAGGTCTTGAGCAACATGAAGACACAGCTCATGTGTCTCCAGGAGACACAGACGGCTTCGCAGCCCCGTCTTCTGTCGCGAGGCGATACCGGCGGCAGCAGCAGCTCGTCCCAGCGCTCCAGCTCCTCAGAGCAGCCTAGACAGGTTCACTTTGTACAGGCGGAGCCGTACCAGCAGCCGCAGCCCACCTACCAGTCTCCACCATCTTCAGAGATGCAGATGGTGCTCTACCAGCCGGACCGGCCGTTGGCAGTACTACCCCCAGCCCCCTTGGATGCAGAGCCGTTGATGGATGTCAACGGGATCTGGTACGACCGTCCCCAGCCTGGGATCCGACGAGACCATCCCGGATTCAGGTGGGGGAGTGGTGGTGCCCAGCCCCAGCAGCAGCCGTCAGGTCAGGGAGGGCAGTACTCCCATCAGAGAGACCAGCACCAGTCGCAGCAGCAGCCCCCAGTGTATCAGCAGCAGCCATCCTACGGTCCTCGTCCCTATCAGCAGCAGGGACAGTCTGGGAGACGTGAGCAGCAAGCTCACCCGGGATACCAGCACCAGCAGCACCCTCCGTCCTACCCCTCTCACCCACAGCAGTACCAGCAGCCTCACCCACAGAGAGGCTACCCGTCGGGCTCCCACGAGAGCCCTGCCTTGGATGATATCGCCCGCCTCCTCACGGACCAGCAGGCGACCTTCAGACGGGAGATGGATGAGTTCCGCCAGGAGATGCGGGACTTGGTGAGAGGGAAGGCCGCCATACCTGCACAGATAGAGCCCAATCCGAACAACCTGAAGCGGAAGTCTGAGCAGGTAGTACATACTGAGTTAGCCACTCCTAGCGATCCATTTGATGATACTTCTTCAGATCTGTTTGATGTTGATTTTGCCACGCTTAGGAGCGGTAGGACCCCAGCCGGCGGCGGCGCCTCAGCTGAGCACCATCCAGAGGAGCCCCAGGAGGAGGAGGCGAGCGGTACTGAGGCCGCTCCAGTCGATGACGGTGGTACTGAGGCCACCGATGATGCTGATCCCACAGGCGGTACTGAGGCCGCCACTTCACCAGATCGAGGAGGTGGTACTGATGCCACCCCAGCAGCAGCCGAGCCAGCGAGCGGTACTGATGCCGCCCGACGTCTACCTTCACCAGCAGCAGCAGAGCAGCCCATCCGTGGTGGTACTGAGGCCACCGGTGTCTGTAGAGAGAGAGTTGTTGTTTTTCCTCATGGTCATGTATCTCAGGATTCTGTGATGAATAAAGGAAAAGGTTTACATTCTTTTGGTCCCACTGTGGTGCATGATGTATGTGTGGATCCGGTCCTTGAACCGCGTAGATCTTCTCCTAGTCCTTCATCTGAGAAGGACCCAGTGATCCCCTTCCCTAGAGCCCTTCAGATGGGGAAGGGGAAGAAAAAAGAAAATACAAAAAAGAGAGAGTTCGAGGAGTTCAGCCAGAGCGTGATAGATCGATTCCACATTCAGCTGACCCTCCAGGAGGCTTTGCAGCACATCCCCCTTCTCCAGAGATCTTTGAGAGAGAGGACTACAGTTAGGAGGAGGAGGAGGAACCATACTTCAGAGATACATGTGCTGACAAAAGCCACGTGCTTCGCGATCCAGAACCGACTGCCAGCCAAGAGGCCAGATGCAGGGGCCCCGTATGTCAGATGCCAGATTAGTGAGCAGCGGTTCGACCGTACTCTTCTAGATAGCGGATCGTCGATTAACCTTCTTCCGGCAGCCCTTCTCGACCGCTTCGAGTTGGGTACTCTTCGACAGAGCAGGACAGTCCTTCAGTTCGCTGATCGATCTGTCAAGAGGCCGAAGGGGTTATTACGAGACGTTATCGTCACGATTCAGGGCCTGAAATTCCCCGTGGACTTCGTAGTGTTGGACATGGAGATCCCTGAGTCAGTGACCGATACCCCCATCATCCTTGGTCGTCCGTTCTTGGCCACAGCCAAGGCGGTGACTGATCATGATAGCGGGAAGGTGTACTTTCACGTCGAGGGCGAGAGTATACAAATAGAGACGGTTGAGGACTACAGAGCCAGACTCAGAGCCCGCTCAGATGCGAGTACCGATTCAGAGCAGCTGACAGACGCAGAGCCAGACATCCACCAGGACTGCGATTTTGTGATTTCAGACGATGAGGCAGCTTGGGCAGACCTGGAGACACAGACCACCCTCTCACTTTCAGATACAGCTGATGCAGAGACGATAGCAGAGGAGGGTCTGGAGAGCACAGACCTGGTTCCGGATACCTTTACGGTAGCAGAGCCGGTCCTCGATCGCAGCACAGTGACTCGTGATGGTGGTGCTGAGGCCACCTTGTTTTCCGGTGGTACTGATGCCACCGTTTCTGATGCAGATCCCTCGGATTCAGAGTCTGATTGGGCAGATTGTTATGATCAGATGCCAGACCTGAGTTCACCTGAGCCTACAGAGGAGGAGGTAGAGGCAGAGCAGAGCAGAGACAGTACAGTTGAGCCGCCTTCTCCCGATCCAGTTTGCGAGAGTACGCTTTCACTTTCCCAGGCAGATGTGGCCGACCTTGCAGCTTTCACTCGGTTTCTTCCACAGCCAGATTTGCCAGCACCCAGCATTCCAGAGCGAAAGCCGCTCCCTACTTCGCTGAAGTATCGATTCCTTGCGGGCGATCCAGAGATGTACCCAGTCATCATCTCAGCCGAGTTGACTGGAGAGCAAGAATCCCGTCTGATGGGGGTTCTTGAAAAGAACCGCAAGGCGATCGGATGGAGCGTAGCGGATCTCCATGGGATTAGTCCAGCAGTGTGCTCCCATCATATCTATCTTGAGGAGGGGGCGAAGCCGTCGCGTGAGTTCCAGCGGGGACTGAACCCCAACCTGAGAGAGGTCGTGATGAAAGAAATATCAAAATGGTGGAGTGCAGATTTTATTTATCCCATTTCCGACTCCAAGTGGGTCAGCCCCTTGCATGTGGTGCCCAAGAAGACGGGCATCACGACTGTGATCAGTGAGTCAGGAGAGGAGATCGCTACACGAGTGCCCACCTCTTGGAGGGTTTGTGTTGACTACAGGAGACTCAACCAAGCAACCAAGAAGGACCATTTCCCCCTGCCTTTTATTGACCAGATCATTGAGAGACTGGCAGGGAAGAGCCATTATTGTTTCCTGGATGGGTACTCGGGCTACAACCAGGTGGCCATCGCTCCTGAGGATCAGGAGAAGACCACCTTTACCTGTCCCTTTGGCACATACGCTTTTCGACGCATGCCATTTGGGCTATGCAACGCCCCTGCGACTTTTCAGAGGTGCATGCTGTCGATATTTTCGGACATGGTAGGGGATTGCTTAGAGGTCTTCATGGACGATTTCTCGGTCTACGGTGACGGATTCGACTCCTGTCTTGACTGCCTAGACCGGGTACTCCAGCGATGTATTGAGTTCCATTTGGTGCTATCTTGGGAGAAGAGTCACTTCATGGTGACTCAAGGGACGGTGCTTGGCCACATCATCTCCAACAGGGGCATGGAGGTTGATCCGGCCAAGGTTGATGTCATTAGAAAACTCACACCGCCGTCCAATTTGAGGCAGCTACGGTCATTCCTGGGGCACGTTGGATTTTATAGGAGGTTCATTCAGGATTTCAGCAAGATTGCCCGACCGTTGACTGACCTCTTGACGAAAGACACCGAGTTCCTTGTCGATGACAAGTGTCTTTCGTCGTTTGCTACTCTCCAGAGATGTGTGATTGAGGCTCCTGTTCTCCAGCCGCCTGATTGGTCTCTCCCATTCGAGATCATGACGGACGCCTCCGATTTTGCCGTGGGGGCAGTGCTGGGACAGAGGAGGGATGGAGTGCCATTTGCCATACACTATGCTAGCCGCACATTGGATTCCGCCCAGCGGAATTATACGGTCACAGAGAAGGAAATGCTAGCAGTAGTATTTGCCCTAGATAAGTTCAGATCGTATATCATTGGATCTAGAGTGACTTTGTTTACATATCATACCGCCATCCGGTACCTCATGGCAAAGAAGGATGCCAAGGCCAGATTGACGAGATGGATCCTTCTACTCCAGGAGTTCGACATTGAGATTAAGGATAAGCCTGGAGTCAAGAATGTGGTGGCGGATCATCTTTCCCGATTAGAGCAGCCTGAGGATTCTGAGCAGATTGATCCTATTCGTGATACCTTCCCAGATGAGGCGATCCTTGCTATCGCCTCACTCCCGTGGTATGCCGATATTGTGAACTTTCTCGTTGCAGGGAAAGTCCCACAAGATTGGCCCAGGCAGAGGCTTGAGACCTTCCTTGCGAAGGCCAAGTCCTACCACTGGGAGGATCCCATCCTTTACCACGAAGGAGGGGATAGCGTCTGGCGTCGGTGTATTCCTCAGGAGGAACACCATAGCGTCCTCACTTACTGCCACAAGCTTGAGGCAGGAGGACATCATTCTGGGAGGAGAACGGCACAGAAAGTGCTCCAATCCGGCTTGTGGTGGCCTACCCTCTTCAAGGACTCGGATGAGTTCGTGAAGAGGTGTACTGACTGTCAGAGGATGGGCACTTGTGGACAGCGTGATATGATGCCGATGCAGCCCATTCACTTCTGTGAGGTTTTTGACGCATGGGGCATCGATTTCATGGGTCCATTCCCTAAGAGTCAGAGATTTGAGTACATTCTGTTGGCCGTAGATTATGTTAGTCGTTGGGTTGAGGCTATCCCCACCCGAGCCGCTGATGCGAGGACAGTTTGCAGATTTCTGAGGAAGCATATCATCACGCGGTTCGGGGTTCCACGAGTTCTTATTTCTGATGGGGGGTCTCATTTCATCAACGACCAGGTGAAGGCCCTTGCTAACGAGTTCAGTATAGACCATCGTGTTTCCACACCTTACCATCCACAGACGAATGGTCTAGCTGAGGTGTCGAACAGGGAGATCAAGACTATTCTGCAGAAAGTCGTCCGCCCTGACCGAAAGAATTGGTCACAGCTTTTGGACTCGGTCTTGTGGGCATATCGGACGTCTTTCAAGACTCCATTGGGTACATCTCCTTTTCGCCTCGTTTATGGCAAGCCATGCCATTTACCTGTTGAGCTGAGGCACAAGTCACTTTGGGCAGTCACTGATATTCTTATGGATCCAAATGGTATGGGAGACCAGAGGAGGGCAGAGTTAGCTGCCCTGGAGGAGCTTAGAGATGAAGCTTTCTCAAGCAGCCTACATTACAAGGAGAAAGTCAAGGAGTGGCATGATTCTCATATCAGCCACAAGCATTTTGAGATTGGACAGAGAGTGTGGCTGTTTGATGCGAGGCTTAGACTATTTCCAGGGAAGCTACAGAGCAAATGGAAGGGACCTTTTCTCGTCAGAAAGGTGCACGACAATGGTAGTATTGATATATCCGAGTTGTCTTCTGAGAGCACCTTTCGAGTGAACGGCCAGCGGCTCAAGCCATTTCTAGATCATGAGCCGCGGGACGTTATTATTTGTGCCCCTATTCATTTTGCGTGAGATGTGGTCTCTTGACTCACATCTTTTGCATCTCATGCCTGATTTTCACTATCCTCCGCCTGTATAGATCCAGTTGTCCATATCATTCTATTCTTTAGTCCCACATCCCTTTCTCATCTTATGATTATGCTATACTTAGGGTGTACTTTACCCTAAGTATAGAGGGGATGTCGGACCTGCGGGTATTCTTTTCATTCGTTCTGCCCCTGTTTTGCTGCCCATACTTAGGGATATTTTACCCTAAGTATAGGGGGGGCAGATTCTGTATCTGCTTCACTCAGCTTTCCCTTCATGTACAGCTTGCTATACTTAGGATTAGTTAATCCTAAGTATAGGGGGAAACCACCGAGTCCCTCTCATTCTATTCATTCATTCGTTCTTGTACATAGCCATTCCTTTTCACTTCCCTTTTACTAAGCACGAGTTATGTCTTCTTCATCGCTCTTGATCACTCTGAGGACATCGTTCGAGCTAAGTATAGGGGGGGTGTGTATATATTTCATATATACTTTAGCCATAACTCGTACTTTGTGTGAGTGTGTTAATAAATAAAATGGCTAAAAATCACAAAATTTAAAAATTTTCATGTACATAAACCTCTTTTAGCTTGCACATACGTAGCTAATGTAGAAAGTATTTTTGTAAAAAGGATTTCAAAAATCTTTTGTGTAAAGTTTGTGTAAATATTTTGTATCAAAATTATGTATATAGTACAAAATTTTTCCAAAATGTTTTGAAAATCAAAAGTTTGCAAAAATCTTCTGTAAATGTTTGTAAATATCTTTTTGCAAAACTTGCACCTCATGCATCATCATCATCCATGATTTCAAAACATTTTTCAAAAATTTTGCATGATTGTAAAATATTTGTAAATAGCATCTTGTGTACATATATAATATAGTTTTTCCTGGATGAGAGTTGACATTTAAACTAAGCCTGGAATTAAATTGAGAAATGGAGCTTGAATAAGATCTTAATCCACTTAACTTTAAGAGGAACCTTATAGGACTTAGGGTTAAGGCTTTTCAGGTCCATAAGGACTTAATTCTTTGAGTCCACTAGGCTATGAGCATATGTCATCTTGATGAGCTTAAGTAGAGCACTTAACAACACACGCATGACTCTTAGAGACAATGGCTTGACTTGCACCTGCACTTACACATGGCTCTCCACGGATGAGGTAGTGAGGAGGCAGTTTCCTTTGGCTGGGGGTAGCATATGAGGGTAGTACTTCTAGGCGGAACCTCTCTTCTTCTTCTAGTGAAGGAAGTGCACCTCAACTTGGTCTAGTGGTGATGAAGGCTAAAGACAGAAGTCGTGGGTTGCAATAAAGCTTCAAAAGAGGGATAGTCTACTGGCTCAAGGGGAAATTTCTTGTGTATGCTGCACCATGTAGATATGTTGTACAGAAGTCTTTGAAAAAAAATGCAAAAATGCAAAAAGAACTCCAAAAAAGTGGTGGGTCGGATTGAAAATTTAATAACCCCACCGGAGTGTACATAGTCAAATAAAGCAAAAGCTTATGGTATCAATGCTACATCTCATGAAGCTAGCAGCGAGAGACCTAGCTACACTGGCTAGGCTTCCAAAACTCTATACTTCTACCCCCTCCTCTTGAGCCGGTTGCACTTGAACTTAGAAGGGAATACCCCGCTTCTCGAGGAAAGAGTTGCTAGACCGGGGCATTAGAGTTACCAGGTTGAGGGAGGTTGTTTCTTTGTTGCTTCTGAGGTGGGGAGCCACATATCACTTACACTGCTTGGAAAGATTCATGGTCATTAGAGTTTGTGTATGTAGACTTGTTCTGATCTGGTTTATTGAGGAGTCTTGCCCATAGATTGGTGGAACTTGGAGGCTGTTGAGTTTTAAGCTTAAGTCTAAATAAGGTTCCGACACATTAATAATCCAAAGATCTGATCGAGCTCCATATTTCAATTTAATGAAGGAAAGTTTAATAACTCAACCTTAATCCATGTACATCCTCTTTTTCTTTTTCTTTTTCTTTCTTTTTTCACTTCTTTTTCAAATAAGTGTTTGCTAAGGGACTAGCAAAGTATAGTATAGGGGGTGATGAATACCCATTCATCACTCTTTATTCTTATATTTTAGCTACAAAAACCTTTGCAAATACATGTAGATATATGTAAATATCAATAATTAGCAAAAGCACGCATTTTGTAAAATATGTAATTAGCATGTTTTTGTGCAAAAATAAAGAATAAGAGGAAAAAGAAAAAGCGGGAAATATTTAGAATAAATATTGAGCAACCTAACCCAAGGGAGGGCTCAGCATGGGCCTGACCGCATAAAAGCCACAAGTAGAGGGAGATAGGGGCTCATGTGTAAATATTTATGTAAATAAATAAATAATATTTTCCTCATCCAAAAATACACTTGTATATATTTTGTATATATCTAGAAACTATTAAAAACAAAATAAAAAGTTTAAAAATCAAAAACCCAAAAAGAACTTTTCACCTTGTACATAGACCACCACCCTTATTTATTTCACCTTGTAAATAAATTTATTTATTTCCAAAACTTTTTGTAAATATTCCTTTTTATGTTTTGTAAATAAAATAAATAAAAAGAATTAAAACAAAATCAAATAAAAATTACAAAATTAAAAACACAAAAATATCTTGTATATATACCATGCATATAATTGTGCATAAATAATTATTTCCCCTATGTATATAAACAATAAAAATAAAATAAAAATAGCTTTTTATTCCTCATTTTATCCTATAAATAAATAAAATATAAAATGGGAATAAAAATGTATAAAAATAACTAATTAAAAATCAAAGTTAAAATCACATATTGTACATATACCTATGTATAGACCTATTATGTAAATACCTTATTTTTATTTCCAAAAATTAATTAAAAATCACCAAAAAATAGAGAAAAATAAAATAAATATTTTTCGTGTTTTAAGTTTTTGGAAATTCGGCCATTTTATGGCCCAAAAAAAATCGAATAAAGAGGCAATAATTGGCTTTCCCTGATTGGTCCACGGGGGATGTTGACCCCCGGTCAACTCCCCCGCGGACCTTCCCCTTTCGCGGATCGGGCTGTCGACCCGAGTTCCCTTATTTTTCCTCGCCTGATCCGCCTGCCAATCACGCAAACCCCGGGTCTTAATCCTTCTGCGTGCATCCGAGATCACCGCCCGGAGGTTTGCCTTGGGATCCGCGCTCCATGCTTCTCGCCCGACTCTCTTCTTCCCGGACCCCAAGCACTATAAAGCCCGAGCTCCGCCGCACTCTCACGGGATCTTTGGCTCCCCATTCTCTCTCCAGTGAGCTCCATCGCAACCAGCAAGGTGACAGCTTGCCTCCGCCGGTGTCGCAGCGAGGGGGAGGTGCTTGGACCATCGATCCGGCCGCTTCTTGCAGCCGTGCTCCGACGTCTGACCGGAGCTCGAGCCTCGGGCGTTGACGACCCTTGAGGCAAGGACCAGGAGCTAGCTAAGCTCCGGCATAGTCTCCCGCATCACCCAGGTAACTGTCGTCCCCTCTTGTTTAGTCTAATTTTAAGTTACCCCCAAATCGACCCATCGCCGTGTTCCTCTGATTCCGATCATCACGCCTAATATCTCGATCATCGGAGCACCCCCTCATCTTCGTCGTTCCCCCACGCACATTCTTCGCACTTTCACTCAACCCAGCTCGCCCCGGAGCTGGGAGTCGAGCTCCACCACCTGTCGCTCGCCGGAGCTCCTTCGCCCCGCCGCACCGATCACCCCCACTTCGCTTCTTTGGGTCGAGGCATTTCCCCTCGACCCGCGAAGCTGTTGGTTTGCTTTGCAGGTCCAAAGGGAGTCGTCTGAGACCCCCTTACATTCCAGCCAGCTCCTTCGCGCCGCCAGCATCGTCGGAGCCCCTCCAGGGCTCAGGTGGGCCATCGGAGGCTACCACTAGCTGCGGGGCTTCACCGCGGACCCGTTCCGATCATCAGGAGCAGCTGAGGAGGAGTGCAGTTCACGCAGGAGGCCGGCGAAGTTCGCCGGCGTCGAGTTCTTCCATCATCCTCCAGAACCGTCCGATGTCTCCTCTGCTCCAGACTTGATCTCAGCCGTCCATTCTTCGAGGAGCCGCAGCCGTTGATCGATCTGAGGAGCGCATCCGGACCGTTGCAGCAGAGAGGAGAGGCACCAGAGCCCAGCACCACCCGATCTTCCACGTGTCCTCGCCTCGACCGTCGATCCGGCCCAAGAGAAGAAGAGGAAGAGCGTCTACGCATCAGAGCCGTTGGATACACAACGTGGCGCGCATCTGGCCGTCGATGAATAAAGGGGTAAATTACTTAGGACCCCCTCTTAGTTTGTCATTTTATTTCTAGTCCTGTAAATATTTTTGGAACTTTATTTACGTAGGGTTATTTGCACTGTGGACCTTGTGCTTAGTTTTAATTGCATGTATGCCCCTGTGTGTATGTGACCACGTGCTTCGCCACGTGCTTTGTTGGGCTTTTTACATCTTTTATCCTGTAGATCTGGGCTGTTATGAAATGAAGAAAAACTTTTTGATATTTGCCGTTGTGCCCCCGTGAGTGTTTTTTATTACACATGTGCGAATTTTAGTGGGGCTTTTTGCAACCATATCCTTA